>CATOCB010000328.1:0-54000 GCA_951411735.1 Somateria mollissima
CAGATCATTAATGAGGATGTTACATAGAATTAGACTCAGTATTGATCATGGAGTTACACCGCTAATTACTGGCCTCCAAATGGAAATTGTGCCACCAGTCATGATCCTCTGGGCCCAGTCATTCAGCCAGTTTTCAGTAAGTTCGGCAACTCCTGACCCTCTCAGTCTACTTTGCTATGATGTCTCATTGCTCTTCAAATGTAGGCTGATCTTCAGATTTGGATTCTGTATGGCAGGTGATTTGGGAATTCGAGACTGTCTTGGATCTTCCTCTAGCACAAAACATAGGTATGTTCAGTGAGATTTCAGCTTTGGTCACCATGAGAAGGCTGCTTAGAAATGCGTACCTACAGTTTCTGCATTAGTGTTCAGTTTGAATAAGTAAATAGGTATATTTTCAATTACTGAAATTCACCTATCTACCACTTTCCCCCAAATACATTGCTATCCCTGCAAGTAAGCTCCATATAAAAGGATTCTATAGTAGTTGAAGTTCTTGTCCCTTAAAATCTCTTTCGAAAAAAGAAAAGTTCTAGGAAAAGTGCCCCACACTCTAATACTTAAAGCTTTCAGAGAGTGTGTTCATTGCTCATTTCATCCTTTAGTAAATGATACTTTCCTCAAATTTCCTTATCTTCACTGGCTGTTGCAAGCCCTTATTTCTGCTGAAATCTATTTCAGTGACTGGAATAATGGCCAGAACCCCGCTGCTAGTGTTCTGCGAGGGTCTTTGGGAGGCCGCCTCTGTAGTTTTCCATCATCCATTTCTTCTTGTTAATCCTTTTACACCAGAGCACAGAAAGCAAGTGAAGGGCAAATCCCTGTTGTGGCATATAGTGAGACTTTGACAGTCACTTTCCTCATTTCATAGTGACAAAACCTGCTGAGTACTTCTGTGTCTGCTGTTTTTGGCCCTGTAAAACCGTAAGGCTCTCCGAAGCATTTTAAAATCTCCATTCTCATACAAGACATTAATAATCAAGTCCTGCATCTTTTCTGTTAGCTACATGTATTAGTTAATTTTGGAACACTTCTTCACTTAATGAAAAAAAAAAACACACTGTTTTATAATAAAACTTTAAATATCTTAAATAGACATTTTAAACTATAATGCAATACTGGAAAACAGTTCACTTGACAGATGATGTTGTATTAGGGCGTCTCAAAAACATATGACAGAAATTGCAAAAATGTTCAGTGTTTTGCCATTGCTATTGGTTTAAAAACAGGTTGGCTTAATTCCAGTTGCATTGTGTTATATTTGCTATTTCTATGGATTTAACAGAATATTATCATTAAGGCAGTAAGTAAGGGACCAACATTAGAATTAGTATCACAAGTGTATGAAGCCTGACTCAAATATCTAAGGCATAACTTTTACATACATCAAAAAAAAAAAAAAAGTGAAATGTAACCCAGTAAGGAACAATTGACTTCCTATACATATGAGACAGGCCACAAATGACAGGGATTTTTATTGTCAGTAGGAGAATTAATACCCTAAATACAGGTTTCACTCATCTTTTTCCGTTCTTTATTTTGATTATAAATCAGTTCTATCTTAAATGGGATTAAAAAGAATCTGTGGCTGCTGGAGAAGGCAGAATCAAAAACAAGAGTAATTTAAAAAAAAGCGAATTTCTTAGTCTGTTATATTTCGTATAACATTCTTATTAGTTTCTATGTGCTATAACCAGGACACAAGAAGGTCACCTCTACTTTTTTTTAAACCAGAATCAAAAATATTATATTTCTTGTAATACTGGATACACACTCCAGATACATCCTGAAGTTTATAGAAAGTTCATCTTAAACCCCAAGGATATATAATTTTCATATAAAATATTTCAAATAATATATTACCAATGAGCTTAAAACAATTTAACTAAGACAAGGAACGGCTGGATGTCTGAGGAAACCATTAAGTTATGTTAAAGGAAATGAGAGGGAAGGATCTTTGAATCTGATGTAAGGAGTAAGAGGATCTCCAGGTTATGAAGAAATATTTCAATATCAGATTATTATTATCTACTCTATTAAATTCCTGGCTGTAGTTGGCATGATAGCACAGTTCCATAATTACTCACTTTTGTACGATGTAACACTGTAAATAATACAATGCAATTAGAATTATGGTTGTGTTTTTTTTTTTTTCATTTCAGTACTGCATAAGACACAGTAAACCTTAATAAATTAAGATATTTATCTTTCATCTAAAAGTTTCAAATTCAGCAATCAGTAAATCATCTTCTACTGAACTGCTCTTAAAAAAAAAAAAAGATAAATAAAAGGAACTTCATGAAACAAAAATATTAAGAGTAACATATTTAATGCAACAAAGGCATTAACTGTGCTTTAAATTTGGATTTTTATGTTCTCTCATATCACTTCTGGAAAAAAAAAAAAGGAAAATTCATTTCCAGACAACATTAATTGTAAAGTCTATGGGTAATGAATACCATATTATGCATACAGACAATATGGACACACTTGTGAAATTACTAAAAAATAATTTCGATTGTTATTCATTTCCTCTGAATATTTATTTTTCCACTAAGTTGAAAAAGATGTGATCTGGAATGCTTTTATAATCATTTTAACTGCTATCTGTAATAATGAAATTCATCCTGAATTGGTTGTAAAAGGTGTTCTAAAAGCTCTCTATATATCTTTCTCAGCAATTGTCAGCTTTTACGTAAGTTTCAAGAACTAGCATATGGGGCAGCACCTACTTCAACTGGTGATTTTCTACTAAAAAAAGTGATCTGGTGAGACAAACACAAAATACCCACATGCTAATTTCCTCTGCAATGGACATTTTATATTGTGGCAAAACCCACAATCTTTCAGAAAAATGCTTACTGTATTACACATATGCTAAGTGTCTCTACTTAAGCACTTTTCCACTTTAACAAGCATTAACAACAAACAAACAAAGAGCACTCAGGCTCTGACATTTAGTATGGCATTCTTACTGGCAGGTTCCAGGTTCTTTGAAAGGTCATAAAATGAAGTGATTTGCACACACAGACACACACCCTCCTTCCCTGCCCTCCTCCCCCTTCCAAAGAAGCCTTTTCCTGCAAAAGACAGCTTAAGAAACCAAGATGTGTGAGTAGACTTCAAGGATACCTAGTAAAAAATATAAATTCATATGTCCACCAATTTAAAATACAAGAGGAGAAGCCTTGTGCAATAAATCCTTTCAATTTACTTCATTTATGTATGAAAAATAAGAACTTTGGTTACCTTTCCCTGTCTTCTTTTCCTTTCTTTTACCTTTTCCTTCTTATGTATTAAATCACACTGTCTTTATCCAGAACATTTTCAGCCACTGATATTGACTAGAAACAGTTTTTAACCATAAACAGGCAAAACCAAAGGTCCAGAACTGGTCCAGGACAGATCCCAGACAGAGAACTCCCCACTTCGAGCAGCAACTTTCTCAGAGAACACCTTTTTCCCCAATTGTTTTTCCTTGCAACTCACATACCTGTGCCTTTAGTGTCAAGGTTGGTTTTCCATCCCATTTTCTTATGTCTTCTCCATGGTCACGTAGGTAAAACAACAGGGTGGCACAGAGTGTGTACCCACAATATAATCTTCCTTGCACAGAAGGATGCTTACACCTGATAGCTGAGACACCGGTTTGTACAGGTGAGAAGGAAGATAAGTTCTCTGTGACTTGGTGGACCTCTTCAGAAAGCTTCTCCACAGATGAGATGCAAGCATGTAGGGAAGACAAGAGACTTCGTACTGTCAGAGTTGTTTAGCCAATTCATGCGCTGTGGGTTCCTCATGGTCTTTTCAGGTCATTACTGCCAATGAGCTGGCCTGCCCTTCTGGAAAATTGGTACGACATTTGCCAGCTTCCAGTCCACTGGGACCTCTCCAGATTCACAAGATCGTTGAAAAATAATTGAGAGAGGTCTCGCGATGGCGTCAGCCAGCTCCTTAAGCACCCTGGGATGAATCCCATCTGGACCCACGGACTTGCATAGATCCAGGTGGAGCAGCAAATCCCGCACACGTTACAATCTACATAACGTGAACGATGAAACACTTTCTTCATACTGCTTTTGACCTGCATATTGTGAAAACTGTATTTCTGTTACGAACAACAGCACATTCTCACGATTTCCACTTAGTCAAAGTAGCAATCATTCGACCAGTATCCGTCCCAATCTGTTTCTACTTTCCACAAGGCAAAATCTGCATTCACATTAAGGCACCTTTTTCACATAGCCCGTTTTTCCATCTTCCAACTACTTAAGAACATTCTTCAAAGTCAGGCTTACCTGTGTGCACTTGGACTTCTGAGGCCTCTTCCGCCGCCCCCCCCCCCAAGCTTGGAAGGGAGCTTAGAATCCACGTAAGTAATTTCACGGAAAACAGACAAGGTGAAGGAAGCACTCAAACTCCTCAACAGTAACAACCACAGAACCCAGGAACATTTACCTGCTCTCTTCTGAATCGAGTCACTTCCACAGTGCTTCGCAGTGAAATAGTGCCACCAGGGTTTTACTGAAGAAGGCACCACCAATGTAACTAGCTCATAGAGTTTCTAAAACTATTGCACAGAGAGGGCAGAAAACACGAAGGAAAAGCAGCCTACTGGGGAACACTGAGCCCAACTCACCACAAGAGAAAAACACCCTAGGCAACCCAAGCCTCAGTCTCTCCTGGGGAGGCAATTCCCCCACAAGTCCTCAGGCTTCCTATATAGCAAAGGTCAAATGACCCACACCTGGCAGGTTTCACTTAACAAGGGTGGAGCCAAGAGACCTTGTGGAATAAGCTCGTCTTCCTGGCCTCAAAGTTTTAAGGTCAATTGCTCCTTATCACTAGTAGAAATAACCTGACAAGGGGCTTAGTGGTTAGAGTTGACCTAATGAATTGACTACAAAAGGTGCACAAGGGTCATATTTCTGTTAGTCATTCTGTGAGGAACATTAGTACAGAGCCTGTTGAGAAAAAATAAATACAAATAAATAAAAGAAATGCATACAAAAAGAAAATGACCTTAAAGGCAAACTTGCCATCATAGATTTTCATCTGTCTAGTCATGACAGACAAAGAATTTAGCAATCAGAATTCCTTTTCTTGAAATTAATGTTCTTTAAATTTTCTTTTCTGAGATCCCTTCTTTATGCAGGACTTTTCTAAATCTAGCCCCATGACCTCTGACTGCACTATTTATAGAACCATAGACTGTCCCGAGTTGGAAGGGACCCATAAGGATTACCAAATCCAACTCCTGGCACGCGCCACAATAATGCTGCGCCACAATAATGCTGCGCCACAATGCTTTTTTATGTCCTGTTCCCTCTCTCCATGTTCACCTAGGTAATATCATGGTGTTGCACAGCGTGTGTACCCACTCTGTCATCTTCCTTGCACAGAAGGATGCTTACCCCTGATAGCTGAGACACTGGTTCATAGAGCTTGGGACGAAGATTAATTCTCTTCCAGTTGGTGGACCTCTTCAGAAAGCACTCCGCAGCTGAGACCCAGGCCTGAAAGGAAGATGACAGACTTTCTTCATACTGCTTTTGACCCGCATATTGTGAAAACTGTATTTCTGTTACGAACAACAGCACATTCTCACGATTTCCACTTAGTCAAAGTAGCAATCATTCGACCAGTATCCGTCCCAATCTGTTTCTACTTTCCACAAGGCAAAATCTGCATTCACATTAAGGCACCTTTTTCACATAGCCCGTTTTTCCATCTTCCAACTACTTAAGAACATTCTTCAAAGTCAGGCTTACCTGTATGCACTTGGACTTCTGAGGCCTTTTCTGCCCCCCTCCTCCCCCCCCCTCCTTCCCCCGAGCTTGGAAGGGAGCTTAGAATCCCTTAGAATCAGGCTGGCACATGGTCACTAGTGGGGTCCCTCAAGGCTCCATTTTAGGGCCAGTCCTCTTCAATGTTTCTATAAACGATTTAGATGTAGGACTAGAAGGTGTTTTGAGCAAATTTGCAGATGGCACCAAACTTGGAGGAGTTGTAGACTCAGATGAGGGTGGAAAGGCCTTGCAGAGAGATCTGGGCAGATTGGAGAGCTGGGCGATCACCAACCGCATGAAGATTAACAAGAGCAAGTGCCGGGTCCTGCATCTGGGACGGGGCCACCCTGGCTATTCGTACCGACGGCGTGACGAGATGCTGGAGAGCAGACCCGCAGAGAGGGATCGGGGGGCGGTGGCTGACAGCAAGTTGAACATGAGCCAGCAGTGTGCCCTGGCAGCCAGGAGGGCCAACCATATCCTGGGGTGCATCAAGCACGGCATTGCTGGTCGATCGAGGGAAGTGATTGTCCCGCTCTACTCTGCACTGGTGCGGCCTCACTTCGAGTACTGCGTGCAGTTCTGGGCACCACAGTACAGTACAAAAAGGACATGAAACTGCAGGAGAGTGTCCAGAGGAGGGCGACGAAGATGGTGAAGGGCCTAGAGGGGAAGACGCATGAGGAGCGGCTGAGGTCACTGGGCCTGTTCAGCCTGCCCAATGAGGGGGAACCTCATTACAGCGTACAACTTCCTCGCGAGGGGGAGTGCAGAGGCCGGTGCTGACCCATTCTCTGTAATCACCAGTGATAGGACCCACGGGAATGGTGTTAAGCTGAGGCAGGGAAGGTTTAGGCTGGACGTCAGGAAGAGGTTCTTCACCGAGAGGAGGGTGGTCGCACACTGCAACAGGCTCCCCAGGGAACTAGTCACTGCACGAAGCCTGTCTGAATTGAAGAAGCGATTGGCCTGTGCACTTAGTCACGTGGTCTAAACTTTTGGGTAGACCTGTGCGGTGCCAGGAGTTGGACTTGGTAATCCTTATGGGTCCCTTCCAACTCGGGACAGTCTATGGTTCTATAAACAGTGCAGTCAGAGGTCATGGGGCTAGATTTAGAAAAGTCCTGCCTAAAGAAGGGATCTCAGAAAAGAAAATTTAAAGAACATTAATATCAAGAAAAGGAATTCTGATTGCTAAATTCTTTGTCTGTCATGACTAGACAGATGAAAATCTATGATGGCAAGTTTGCCTTTAAGGTCATTTTCTTTTTGTATGCATTTCTTTTATTTATTTGTATTTATTTTTTCTCAACAGGCTCTGTACTAATGTTCCTCACAGAATGACTAACAGAAATATGACCCTTGTGCACCTTTTGTAGTCAATTCATTAGGTCAACTCTAACCACTAAGCCCCTTGTCAGGTTATTTCTACTAGTGATAAGGAGCAATTGACCTTAAAACTTTGAGGCCAGGAAGACGAGCTTATTCCACAAGGTCTCTTGGCTCCACCCTTGTTAAGTGAAACCTGCCAGGTGTGGGTCATTTGACCTTTGCTATATAGGAAGCCTGAGGACTTGTGGGGGAATTGCCTCCCCAGGAGAGACTGAGGCTTGGGTTGCCTAGGGTGTTTTTCTCTTGTGGTGAGTTGGGCTCAGTGTTCCCCAGTAGGCTGCTTTTCCTTCGTGTTTTCTGCCCTCTCTGTGCAATAGTTTTAGAGACTATGAGCTAGTTACATTGGTGGTGCCTTCTTCAGTAAAACCCTGGTGGCACGATTTCACTGCGAAGCACTTTGGAAGTGACTCGAGTTCAGAAGAGAGCAGGTAAATGTTCCTGGGTTCTGTGGTTGTTACTGTTGAGGAGTTTGAGTACTTCCTTCACTTTGTCTGTTTTCTGTGAAGTTTGCAGCGTTATTGTGGCGCAGCGTTATTGTGGCGCAGCGTTATTGTGGCGCAGCGTTATTGTGGCGCAGCGTTATTGTGGCGCAGCGTTATTGTGGCGCAGCGTTATTGTGGCGCAGCGTTATTGTGGCGCAGCGTTATTGTGGCGCAGCGTTATTGTGGCGCAGCGTTATTGTGGCGCAGCGTTATTGTGGCGCAGCGTTATTGTGGCGCAGCGTTATTGTGGCGCAGCGTTATTGTGGCGCAGCGTTATTGTGGCGCAGCGTTATTGTGGCGCAGCGTTATTGTGGCGCAGCGTTATTGTGGCGCAGCGTTATTGTGGCGCAGCGTTATTGTGGCGCAGCGTTATTGTGGCGCAGCGTTATTGTGGCGCAGCGTTATTGTGGCGCAGCGTTATTGTGGCGCAGCGTTATTGTGGCGCAGCGTTATTGTGGCGCAGCGTTATTGTGGCGCAGCGTTATTGTGGCGCAGCGTTATTGTGGCGCAGCGTTATTGTGGCGCAGCGTTATTGTGGCGCAGCGTTATTGTGGCGCAGCGTTATTGTGGCGCAGCGTTATTGTGGCGCAGCGTTATTGTGGCGCAGCGTTATTGTGGCGCAGCGTTATTGTGGCGCAGCGTTATTGTGGCGCAGCGTTATTGTGGCGCAGCGTTATTGTGGCGCAGCGTTATTGTGGCGCAGCGTTATTGTGGCGCAGCGTTATTGTGGCGCAGCGTTATTGTGGCGCAGCGTTATTGTGGCGCAGCGTTATTGTGGCGCAGCGTTATTGTGGCGCAGCGTTATTGTGGCGCAGCGTTATTGTGGCGCAGCGTTATTGTGGCGCAGCGTTATTGTGGCGCAGCGTTATTGTGGCGCAGCGTTATTGTGGCGCAGCGTTATTGTGGCGCAGCGTTATTGTGGCGCAGCGTTATTGTGGCGCAGCGTTATTGTGGCGCAGCGTTATTGTGGCGCAGCGTTATTGTGGCGCAGCGTTATTGTGGCGCAGCGTTATTGTGGCGCAGCGTTATTGTGGCGCAGCGTTATTGTGGCGCAGCGTTATTGTGGCGCAGCGTTATTGTGGCGCAGCGTTATTGTGGCGCAGCGTTATTGTGGCGCAGCGTTATTGTGGCGCAGCGTTATTGTGGCGCAGCGTTATTGTGGCGCAGCGTTATTGTGGCGCAGCGTTATTGTGGCGCAGCGTTATTGTGGCGCAGCGTTATTGTGGCGCAGCGTTATTGTGGCGCAGCGTTATTGTGGCGCAGCGTTATTGTGGCGCAGCGTTATTGTGGCGCAGCGTTATTGTGGCGCAGCGTTATTGTGGCGCAGCGTTATTGTGGCGCAGCGTTATTGTGGCGCAGCGTTATTGTGGCGCAGCGTTATTGTGGCGCAGCGTTATTGTGGCGCAGCGTTATTGTGGCGCAGCGTTATTGTGGCGCAGCGTTATTGTGGCGCAGCGTTATTGTGGCGCAGCGTTATTGTGGCGCAGCGTTATTGTGGCGCAGCGTTATTGTGGCGCAGCGTTATTGTGGCGCAGCGTTATTGTGGCGCAGCGTTATTGTGGCGCAGCGTTATTGTGGCGCAGCGTTATTGTGGCGCAGCGTTATTGTGGCGCAGCGTTATTGTGGCGCAGCGTTATTGTGGCGCAGCGTTATTGTGGCGCAGCGTTATTGTGGCGCAGCGTTATTGTGGCGCAGCGTTATTGTGGCGCAGCGTTATTGTGGCGCAGCGTTATTGTGGCGCAGCGTTATTGTGGCGCAGCGTTATTGTGGCGCAGCGTTATTGTGGCGCAGCGTTATTGTGGCGCAGCGTTATTGTGGCGCAGCGTTATTGTGGCGCAGCGTTATTGTGGCGCAGCGTTATTGTGGCGCAGCGTTATTGTGGCGCAGCGTTATTGTGGCGCAGCGTTATTGTGGCGCAGCGTTATTGTGGCGCAGCGTTATTGTGGCGCAGCGTTATTGTGGCGCAGCGTTATTGTGGCGCAGCGTTATTGTGGCGCAGCGTTATTGTGGCGCAGCGTTATTGTGGCGCAGCGTTATTGTGGCGCAGCGTTATTGTGGCGCAGCGTTATTGTGGCGCAGCGTTATTGTGGCGCAGCGTTATTGTGGCGCAGCGTTATTGTGGCGCAGCGTTATTGTGGCGCAGCGTTATTGTGGCGCAGCGTTATTGTGGCGCAGCGTTATTGTGGCGCAGCGTTATTGTGGCGCAGCGTTATTGTGGCGCAGCGTTATTGTGGCGCAGCGTTATTGTGGCGCAGCGTTATTGTGGCGCAGCGTTATTGTGGCGCAGCGTTATTGTGGCGCAGCGTTATTGTGGCGCAGCGTTATTGTGGCGCAGCGTTATTGTGGCGCAGCGTTATTGTGGCGCAGCGTTATTGTGGCGCAGCGTTATTGTGGCGCAGCGTTATTGTGGCGCAGCGTTATTGTGGCGCAGCGTTATTGTGGCGCAGCGTTATTGTGGCGCAGCGTTATTGTGGCGCAGCGTTATTGTGGCGCAGCGTTATTGTGGCGCAGCGTTATTGTGGCGCAGCGTTATTGTGGCGCAGCGTTATTGTGGCGCAGCGTTATTGTGGCGCAGCGTTATTGTGGCGCAGCGTTATTGTGGCGCAGCGTTATTGTGGCGCAGCGTTATTGTGGCGCAGCGTTATTGTGGCGCAGCGTTATTGTGGCGCAGCGTTATTGTGGCGCAGCGTTATTGTGGCGCAGCGTTATTGTGGCGCAGCGTTATTGTGGCGCAGCGTTATTGTGGCGCAGCGTTATTGTGGCGCAGCGTTATTGTGGCGCAGCGTTATTGTGGCGCAGCGTTATTGTGGCGCAGCGTTATTGTGGCGCAGCGTTATTGTGGCGCAGCGTTATTGTGGCGCAGCGTTATTGTGGCGCAGCGTTATTGTGGCGCAGCGTTATTGTGGCGCAGCGTTATTGTGGCGCAGCGTTATTGTGGCGCAGCGTTATTGTGGCGCAGCGTTATTGTGGCGCAGCGTTATTGTGGCGCAGCGTTATTGTGGCGCAGCGTTATTGTGGCGCAGCGTTATTGTGGCGCAGCGTTATTGTGGCGCAGCGTTATTGTGGCGCAGCGTTATTGTGGCGCAGCGTTATTGTGGCGCAGCGTTATTGTGGCGCAGCGTTATTGTGGCGCAGCGTTATTGTGGCGCAGCGTTATTGTGGCGCAGCGTTATTGTGGCGCAGCGTTATTGTGGCGCAGCGTTATTGTGGCGCAGCGTTATTGTGGCGCAGCGTTATTGTGGCGCAGCGTTATTGTGGCGCAGCGTTATTGTGGCGCAGCGTTATTGTGGCGCAGCGTTATTGTGGCGCAGCGTTATTGTGGCGCAGCGTTATTGTGGCGCAGCGTTATTGTGGCGCAGCGTTATTGTGGCGCAGCGTTATTGTGGCGCAGCGTTATTGTGGCGCAGCGTTATTGTGGCGCAGCGTTATTGTGGCGCAGCGTTATTGTGGCGCAGCGTTATTGTGGCGCAGCGTTATTGTGGCGCAGCGTTATTGTGGCGCAGCGTTATTGTGGCGCAGCGTTATTGTGGCGCAGCGTTATTGTGGCGCAGCGTTATTGTGGCGCAGCGTTATTGTGGCGCAGCGTTATTGTGGCGCAGCGTTATTGTGGCGCAGCGTTATTGTGGCGCAGCGTTATTGTGGCGCAGCGTTATTGTGGCGCAGCGTTATTGTGGCGCAGCGTTATTGTGGCGCAGCGTTATTGTGGCGCAGCGTTATTGTGGCGCAGCGTTATTGTGGCGCAGCGTTATTGTGGCGCAGCGTTATTGTGGCGCAGCGTTATTGTGGCGCAGCGTTATTGTGGCGCAGCGTTATTGTGGCGCAGCGTTATTGTGGCGCAGCGTTATTGTGGCGCAGCGTTATTGTGGCGCAGCGTTATTGTGGCGCAGCGTTATTGTGGCGCAGCGTTATTGTGGCGCAGCGTTATTGTGGCGCAGCGTTATTGTGGCGCAGCGTTATTGTGGCGCAGCGTTATTGTGGCGCAGCGTTATTGTGGCGCAGCGTTATTGTGGCGCAGCGTTATTGTGGCGCAGCGTTATTGTGGCGCAGCGTTATTGTGGCGCAGCGTTATTGTGGCGCAGCGTTATTGTGGCGCAGCGTTATTGTGGCGCAGCGTTATTGTGGCGCAGCGTTATTGTGGCGCAGCGTTATTGTGGCGCAGCGTTATTGTGGCGCAGCGTTATTGTGGCGCAGCGTTATTGTGGCGCAGCGTTATTGTGGCGCAGCGTTATTGTGGCGCAGCGTTATTGTGGCGCAGCGTTATTGTGGCGCAGCGTTATTGTGGCGCAGCGTTATTGTGGCGCAGCGTTATTGTGGCGCAGCGTTATTGTGGCGCAGCGTTATTGTGGCGCAGCGTTATTGTGGCGCAGCGTTATTGTGGCGCAGCGTTATTGTGGCGCAGCGTTATTGTGGCGCAGCGTTATTGTGGCGCAGCGTTATTGTGGCGCAGCGTTATTGTGGCGCAGCGTTATTGTGGCGCAGCGTTATTGTGGCGCAGCGTTATTGTGGCGCAGCGTTATTGTGGCGCAGCGTTATTGTGGCGCAGCGTTATTGTGGCGCAGCGTTATTGTGGCGCAGCGTTATTGTGGCGCAGCGTTATTGTGGCGCAGCGTTATTGTGGCGCAGCGTTATTGTGGCGCAGCGTTATTGTGGCGCAGCGTTATTGTGGCGCAGCGTTATTGTGGCGCAGCGTTATTGTGGCGCAGCGTTATTGTGGCGCAGCGTTATTGTGGCGCAGCGTTATTGTGGCGCAGCGTTATTGTGGCGCAGCGTTATTGTGGCGCAGCGTTATTGTGGCGCAGCGTTATTGTGGCGCAGCGTTATTGTGGCGCAGCGTTATTGTGGCGCAGCGTTATTGTGGCGCAGCGTTATTGTGGCGCAGCGTTATTGTGGCGCAGCGTTATTGTGGCGCAGCGTTATTGTGGCGCAGCGTTATTGTGGCGCAGCGTTATTGTGGCGCAGCGTTATTGTGGCGCAGCGTTATTGTGGCGCAGCGTTATTGTGGCGCAGCGTTATTGTGGCGCAGCGTTATTGTGGCGCAGCGTTATTGTGGCGCAGCGTTATTGTGGCGCAGCGTTATTGTGGCGCAGCGTTATTGTGGCGCAGCGTTATTGTGGCGCAGCGTTATTGTGGCGCAGCGTTATTGTGGCGCAGCGTTATTGTGGCGCAGCGTTATTGTGGCGCAGCGTTATTGTGGCGCAGCGTTATTGTGGCGCAGCGTTATTGTGGCGCAGCGTTATTGTGGCGCAGCGTTATTGTGGCGCAGCGTTATTGTGGCGCAGCGTTATTGTGGCGCAGCGTTATTGTGGCGCAGCGTTATTGTGGCGCAGCGTTATTGTGGCGCAGCGTTATTGTGGCGCAGCGTTATTGTGGCGCAGCGTTATTGTGGCGCAGCGTTATTGTGGCGCAGCGTTATTGTGGCGCAGCGTTATTGTGGCGCAGCGTTATTGTGGCGCAGCGTTATTGTGGCGCAGCGTTATTGTGGCGCAGCGTTATTGTGGCGCAGCGTTATTGTGGCGCAGCGTTATTGTGGCGCAGCGTTATTGTGGCGCAGCGTTATTGTGGCGCAGCGTTATTGTGGCGCAGCGTTATTGTGGCGCAGCGTTATTGTGGCGCAGCGTTATTGTGGCGCAGCGTTATTGTGGCGCAGCGTTATTGTGGCGCAGCGTTATTGTGGCGCAGCGTTATTGTGGCGCAGCGTTATTGTGGCGCAGCGTTATTGTGGCGCAGCGTTATTGTGGCGCAGCGTTATTGTGGCGCAGCGTTATTGTGGCGCAGCGTTATTGTGGCGCAGCGTTATTGTGGCGCAGCGTTATTGTGGCGCAGCGTTATTGTGGCGCAGCGTTATTGTGGCGCAGCGTTATTGTGGCGCAGCGTTATTGTGGCGCAGCGTTATTGTGGCGCAGCGTTATTGTGGCGCAGCGTTATTGTGGCGCAGCGTTATTGTGGCGCAGCGTTATTGTGGCGCAGCGTTATTGTGGCGCAGCGTTATTGTGGCGCAGCGTTATTGTGGCGCAGCGTTATTGTGGCGCAGCGTTATTGTGGCGCAGCGTTATTGTGGCGCAGCGTTATTGTGGCGCAGCGTTATTGTGGCGCAGCGTTATTGTGGCGCAGCGTTATTGTGGCGCAGCGTTATTGTGGCGCAGCGTTATTGTGGCGCAGCGTTATTGTGGCGCAGCGTTATTGTGGCGCAGCGTTATTGTGGCGCAGCGTTATTGTGGCGCAGCGTTATTGTGGCGCAGCGTTATTGTGGCGCAGCGTTATTGTGGCGCAGCGTTATTGTGGCGCAGCGTTATTGTGGCGCAGCGTTATTGTGGCGCAGCGTTATTGTGGCGCAGCGTTATTGTGGCGCAGCGTTATTGTGGCGCAGCGTTATTGTGGCGCAGCGTTATTGTGGCGCAGCGTTATTGTGGCGCAGCGTTATTGTGGCGCAGCGTTATTGTGGCGCAGCGTTATTGTGGCGCAGCGTTATTGTGGCGCAGCGTTATTGTGGCGCAGCGTTATTGTGGCGCAGCGTTATTGTGGCGCAGCGTTATTGTGGCGCAGCGTTATTGTGGCGCAGCGTTATTGTGGCGCAGCGTTATTGTGGCGCAGCGTTATTGTGGCGCAGCGTTATTGTGGCGCAGCGTTATTGTGGCGCAGCGTTATTGTGGCGCAGCGTTATTGTGGCGCAGCGTTATTGTGGCGCAGCGTTATTGTGGCGCAGCGTTATTGTGGCGCAGCGTTATTGTGGCGCAGCGTTATTGTGGCGCAGCGTTATTGTGGCGCAGCGTTATTGTGGCGCAGCGTTATTGTGGCGCAGCGTTATTGTGGCGCAGCGTTATTGTGGCGCAGCGTTATTGTGGCGCAGCGTTATTGTGGCGCAGCGTTATTGTGGCGCAGCGTTATTGTGGCGCAGCGTTATTGTGGCGCAGCGTTATTGTGGCGCAGCGTTATTGTGGCGCAGCGTTATTGTGGCGCAGCGTTATTGTGGCGCAGCGTTATTGTGGCGCAGCGTTATTGTGGCGCAGCGTTATTGTGGCGCAGCGTTATTGTGGCGCAGCGTTATTGTGGCGCAGCGTTATTGTGGCGCAGCGTTATTGTGGCGCAGCGTTATTGTGGCGCAGCGTTATTGTGGCGCAGCGTTATTGTGGCGCAGCGTTATTGTGGCGCAGCGTTATTGTGGCGCAGCGTTATTGTGGCGCAGCGTTATTGTGGCGCAGCGTTATTGTGGCGCAGCGTTATTGTGGCGCAGCGTTATTGTGGCGCAGCGTTATTGTGGCGCAGCGTTATTGTGGCGCAGCGTTATTGTGGCGCAGCGTTATTGTGGCGCAGCGTTATTGTGGCGCAGCGTTATTGTGGCGCAGCGTTATTGTGGCGCAGCGTTATTGTGGCGCAGCGTTATTGTGGCGCAGCGTTATTGTGGCGCAGCGTTATTGTGGCGCAGCGTTATTGTGGCGCAGCGTTATTGTGGCGCAGCGTTATTGTGGCGCAGCGTTATTGTGGCGCAGCGTTATTGTGGCGCAGCGTTATTGTGGCGCAGCGTTATTGTGGCGCAGCGTTATTGTGGCGCAGCGTTATTGTGGCGCAGCGTTATTGTGGCGCAGCGTTATTGTGGCGCAGCGTTATTGTGGCGCAGCGTTATTGTGGCGCAGCGTTATTGTGGCGCAGCGTTATTGTGGCGCAGCGTTATTGTGGCGCAGCGTTATTGTGGCGCAGCGTTATTGTGGCGCAGCGTTATTGTGGCGCAGCGTTATTGTGGCGCAGCGTTATTGTGGCGCAGCGTTATTGTGGCGCAGCGTTATTGTGGCGCAGCGTTATTGTGGCGCAGCGTTATTGTGGCGCAGCGTTATTGTGGCGCAGCGTTATTGTGGCGCAGCGTTATTGTGGCGCAGCGTTATTGTGGCGCAGCGTTATTGTGGCGCAGCGTTATTGTGGCGCAGCGTTATTGTGGCGCAGCGTTATTGTGGCGCAGCGTTATTGTGGCGCAGCGTTATTGTGGCGCAGCGTTATTGTGGCGCAGCGTTATTGTGGCGCAGCGTTATTGTGGCGCAGCGTTATTGTGGCGCAGCGTTATTGTGGCGCAGCGTTATTGTGGCGCAGCGTTATTGTGGCGCAGCGTTATTGTGGCGCAGCGTTATTGTGGCGCAGCGTTATTGTGGCGCAGCGTTATTGTGGCGCAGCGTTATTGTGGCGCAGCGTTATTGTGGCGCAGCGTTATTGTGGCGCAGCGTTATTGTGGCGCAGCGTTATTGTGGCGCAGCGTTATTGTGGCGCAGCGTTATTGTGGCGCAGCGTTATTGTGGCGCAGCGTTATTGTGGCGCAGCGTTATTGTGGCGCAGCGTTATTGTGGCGCAGCGTTATTGTGGCGCAGCGTTATTGTGGCGCAGCGTTATTGTGGCGCAGCGTTATTGTGGCGCAGCGTTATTGTGGCGCAGCGTTATTGTGGCGCAGCGTTATTGTGGCGCAGCGTTATTGTGGCGCAGCGTTATTGTGGCGCAGCGTTATTGTGGCGCAGCGTTATTGTGGCGCAGCGTTATTGTGGCGCAGCGTTATTGTGGCGCAGCGTTATTGTGGCGCAGCGTTATTGTGGCGCAGCGTTATTGTGGCGCAGCGTTATTGTGGCGCAGCGTTATTGTGGCGCAGCGTTATTGTGGCGCAGCGTTATTGTGGCGCAGCGTTATTGTGGCGCAGCGTTATTGTGGCGCAGCGTTATTGTGGCGCAGCGTTATTGTGGCGCAGCGTTATTGTGGCGCAGCGTTATTGTGGCGCAGCGTTATTGTGGCGCAGCGTTATTGTGGCGCAGCGTTATTGTGGCGCAGCGTTATTGTGGCGCAGCGTTATTGTGGCGCAGCGTTATTGTGGCGCAGCGTTATTGTGGCGCAGCGTTATTGTGGCGCAGCGTTATTGTGGCGCAGCGTTATTGTGGCGCAGCGTTATTGTGGCGCAGCGTTATTGTGGCGCAGCGTTATTGTGGCGCAGCGTTATTGTGGCGCAGCGTTATTGTGGCGCAGCGTTATTGTGGCGCAGCGTTATTGTGGCGCAGCGTTATTGTGGCGCAGCGTTATTGTGGCGCAGCGTTATTGTGGCGCAGCGTTATTGTGGCGCAGCGTTATTGTGGCGCAGCGTTATTGTGGCGCAGCGTTATTGTGGCGCAGCGTTATTGTGGCGCAGCGTTATTGTGGCGCAGCGTTATTGTGGCGCAGCGTTATTGTGGCGCAGCGTTATTGTGGCGCAGCGTTATTGTGGCGCAGCGTTATTGTGGCGCAGCGTTATTGTGGCGCAGCGTTATTGTGGCGCAGCGTTATTGTGGCGCAGCGTTATTGTGGCGCAGCGTTATTGTGGCGCAGCGTTATTGTGGCGCAGCGTTATTGTGGCGCAGCGTTATTGTGGCGCAGCGTTATTGTGGCGCAGCGTTATTGTGGCGCAGCGTTATTGTGGCGCAGCGTTATTGTGGCGCAGCGTTATTGTGGCGCAGCGTTATTGTGGCGCAGCGTTATTGTGGCGCAGCGTTATTGTGGCGCAGCGTTATTGTGGCGCAGCGTTATTGTGGCGCAGCGTTATTGTGGCGCAGCGTTATTGTGGCGCAGCGTTATTGTGGCGCAGCGTTATTGTGGCGCAGCGTTATTGTGGCGCAGCGTTATTGTGGCGCAGCGTTATTGTGGCGCAGCGTTATTGTGGCGCAGCGTTATTGTGGCGCAGCGTTATTGTGGCGCAGCGTTATTGTGGCGCAGCGTTATTGTGGCGCAGCGTTATTGTGGCGCAGCGTTATTGTGGCGCAGCGTTATTGTGGCGCAGCGTTATTGTGGCGCAGCGTTATTGTGGCGCAGCGTTATTGTGGCGCAGCGTTATTGTGGCGCAGCGTTATTGTGGCGCAGCGTTATTGTGGCGCAGCGTTATTGTGGCGCAGCGTTATTGTGGCGCAGCGTTATTGTGGCGCAGCGTTATTGTGGCGCAGCGTTATTGTGGCGCAGCGTTATTGTGGCGCAGCGTTATTGTGGCGCAGCGTTATTGTGGCGCAGCGTTATTGTGGCGCAGCGTTATTGTGGCGCAGCGTTATTGTGGCGCAGCGTTATTGTGGCGCAGCGTTATTGTGGCGCAGCGTTATTGTGGCGCAGCGTTATTGTGGCGCAGCGTTATTGTGGCGCAGCGTTATTGTGGCGCAGCGTTATTGTGGCGCAGCGTTATTGTGGCGCAGCGTTATTGTGGCGCAGCGTTATTGTGGCGCAGCGTTATTGTGGCGCAGCGTTATTGTGGCGCAGCGTTATTGTGGCGCAGCGTTATTGTGGCGCAGCGTTATTGTGGCGCAGCGTTATTGTGGCGCAGCGTTATTGTGGCGCAGCGTTATTGTGGCGCAGCGTTATTGTGGCGCAGCGTTATTGTGGCGCAGCGTTATTGTGGCGCAGCGTTATTGTGGCGCAGCGTTATTGTGGCGCAGCGTTATTGTGGCGCAGCGTTATTGTGGCGCAGCGTTATTGTGGCGCAGCGTTATTGTGGCGCAGCGTTATTGTGGCGCAGCGTTATTGTGGCGCAGCGTTATTGTGGCGCAGCGTTATTGTGGCGCAGCGTTATTGTGGCGCAGCGTTATTGTGGCGCAGCGTTATTGTGGCGCAGCGTTATTGTGGCGCAGCGTTATTGTGGCGCAGCGTTATTGTGGCGCAGCGTTATTGTGGCGCAGCGTTATTGTGGCGCAGCGTTATTGTGGCGCAGCGTTATTGTGGCGCAGCGTTATTGTGGCGCAGCGTTATTGTGGCGCAGCGTTATTGTGGCGCAGCGTTATTGTGGCGCAGCGTTATTGTGGCGCAGCGTTATTGTGGCGCAGCGTTATTGTGGCGCAGCGTTATTGTGGCGCAGCGTTATTGTGGCGCAGCGTTATTGTGGCGCAGCGTTATTGTGGCGCAGCGTTATTGTGGCGCAGCGTTATTGTGGCGCAGCGTTATTGTGGCGCAGCGTTATTGTGGCGCAGCGTTATTGTGGCGCAGCGTTATTGTGGCGCAGCGTTATTGTGGCGCAGCGTTATTGTGGCGCAGCGTTATTGTGGCGCAGCGTTATTGTGGCGCAGCGTTATTGTGGCGCAGCGTTATTGTGGCGCAGCGTTATTGTGGCGCAGCGTTATTGTGGCGCAGCGTTATTGTGGCGCAGCGTTATTGTGGCGCAGCGTTATTGTGGCGCAGCGTTATTGTGGCGCAGCGTTATTGTGGCGCAGCGTTATTGTGGCGCAGCGTTATTGTGGCGCAGCGTTATTGTGGCGCAGCGTTATTGTGGCGCAGCGTTATTGTGGCGCAGCGTTATTGTGGCGCAGCGTTATTGTGGCGCAGCGTTATTGTGGCGCAGCGTTATTGTGGCGCAGCGTTATTGTGGCGCAGCGTTATTGTGGCGCAGCGTTATTGTGGCGCAGCGTTATTGTGGCGCAGCGTTATTGTGGCGCAGCGTTATTGTGGCGCAGCGTTATTGTGGCGCAGCGTTATTGTGGCGCAGCGTTATTGTGGCGCAGCGTTATTGTGGCGCAGCGTTATTGTGGCGCAGCGTTATTGTGGCGCAGCGTTATTGTGGCGCAGCGTTATTGTGGCGCAGCGTTATTGTGGCGCAGCGTTATTGTGGCGCAGCGTTATTGTGGCGCAGCGTTATTGTGGCGCAGCGTTATTGTGGCGCAGCGTTATTGTGGCGCAGCGTTATTGTGGCGCAGCGTTATTGTGGCGCAGCGTTATTGTGGCGCAGCGTTATTGTGGCGCAGCGTTATTGTGGCGCAGCGTTATTGTGGCGCAGCGTTATTGTGGCGCAGCGTTATTGTGGCGCAGCGTTATTGTGGCGCAGCGTTATTGTGGCGCAGCGTTATTGTGGCGCAGCGTTATTGTGGCGCAGCGTTATTGTGGCGCAGCGTTATTGTGGCGCAGCGTTATTGTGGCGCAGCGTTATTGTGGCGCAGCGTTATTGTGGCGCAGCGTTATTGTGGCGCAGCGTTATTGTGGCGCAGCGTTATTGTGGCGCAGCGTTATTGTGGCGCAGCGTTATTGTGGCGCAGCGTTATTGTGGCGCAGCGTTATTGTGGCGCAGCGTTATTGTGGCGCAGCGTTATTGTGGCGCAGCGTTATTGTGGCGCAGCGTTATTGTGGCGCAGCGTTATTGTGGCGCAGCGTTATTGTGGCGCAGCGTTATTGTGGCGCAGCGTTATTGTGGCGCAGCGTTATTGTGGCGCAGCGTTATTGTGGCGCAGCGTTATTGTGGCGCAGCGTTATTGTGGCGCAGCGTTATTGTGGCGCAGCGTTATTGTGGCGCAGCGTTATTGTGGCGCAGCGTTATTGTGGCGCAGCGTTATTGTGGCGCAGCGTTATTGTGGCGCAGCGTTATTGTGGCGCAGCGTTATTGTGGCGCAGCGTTATTGTGGCGCAGCGTTATTGTGGCGCAGCGTTATTGTGGCGCAGCGTTATTGTGGCGCAGCGTTATTGTGGCGCAGCGTTATTGTGGCGCAGCGTTATTGTGGCGCAGCGTTATTGTGGCGCAGCGTTATTGTGGCGCAGCGTTATTGTGGCGCAGCGTTATTGTGGCGCAGCGTTATTGTGGCGCAGCGTTATTGTGGCGCAGCGTTATTGTGGCGCAGCGTTATTGTGGCGCAGCGTTATTGTGGCGCAGCGTTATTGTGGCGCAGCGTTATTGTGGCGCAGCGTTATTGTGGCGCAGCGTTATTGTGGCGCAGCGTTATTGTGGCGCAGCGTTATTGTGGCGCAGCGTTATTGTGGCGCAGCGTTATTGTGGCGCAGCGTTATTGTGGCGCAGCGTTATTGTGGCGCAGCGTTATTGTGGCGCAGCGTTATTGTGGCGCAGCGTTATTGTGGCGCAGCGTTATTGTGGCGCAGCGTTATTGTGGCGCAGCGTTATTGTGGCGCAGCGTTATTGTGGCGCAGCGTTATTGTGGCGCAGCGTTATTGTGGCGCAGCGTTATTGTGGCGCAGCGTTATTGTGGCGCAGCGTTATTGTGGCGCAGCGTTATTGTGGCGCAGCGTTATTGTGGCGCAGCGTTATTGTGGCGCAGCGTTATTGTGGCGCAGCGTTATTGTGGCGCAGCGTTATTGTGGCGCAGCGTTATTGTGGCGCAGCGTTATTGTGGCGCAGCGTTATTGTGGCGCAGCGTTATTGTGGCGCAGCGTTATTGTGGCGCAGCGTTATTGTGGCGCAGCGTTATTGTGGCGCAGCGTTATTGTGGCGCAGCGTTATTGTGGCGCAGCGTTATTGTGGCGCAGCGTTATTGTGGCGCAGCGTTATTGTGGCGCAGCGTTATTGTGGCGCAGCGTTATTGTGGCGCAGCGTTATTGTGGCGCAGCGTTATTGTGGCGCAGCGTTATTGTGGCGCAGCGTTATTGTGGCGCAGCGTTATTGTGGCGCAGCGTTATTGTGGCGCAGCGTTATTGTGGCGCAGCGTTATTGTGGCGCAGCGTTATTGTGGCGCAGCGTTATTGTGGCGCAGCGTTATTGTGGCGCAGCGTTATTGTGGCGCAGCGTTATTGTGGCGCAGCGTTATTGTGGCGCAGCGTTATTGTGGCGCAGGCCAGGAGTTGGACTTGGTAATCCTTATGGGTCCCTTCCAACTCGGGACAGTCTATGGTTCTATAAGTAGTGTAGTCAGAGGTCATGGGGCTAGATTTAGAAAAGTCCTGCCTAAAGAAGGGATCTCAGAAAAGAAAATTTAAAGAACATTAATATCAAGAAAAGGAATTCTGATTGCTAAATTCTTTGTCTGTCATGACTAGACAGATGAAAATCTATGATGGCAAGTTTGCCTTTAAGGTCATTTTCTTTTTGTATGCATTTCTTTTATTTATTTGTATTTATTTTTTCTCAACAGGCTCTGTACTAATGTTCCTCACAGAATGACTAACAGAAATATGACCCTTGTGCACCTTTTGTAGTCAATTCATTATTTCAACTCTAACCACTAAGCCCCTTGTCAGGTTATTTCTACTAGTGATAAGGAGCAATTGACCTTAAAACTTTGAGGCCAGGAAGACGAGCTTATTCCACAAGGTCTCTTGGCTCCACCCTTGTTAAGTGAAACCTGCCAGGTGTGGGTCATTTGACCTTTGCTATATAGGAAGCCTGAGGACTTGTGGGGGAATTGCCTCCCCAGGAGAGACTGAGGCTTGGGTTGCCTAGGGTGTTTTTCTCTTGTGGTGAGTTGGGCTCAGTGTTCCCCAGTAGGCTGCTTTTCCTTCGTGTTTTCTGCCCTCTCTGTGCAATAGTTTTAGAGACTCTATGAGCTAGTTACATTGGTGGTGCCTTCTTCAGTAAAACCCTGGTGGCACGATTTCACTGCGAAGCACTTTGGAAGTGACTCGAGTTCAGAAGAGAGCAGGTAAATGTTCCTGGGTTCTGTGGTTGCTACTGTTGAGGAGTTTGAGTACTTCCTTCACCTTGTCTGTTTTCCGTGAAATTACTTATGTGGATTCTAAGCTCCCTTCCAATCTCTTTTGGGGGGGGGGGGGGAGGGGAGGGGAGGGGGGCGGAAAAGGCCTCAGAAGTCCAAGTGCACACAGGTAAGCCTGACTTTGAAGAATGTTCTTAAGTAGTTGGAAGATGGAAAAACGGGCTATGTGAAAAAGGTGCCTTAATGTGAATGCAGATTTTGCCTTGTGGAAAGTAGAAACAGATTGGGACGGATACTGGTCGAATGATTGCTACTTTGACTAAGTGGAAATCGTGAGAATGTGCTGTTGTTCGTAACAGAAATACAGTTTTCACAATATGCAGGTCAAAAGCAGTATGAAGAAAGTGTTTCATCGTTCACGTTATGTAGATTGTAACGTGTGCGGGATTTGCTGCTCCACCTGGATCTATACAAGTCCGTGGGTCCGGATGGGATTCATCCCAGGGTGCTTAAGGAGCTGGCTGACGCCATCGTGGGACCTCTCTCAATTATTTTTCAACGATCTTGTGAGTCTGGAGAGGTCCCAGTGGACTGGAAGCTGGCAAATGTCGTACCAATTTTCCAGAAGGGCAAGAAAATAGACCGTGGCAACTACAGGCCTGTCAGTCTCACATCAGCGCCTGGTGAAATTATGGAGAAGATGATCCTTGAAGTTCTTGAAGCGCACCTGGGGGACAATGCAGTCATTGGTCCCAGCCAACATGGGTTCATGAGGGGTGGGTCCTGCCTAACAAATCTGAATTCCTTTTGTGATAAGATCGCCCCTCTAGTTGATCAAGGGAAACCAGCTGACGTGATCTTTTTGGACTTGAGCAAAGCTTTTGACACGGTTTCCCGTGGGATCCTACTGGACAAAATGTCCAGCATACAACTTAACAAAAACATCATACGAAGGGTGAGCAATTGTCTGACAGGCAGGGCTCAAGGGCTTGTGGTAAATGGGGCCACATCAGGCTGGCACATGGTCACTAGTGGGGTCCCTCAAGGCTCCATTTTAGGGCCAGTCCTCTTCAATGTTTCTATAAACGATTTAGATGTAGGACTAGAAGGTGTTTTGAGCAAATTTGCAGATGGCACCAAACTTGGAGGAGTTGTAGACTCAGATGAGGGTGGAAAGGCCTTGCAGAGAGATCTGGGCAGATTGGAGAGCTGGGCGATCACCAACCGCATGAAGATTAACAAGAGCAAGTGCCGGGTCCTGCACCTGGGATGGGGCCACCCTGGCTATTCGTACCGACGGCGTGACGAGATGCTGGAGAGCAGACCCGCAGAGAGGGATCTGGGGGCGGTGGCTGACAGCAAGTTGAACATGAGCCAGCAGTGTGCCCTGGCAGCCAGGAGGGCCAACCATATCCTGGGGTGCATCAAGCACGGCATTGCTGGTCGATCGAGGGAAGTGATTGTCCCGCTCTACTCTGCACTGGTGCGGCCTCACTTCGAGTACTGCGTGCAGTTCTGGGCACCACAGTACAGTACAAAAAGGACATGAAACTGCAGGAGAGTGTCCAGAGGAGGGCGACGAAGATGGTGAAGGGCCTAGAGGGGAAGACGCATGAGGAGCGGCTGAGGTCACTGGGCCTGTTCAGCCTGCCCAATGAGGGGGGACCTCATTGCAGCGTACAACTTCCTCGCGAGGGGGAGTGCAGAGGCCGGTGCTGACCCATTCTCTGTAATCACCAGTGATAGGACCCACGGGAATGGTGTTAAGCTGAGGCAGGAAAGGTTTAGGCTGGACGTCAGGAAGAGGTTCTTCACCGAGAGGAGGGTGGTCGCACACTGCAACAGGCTCCCCAGGGAACTAGTCACTGCACGAAGCCTGTCTGAATTGAAGAAGCGATTGGCCTGTGCACTTAGTCACGTGGTCTAAACTTTTGGGTAGACCTGTGCGGTGCCAGGAGTTGGACTTGGTAATCCTTATGGGTCCCTTCCAACTCGGGACATTCTATGGTTCTATAAATAGTGTAGTCAGAGGTCATGGGGCTAGATTTAGAAAAGTCCTGCCTAAAGAAGGGATCTCAGAAAAGAAAATTTAAAGAACATTAATATCAAGAAAAGGAATTCTGATTGCTAAATTCTTTGTCTGTCATGACTAGACAGATGAAAATGTATGATGGCAAGTTTGCCTTTAAGGTCATTTTCTTTTTGTATGCATTTCTTTTATTTATTTGTATTTATTTTTTCTCAACAGGCTCTGTACTAATGTTCCTCACAGAATGACTAACAGAAATATGACCCTTGTGCACCTTTTGTAGTCAATTCATTAGGTCAACTCTAACCACTAAGCCCCTTGTCAGGTTATTTCTACTAGTGATAAGGAGCAATTGACCTTAAAACTTTGAAGCCAGGAAGACGAGCTTATTCCACAAGGTCTCTTGGCTCCACCCTTGTTAAGTGAAACCTGCCAGGTGTGGGTCATTTGACCTTTGCTATATAGGAAGCCTGAGGACTTGTGGGGGAATTGCCTCCCCAGGAGAGACTGAGGCTTGGGTTGCCTAGGGTGTTTTTCTCTTGTGGTGAGTTGGGCTCAGTGTTCCCCAGTAGGCTGCTTTTCCTTCGTGTTTTCTGCCCTCTCTGTGCAATAGTTTTAGAGACTCTAGGAGCTAGTTACATTGGTGGTGCCTTCTTCAGTAAAACCCTGGTGGCACTATTTCACTGCGAAGCACTTTGGAAGTGACTCGAGTTCAGAAGAGAGCAGGTAAATGTTCCTGGGTTCTGTGGTTGTTACTGTTGAGGAGTTTGAGTACTTCCTTCACCTTGTCTGTTTTCCGTGAAATTACTTATGTGGATTCTAAGCTCCCTTCCAAGCTTGGGGGGGGGGGGCGGCGGAAGAGGCCTCAGAAGTCCAAGTGCACACAGGTAAGCCTGACTTTGAAGAATGTTCTTAAGTAGTTGGAAGATGGAAAAACGGGCTATGTGAAAAAGGTGCCTTAATGTGAATGCAGATTTTGCCTTGTGGAAAGTAGAAACAGATTGGGACAGATACTGGTCGAATGATTGCTACTTTGACTAAGTGGAAATCGTGAGAATGTGCTGTTGTTCGTAACAGAAATACAGTTTTCACAATATGCAGGTCAAAAGCAGTATGAAGAAAGTGTTTCATCGTTCACGTTATGTAGATTGTATCTTGTTCGGGATTTGCTGCTCCACCTGGATCTATGCAAGTCGGTGGGTCCAGACGGAATTCATCCCAGGGTGCTTAAGGAGCTGGCTGACGCCATCGCGAGACCTCTCTCAATTATTTTTCAACGATCTTGTGAATCTGGAGAGGTCCCAGTGGACTGGAAGCTGGCAAATGTCGTACCAATTTTCCAGAAGGGCAGGCCAGCTCATTGGCAGTAATGACCTGAAAAGACCATGAGGAACCCACAGCGCATGAATTGGCTAAACAACTCTGACAGTACGAAGTCTCTTGTCTTCCCTACATGCTTGCATCTCATCTGTGGAGAAGCTTTCTGAAGAGGTCCACCAAGTCACAGAGAACTTATCTTCCTTCTCACCTGTACAAACCAGTGTCTCAGCTATCAGGTGTAAGCATCCTTCTGTGCAAGGAAGATTATATTGTGGGTACACACTCTGTGCCACCCTGTTGTTTTACCTACGTGACCATGGAGAAGACATAAGAAAATGGGATGGAAAACCAACCTTGACACTAAAGGCACAGGTCTGTGAGTTGCAAGGAAAAACAATTGGGGAAAAAGGTGTTCTCTGAGAAAGTTGCTGCTCGAAGTGGGGAGTTCTCTGTCTGGGATCTGTCCTGGACCAGTTCTGGACCTTTGGTTTTGCCTGTTTATGGTTAAAAACTGTTTCTAGTCAATATCAGTGGCTGAAAATGTTCTGGATAAAGACAGTGTGATTTAATACATAAGAAGGAAAAGGTAAAAGAAAGGAAAAGAAGACAGGGAAAGGTAACCAAAGTTCTTATTTTTCATACATAAATGAAGTAAATTGAAAGGATTTATTGCACAAGGCTTCTCCTCTTGTATTTTAAATTGGTGGACATATGAATTTATATTTTTTACTAGGTATCCTTGAAGTCTACTCACACATCTTGGTTTCTTAAGCTGTCTTTTGCAGGAAAAGGCTTCTTTGGAAGGGGGAGGAGGGCAGGGAAGGAGGGTGTGTGTCTGTGTGTGCAAATCACTTCATTTTATGACCTTTCAAAGAACCTGGAACCTGCCAGTAAGAATGCCATACTAAATGTCAGAGCCTGAGTGCTCTTTGTTTGTTTGTTGTTAATGCTTGTTAAAGTGGAAAAGTGCTTAAGTAGAGACACTTAGCATATGTGTAATACAGTAAGCATTTTTCTGAAAGATTGTGGGTTTTGCCACAATATAAAATGTCCATTGCAGAGGAAATTAGCATGTGGGTATTTTGTGTTTGTCTCACCAGGAGGCTGGGGGTGGCCAATAGAAGGGGAGGGAACATCACCAGGACAGCTGGCCTGAACTGACCAGAGAGGTATTCCATGCCATCTGATATCACACTCATCAATAAAAGACGGGAAAGGGGAAGGAGAGGGGGGCCTCTCATTATGAAAATGTTCATCCTCCCAAACAACCGCTAGGTGTATTGAGGCCCTGCTTCCTGGGATGTGGCCAAACTTCACTCATTGATTGGAAGTAGAGAGTAATTTATTTTCTCTCTCTCTGTGCTTCTGCATGGAGTTCTATTTTTTCCCTTTAATTAAATAATTAAATTATCCTTATCTCAACATGTGAGTTGTTTTTTTGTTTTTGTTTGTTTTTTTTTGTTTGTTTTTTGTTTTTTTTTTTTTTTTTTTTCCCTTTCCAACATGCTTTCTTCTTCCCCTCTTCTTCTAAGGAGGGAAAGTGAGAGAGTAGGGTTCAGCTACCCAGCAAGGTAAGAACCACCACACATGGGCTTCCCACAGACTGAAGTTTATGAAGTTACCGATAGGCTGAGGGAGGTGAACTTTTTCCTCTACTCAGAGATAGGTCCCAAGGGAATGGCATGAAGCTGCATCAGGGGAGATTCAGATGAGATACTAGGAAAAGATTCCTCACTGAGAGGGTGGTCAGGCACTGGAACAGGCTTCTCAGAGAAGTGGTTATGGCACCAAGCCTGCTGGAGTTCAAGAAGCATTTAGACAATGTTCTCAGACATAGGGTCTGATTTTTGGTTGGTCCTTTGTAGAGTCATGAATTGGACTCAGCGGCCCTTGTGGGTCCCTTCCAACTCATATGTATATTCTATAATTCTGTGATTCTATGATAAGTATTAATATATTACAATTTTACAGTACATTTTAAAGACAAGAACATCCTTTTTGTAAGAGAAAATATTTATTTTATATACAGTAAAGTCTTACCAATGATTTTGTTAACTTTTATCCTGCCATCTAAAATTTCAAGTATATATCTTTGAACTTTGCTGCACAAAACAAAACAAAAAACAAAACAAAACAAACAAACAAAACAGAACAGAAATATTCTAGAAATCTAAAGAGTCAGTAAAATAAATTACATTGAACGGATAAGTGGTAAATGTATTCCAATAACAGATTCATTAGTAATAGTAATTTGAAATCTGTGGTGAAATCTGTGGTAAAATCTCATAATTTTTCAGTTTGGTCATTTGATTTTCACACCTACTCCATCTCTAAATTTGATGTTAAACCCTCATTTTTTGTTTTCTAGCCTTAAAATATCATTATTATAAGACAACATATTTACAAGTTATTGATTGAATGAGATTTACAACTTTGATTTCTATTCTTCCTGACTGTAAGTATGGCATGAGTGTTCTACTTGTAAGACACCATTAAAAAATAAAAGATTTTTATTTATCTTTCCTCCCTATACCAGGTTTCAGTGGTAGTGATAGAACTTGTTCTGGCTGTGTAATGAGGTGTAAAGTATTATTCTAAAACAAAACTGAAGAGAATTTAAAATACCTTTTTCCAAGCTGTTCGCCTTAATTTCTCTAGCCCAAGAAGAAAACTTTAAATACTTTCATACTTTTGCTGAATGTTAATGAATTTATTAAATAAGCAAGCTTGCAAAGGTTGCTTAAATAACCATATGCCAAGATCAGAGTAGTAACCAAATCAATAAAAATGCATGCAATATTTAATTAAATTACAGTCTTAACTCGGTATAAATAGCAGTCTAATGAAGTTTAATCCAAATTTTACATGTAGCCAGCTAGGAAAAGGGAGTTGAAAATATTCACTATGACTTTACACGCCATTTACAGCATCTTGACATATCATGATATATCATGATCAGACAGTCATCAATGAAGTGAGCACTTTAATTAAAAGCATTAGGAACATTCTCTGCCTCCCTTTCCCTCTCTTTTTCGTCTGAGATACTCCAAGCATCTGCATAAATAGTTCAAGGCAGACCATGGGGGGAAGACACTTATTCCTATAAGTCCATCATTAGGATTATTAAATCCTAAAACTAAATACTAAATTATATTGATTTCTGCTTTTATTTCAGATAATTACATCTGTGCAATATTCTCATAAATATGTTGAGACAATCAGAAAAAAAAAATCCCTAAAATGACCATGTTTTTTTATAAAAGCGTAAGATTTTATAAAGCGTAAGACCACATTTTAAGCTGTATGTATTAAAATATCAGTTTAGATATATGACTATTATCCCCAAATCACAAGTTTATTGGAAATTTAAGAGGAAAAAAAAAAAAGTCAAGAGGTCCATTTATCCCAATGTCTTATGTCTTAGGAAAAATAAAAGTACTTATGAGCTAGTGTTTTGGAGAAAAAAAAAAATCTTTTAATTAAAATGGTCTTGCATAACATGCGTATCTATAATGAGCATGCATATCTCTAATGTATCTATAGTCAACAACACTGCTAGTATGGTAGGTAGGTAGCTACATATTCATACAAACTCAAATTGTTCAGTTCTGCGAAGAACAGGCAGATCACATGTGGAGGAATGGTTAAATGAAATAGGGCATGTGAATGTGGAGCAACTTAGAGATGGTGAGCGTGCCAAGTACTGGACATAGCTTGTGTGAGGCTAGGCACGCACACAGTTGGACACAGTCTATGTGAACACAGGTGGATGTACCCAATGCAAGATTGTGCTGTACTTGTGCTATACTTATTGTATCAAAATAACATTGATAGAGAAGAAATGTAGTCAGCGGTATGTAGAAAATAGCTGAGATAAACAAGATGTAGCTATAACCAATCATGAGCTTAGCTTTTGCAATATGTATGAGCTAATTATATCATATCACATAAAAGACGGCTAAATTGTTCAATAAATCGAAGTTCGCTGATCACTCATATTGAGCGACTGTGTCTTCCTTCCGTCAATATCCGGGGACTACAACAAAAAGGGTTTACAACAAATGGCGCCCGAACAGGGACCCGGGCTCTGCTGGACAGAGACTCTGCTAGGGTAAGCCGGATTCAGGAGTTGACGGAATATAAGAAGGAGCCGGTCCTGGAACGCAGCTAAAACAGGTGAAGAGGCCTCACACCGAGCTGCTCAGGAGGTGAAAAGGGCAAAAAGGAAGGCCCAGGACAAAAGGGAAGGTCCACGCACCCGGGACGAGCCCATAGAGGGTCCCGCCGGAATGCGCCGCCGAAGTCTGCAAAGGCTGCAACGGTACCGACGTAAGTAAAATGGAGAGACAAGCGGCGTATGATTTGCTCAGATGCTTTTTAGAAAAGCGGGGCACACGGAATAGACTGTCAAAAGGAATTGCCAGATCTATTAGCATATGGGGTAGACACAGTATTCGAACAAACCGAATGGCGTAAATTCGGGGATAAATTATTTGAGGATGTGATTAATGATAATAAACCTGCTAAAAAGTCGATGAAGCCTTGGAGGGCGGTGACTAATACATCGGCAGTGCATCAGGCAGAACAGAAAGTTGCTGCTGCGGCAGCTGAGCGTTTAGGGGCATCAGGAGGACTTAGAGATCCTGAAACCCCTCAATATCCTCTGCCTCCGTCAGTTAGAACTTTTACCATTGCACAAGGGGTTCCAGGGAAAACAGGGACACCTGTGACGATGTCTCTTGAAACGGAGGAAGAGTCACCATTAAGTCCATCTGCTCCTCCGCTTCAAAATGAGGAAAGGGAAAGCGCAGAAAACAGTAATAATCCATTCTTGTCAAATACGAATCCTTTTATAGCAGGGTCGCAGAAAAAAGTGGATGTATGGAAACAGATAGCAAATGAAGCTTTAAAAGAAGGGAATTATGAGACAGCAATGCAATTAACTCAAGCTTTCCCGGTAGTATATTTACCCGATGCTCAAGGGAATGTAACAATCAATATGACAAATTTGGATTGGAAATTATTAACCCAGTTACGATCTACTGTAAATGACTCGGGTATAAAAGGGGAACCCACTCGACAGATGTTAGATTATATCTGGAGAACAAATATATTACTCCCGGGAGATATACGCAGTATAATGAAATTAATTTTGACTCAACATCAACAACTTCTATTTAATGCTCACTGGCAGTCTGTCTGTCAGGAGTCAGTGGCAGTAATAAGGGCTCCGGGAGATCCGCTGTATGGGGTCACGTTAGATGAGTTGATGGGAATAGGGCCATATTTTCGGTTAGAAGCACAGGCTCTGATGGGCCCGGAGAAAGCTAAAGAATGAATGAGGCTAGCACGACAGGCACTTGACCAACTTAAAGAACCAGGGGGAATACCATCCTATATGGGCATTAAGCAGGGGAGGGAGGAACCATTTGGATTATTTATCGATCGAGTAGCAAACGCTATACAAGCAGCTGGGGTGCCCGACTACCTTAAGGGAACTATTTTAAAACAATGTGCAATTCAAAATTGCAATCCATCTACTCGTAGTATTCTGGCTACATTGCCGGGAACTTGGACAATTGAAGAGGGTTTGGAAAGAATGTCTCAGGTACCTGTAGGTTCACAAGCTATGTTGGTAGAAGCAATAAAGCAGTTAGGTGATAGTATGAGAGAACAGGCGCAGGCACTGAGAAAGAATATACAGCAAAATCAAAAGCAGGTATTCGCTGCCCTTGCTCCTTTGCAAACTCCTGGTGGACACTCATCTGGCCCAGCAACGGAACGACGATCACTGCAGTGCTATCGATGTGGCATAGCGGGTCATATCAAAAGACAATGTAAAACAGCTACCGTGTGGTGTCCCACTTGTCGATCAAATACTCATAATGGTTCGGTGTGTCGACAAGGAGCGCCGGGAAACAGCTGGAGCAGCGGGAGGAGCCGCCCCGCTACGACACAAAAAGCGGCTTTTACGACAGCAGCGGAACCAACACCAGTGACAGAGCTGACACCCGCCATGACGCACCCTTTTCTCTCCGACCAGCCACAAGAGGGAGCCTCGGCCTGGACTTGGCAACAGCAATAGATGTAACTCTGTTAGACACAAAGCCCATAAGGGTCCGCACGGGAGTCATGGGACCAGTTATTGTTAATCACGAGCCCGTTGGTGCTTTGTTAATCGGGAGATCATCTGCTACCTTGAATGGACTCCAAGTGTTAACTGGACTTATCGATAAAGATTACTTTGGGGAAATACAAATAATGGTATCAGCAATGTTTCCTCCTATGCATATTCCACAGGGTACCAGAATAGCCCAATTAATACCACTACCGCATCTTGCGGGAGCCCTTCCACCGATTCGAGAGCAACCGCGTGGACAAGGGGCATTTGGATCTACGGGAAGCATAGCCTTATTAACTGTTGGACTGCAACAGAGGCCACGACAGGTGGTTACTGTGCGATACAAAGAAGAAGCGATCCGAATCAATGCATTATTGGATACAGGAGCGGACATTTCTATTATTAGTACACAAAATTGGCCTCAGCATTGGCCAACTATAGAAACCAATGCCACTGTCACCGGGGTCGGAGGAATGACACTCGCCCGACGATCTCCACCTCTGCAGTGGTCGATAGGAGACAAAATAGTTGAATGTAGTGTCTCCGTGATTCCATTGCCAGATGGAGTACATGCTTTAATAGGGCGTGATATTCTTGCACAAATAGGAGTGGTGCTTACTTCAGAACACCCTTTATAGATATGGCCATTGCTTGGACTTTCCCAATCCCGCTCCGATGGAAAACTGATAATCCTGTGTGGGTAGAGCAATGGCCACTAAAAAGGGAAAGTCTGATTCACGCACATGAACTAGTTAAAGAACAGTTTCAACAAGGACATTTAAGATTGTCGACAAGCCCTTGGAATACACCTATCTTTGTGATTAAAAAGAAGTCAGGGAAATATCGATTACTCCACGATTTGCGTGCGGTAAACAAACAAATGTATGACATGGGAGCTTTACAACCGGGACTACCTAACCCTGCAATGATCCCGGAAGGATGGTGTTTGCTTATTGTTGATTTAAAAGACTGTTTTTTCACTATTGCTCTTTACGAAAATGATAAGCAAAGGTTTGCTTTTACGCTTCCTGCAATTAACCGAGAAGGGCCAGATCAGAGATTTGAATGGACAGTATTGCCGCAGGGAATGCGGAATTCACCAACATTATGTCAACTCTACGTAGATGCAGCTTTACAGCCATTGCGACGAAAGTGGCCAGAAACTATAATCTATCATTACATGGATGATATATTATTAGCGCAATCGACACCATTCTCCCCCCAACAAAGGACTGAGCTGACGGAGCAACTGAAACAAAGGGGATTAGTAGTTGCTCCTGAGAAGGTACAAGAAACGAGTCCATGGAAATACCTAGGTTGGCACATCACTGATGCTACAATTCGGCCACAGAAACTAACAATACAATCAGAAATTAGAACTCTCAATGATGCTCAAAAATTGATGGGTGATTTACAATGGCTTCGACCAGTTATTGATATCCCTAATGAGTTGCTGAATTCTTTACGACCGTTATTACGCGGAACGGATCCGGCAGCACCGATATGTTTGACAGAACAACAACGACAAACTCTACAGCAAATAGCATCGATGATTACAACACATACCACACACAGGCGGATAGAGGGCATGCCTCTCGACCTTACTATTCTGTGTGGACATCAATACCTCATGGGGGCAATAACACAACAAAAAATAAAAACGGGGGAGAAGGGGATAGAAACAATAGTACTGGAGTGGCTAGCTCCGCCGTTACAACCAAGACGAACAATCCAAGAAAAAATTTCGGCGCTAGCAGAACTTATAAAGAAAGGAAGAAGTCGAATATTACAAGTGGATGGCGTCCCCCCGAATGTGATCTGGCTACCTATGAAGTCTAATGATCTGGAATGGTACATACAGAACTCCGCAGAATTACAGGCTGCGTTACTACAGGATGGTGCTGATATAGTAGCTAAATCATTACCGTCAACCATCCTGGCTTGGATGGAAAACCAGGGTTGGTTAGTAAAACCAAAACGATCACCCTCTCCATTAAAAGATGCTATAACAGTTTTTACAGATGCAGGAAAGCGTTCTCGGACTGCTGCGGTGACTTGGAAGGATGAGCACGGATGGAAACATAAAATCCTGCAAGCCCAAGGAAAAGATTCACTACAGACTCTAGAGTTGTTTGCCGTTGTTTGGGCATTTGTGAGATGGAAGGACACTCCATTAAATGTAGTATCAGACTCACTATATGTTGTTGGAATAGTTAACCGCATAGAAGACTCAAATTTACGGGACTCGAAAAATGAGCGATTGACAGAGTTGCTAATCAGCTTACAGCTCGCAATAATTCAAAGAACTGAACCTTATGCAATAATCCACATAAGAAGTCATCAGTGGGAAGAGGGCCTTGGAGAAGGCAACGCGCGAGCAGACAAATTAGTCGTAACTGCAACGAAGGAAGCGCCACTTTCACCATTCTGTAGAGCTCGAGAAGCTCACGCAATTTTCCATCAGAATGCTAAAGGGCTCGCACGGGCCTATAAACTTTCCAGAGCTGATGCACAGGCAATAGTGAAAGCTTGTCCAATATGTAGTCATTATAACTCGGGCACAGGGCTTGGGGTTGGGGTGAACCCCCGAGGGTTGAGAGCTAATGAAATGTGGCAAATGGACGTAACCCATGTCACCAGCTTCGGCAGATTGAAATATCTGCACGTGACAATAGACACATATAGCCACATGATTTGGGCTACGCCTCAATCGGGGGAAAAGGTTCGGGATGTTCGACGTCATCTTACCAGCTGTTTTGCAGTAATGGGGGTACCAGAATCAATAAAGACAGATAACGGTCCCGCTTACACTAGTGGAGCACTTAAACGATTTATGGATTTATGGAATATCAAACATATAACCGGTATCCCACATTCGCCGACTGGGCAAGCGATAGTAGAGAGGGCTAATGGGACACTTAAACAGTATTTAGAAAAAATTAAAGAAGTTACAGATGTTAGAGAGAAAGTAGATAAAGCTTTGTTTGTACTCAACTATTTGTGTATATTTGGAGAGGACAATGAGCCACCTGTGGTGCGTCACCACCTTGAGGAGAAAAATGATAATAAGTGTACAATGCGGGTGAAGTACCGAGATATGAAAACAGGTCAATGGGTGGGACCTGCAGATGTGATCTATGTGGGACGGGGTTACTTCTGTGTCTCTTCCTCTACAGGGCCTATATGGATTCCTAGCCGATTTGTAAGACCCGCCATCGAGAAGGAGCCATCAACTGACAGTAGTGACAGTCTGGGCTAAGGCAATGATATCTACGATGTTGGGCGTAACATTACTGATAATGATGGCATTGATGATTAGGAGTAACAATGCTCTTTTGAATAAGATTGATCCACAAGCTAACATGTGGGTCACCTGGGCTAATCAAACGGGACAAAACTCATTTTGTCTGTCCCTTGCCTCTGCCTCCGATCCTTTCAGAACATGCCTGTTTGGGGTCCCGATAGGGGATCCAAAGGAATTAAGGGAATTGCTAGCACCATATTCTGTTAATCTTGAACTGTTCCATGAAAGGTTTTTCTCAAACGTATCGAATGGACTGGTTGCTGTCATACAGGGTCTCAACAACTCATTACCATGGGACCCTCAGGAACTGGATCTATTAGGATCTGTGGTGGTGGGGAATACCAGTAAGAATTGGACACAAACATGTTTTATACTCAATGATGGAAAACAGGATAAGACGCAATGGACTAATATAACATCTAAAGTACCAGGCTTCGACGCCATGGGGCCTTATTGTGGTTTCAACGACACAAACTCCGCACACCCATCATTGCTTGGAGCGTATGGATTCAATGACAGCAAATCGACTTGGCCGCAAAGTAAGGCCAAGGCCTTACCGCCTGGAATCTTTCTGATCTGTGGAGATCGAGCATGGCAGGGAGTGCCAGCTAATGCTTATGGGGGGCCTTGTTATCTAGGACGATTGACTCTTTTCGCCCCGGATTTGCACTCATCGCAATGGCGGGACTTAACAAAGAGGGGGTTAAAACGGAGGAAACGATCTCTGAAGACGTTGGGTTCTGATTGTAGGGATGGTGTGGAGTTGTGGGGTCTGGCGAAACGATTTTTTGCAGCAGCATTAACTCCGGGTGTTGCGGTCGCACATGCTATGTCTAATCTAAATAAGCTTGCTTGCTGGGCTGTTAAACAATCAAATGTAACAACACAAATTCTCTCTGAAATGTCGCAAGACATGGAGAGCTTAAGGCATGCTGTATTGCAAAATAGGCCTGCTATTGATTTTCTATTATTAGCACAAGGCCATGGGTGTGAAGATTTTGAAGGAATGTGCTGTTTTAATCTCTCTGATCATGGGCAGTCTATTCATGATCAGTTGCAGTGGTTGCGGGAACACACGAAGAAAATCACCGTGCAGAATAATTGGTTTGACGATTGGTTTAAATCTATCTTTGGGAATATGGGAGGTTGGGTACTTGGGTTAATTAAGGAAGGACTTCGCCTGTTACTTATAATCATATTAATCATAATCGCTGCACGAGTAATTTTTGGCTGCTTAACTAAAAAGCTTGAGCAATTAACAGAAAAGGTCTTCCTGGTCCAAAATAAAAACGGGGGAATTGTGGAGGAATGGTTAAATGAAATAGGGCATGTGAATGTGGAGCAACTTAGAGATGGTGAGCGTGCCAAGTACTGGACATAGCTTGTGTGAGGCTAGGCACGCACACAGTTGGACACAGTCTATGTGAACACAGGTGGATGTACCCAATGCAAGATTGTGCTGTACTTGTGCTATACTTATTGTATCAAAATAACATTGATAGAGAAGAAATGTAGTCAGCGGTATGTAGAAAATAGCTGAGATAAACAAGATGTAGCTATAACCAATCATGAGCTTAGCTTTTGCAATATGTATGAGCTAATTATATCATATCACATAAAAGACGGCTAAATTGTTCAATAAATCGAAGTTCGCTGATCACTCATATTGAGCGACTGTGTCTTCCTTCCGTCAATATCCGGGGACTACAACAAAAAGGGGTTGCAACAATCACAGCAGAATAAAAAACCATGAATGCTGACTTTGCTGTTTTCACTAAATTATACCTCTATGCCACAATGTCCCTTTATTTATTTATTTATTTATTTTGGGGGGGGGGTGGGGGGGGTGGGAAGGGGAGAGGAGGGTGTTGATAATTCCTTGTGGACACCTGAAGGAGTTGCAAAATAATAAAACGTAGGTGAAGGAAAAGTTCCTTCTCTTAATCTTTGTCGTTGTTGTTTTTCTTTTCCATCTGGTCATAAAATGAAGGTCCCATTTTCTGGCTTTTGGCAGATTGCAAGCATGCTGGAACCGTTCACGTTACGTAGACTGTATTTGTCTGAAATGATAATATCATACCTATAGTCTGCTGCAGGCTCAAAAGCAGCCTATGCCTCCTGGACTGTGTTATGCCTTTGCTTTTGTTACTACATCCTTGTAAGTCTTCAACAGGGAAATGAAATTACCCTATACAGAAGAAACACCATCCAGAAGAAAGTTCAGGTGCTAGGGCCTGAATTTTCACTGAAACCAAAGGCCGGTGTCTTACTGACGTGAAGAAAGGGGCTTTAATCTATCCTGGTTTGTTTACTAATGAAGGAGCGTGAAAGAGATGCATGTCCTTGTCTCCGAAGAGGAGGCGAAGGAACAGCTAGTGCAAGGAACACAAAATTCAGTTATGCCGAACTAACAGGTGGTTGTATCCCAGCTTGGAGACCGCAACACAGAATCACCGAGGTTGGAAGAGACCTCCAAGATCACGTAGTCCAACCTCTGACGTAACACTAACAAGTCCTCCACTAAGCCGTATCCCTAAGCTCTACACCTAAACGTCTTTTAAAGACCTCCAGGGATGGTGACTCCACCACTCCCCTGGGCAGCCCGTTCCAATGCCTAACAATCCTTTTGGTGAAGAAGTTCTTCCTAACACCCAACCTAAACCTCCCCTGGTGCAACTTTAGCCCATTCCCCCTCATCCTATCACCAGGCACATGTGAGAATAGACCAACCCCCACCTCGCTACAGCCTCCTGTAAGGTACCTGTAGAGTGCGATAAGGTCGCCCCTGAGCCTCCTTTTCTCCAGGCTGAACAATCCCAGCTCCCTCAGCCGCTCCTCATAAGGCTTGTTCTCCAGATCCCTCACCAGCTTTGTTGCCCTTCCCTGGACTCACGGGAGCCCCTCAATATCCTTCTTGTAGCGAGGGGCCCAGCACTGAATCACAGAATCACAGAATTTTCTAGGTTGGAAGAGACCTCAAGATCATCGAGTCCAACCTCTGACCTAACGCTAACAGTCCCCACTAAACCATATCCCTAAGCTCTACACCTAAACGTCTTTTAAAGACTTCCAGGGATGGTGACTCCACCACTTCCCTGGGCAGCCTGTTCCAATGTCTAACAACCCTTTCGGTAAAGAAGTTCTTCCTAACATCCAGCCTAAAACTCCCCTGGAGCAACTTAAGCCCATTCCCCCTCGTCCTGTCACCAGGCACGTGGGAGAACAGACCAACCCCCACCTCGCTACAGCCTCCTTTAAGGTATAACACAGTACTTGGGCTGCAGCCTCACCAGAGCCAAGTACAGGGGGACAATCGCTTCCTTAGGCCTGCTGGCCACGCTGTTTCTTATACGAGCCAGGATGCTGTTGGCCTTCTTGGCCACCTGGGCACACTGCTGGCTCATATTCAGTCGACTAGCCACCAGTACTCCCAGGTCCTTCTCTGCCAGGCAGCTTTCTAACCACTCAGATGGCTTTTCCAACCATCTTCAAACTTCCAGATCTAGAGGAACGCTTTGGCTGCAGCCTAAAAGCCACGTGTACGTAAGCGGCCGCAAGCCAGCCAATCTTCTTCCCATGACCTGCCAGGAAACAGCAATGTAGGCAGGTAACCAAATTAAAGCCAAAACGTGCAGCCCAGTCCTTGACCTGAATAGTGAGTGAGGATCCGGATCCTGGCATTTACATGTATGCGCGATAGCTTCTACACAGCCGAAGTAAATACACCCCGGGTGCCCTGAGCTGGAGGACCACGACGGTGGGAACGATAAACTCCCAACCGACCCTGAACGTGTGCGGGATTTGCTGCTCCACCTGGATCTATGCAAGTCCGTGGGTCCGGATGGGATTCATCCCAGGGTGCTTAAGGAGCTGGCTGACGCCATCGCGAGACCTCTCTCAATTATTTTTCAACGATCTTGTGAATCTGGAGAGGTCCCAGTGGACTGGAAGCTGGCAAATGTCGTACCAATTTTCCAGAAGGGCAGGCCAGCTCATTGGCAGTAATGACCTGAAAAGACCATGAGGAACCCACAGCGCATGAATTGGCTAAACAACTCTGACAGTACGAAGTCTCTTGTCTTCCCTACATGCTTGCATCTCATCTGTGGAGAAGCTTTCTGAAGAGGTCCACCAAGTTACAGAGAACTTATCTTTGAATCTGATGTAAGGAGTAAGAAGATCTCCAGGTTATGAAGAAATATTTCAATATCAGATTATTATTATCTAATCTATTAAATTCCTGGCTGTAGTTGGCATGATAGCACAGTTCCATAATTACTCACTTTTGTACGATGTAACACTGTAAATAATACAATGCAATTAGAATTATGGTTGTGTTTGTTTTTTTTTTTTTTTCATTTCAGTACTGCATAAGACACAGTAAACCTTAATAAATTAAGATATTTATCTTTCATCTAAAAGTTTCAAATTCAGCAATCAGTAAATCATCTTCTACTGAACTGCTCTTAAAAAAAAAAAAAAAGATAAATAAAAGGAACTTCATGAAACAAAAATATTAAGAGTAACATATTTAATGCAACAAAGGCATTAACTGTGCTTTAAATTTGGATTTTTATGTTCTCTCATATCACTTCTGGAAAAAAAAAAAAAAGGTTACCTTTCCCTGTCTTCTTTTCCTTTCTTTTACCTTTTCCTTCTTATGTATTAAATCACACTGTCTTTATCCAGAACATTTTCAGCCACTGATATTGACTAGAAACAGTTTTTAACCATAAACAGGCAAAACCAAAGGTCCAGAACTGGTCCAGGACAGATCCCAGACAGAGAACTCCCCACTTCGAGCAGCAACTTTCTCAGAGAACACCTTTTTCCCCAATTGTTTTTCCTTGCAACTCACATACCTGTGCCTTTAGTGTCAAGGTTGGTTTTCCATCCCATTTTCTTATGTCTTCTCCATGGTCACGTAGGTAAAACAACAGGGTGGCACAGAGTGTGTACCCACAATATAATCTTCCTTGCACAGAAGGATGCTTACACCTGATAGCTGAGACACTGGTTTGTACAGGTGAGAAGGAAGATAAGTTCTCTGTGACTTGGTGGACCTCTTCAGAAAGCTTCTCCACAGATGAGATGCAAGCATGTAGGGAAGACAAGAGACTTCGTACTGTCAGAGTTGTTTAGCCAATTCATGCGCTGTGGGTTCCTCATGGTCTTTTCAGGTCATTACTGCCAATGAGCTGGCCTGCCCTTCTGGAAAATTGGTACGACATTTGCCAGCTTCCAGTCCACTGGGACCTCTCCAGATTCACAAGATCGTTGAAAAATAATTGAGAGAGGTCTCGCGATGGCGTCAGCCAGCTCCTTAAGCACCCTGGGATGAATCCCATCTGGACCCACGGACTTGCATAGATCCAGGTGGAGCAGCAAATCCCGCACACGTTACAATCTACATAACGTGAACGATGAAACACTTTCTTCATACTGCTTTTGACCTGCATATTGTGAAAACTGTATTTCTGTTACGAACAACAGCACATTCTCACGATTTCCACTTAGTCAAAGTAGCAATCATTCGACCAGTATCCGTCCCAATCTGTTTCTACTTTCCACAAGGCAAAATCTGCATTCACATTAAGGCACCTTTTTCACATAGCCCGTTTTTCCATCTTCCAACTACTTAAGAACATTCTTCAAAGTCAGGCTTACCTGTGTGCACTTGGACTTCTGAGGCCTTTCCCCCCCCCCCCCAAGCTTGGAAGGGAGCTTAGAATCCACATAAGTAATTTCACGGAAAACAGACAAGGTGAAGGAAGTACTCAAACTCCTCAACAGTAACAACTACAGAACCCAGGAACATTTACCTGCTCTCTTCTGAACTCGAGTCACTTCCACAGTGCTTCGCAGTGAAATAGTGCCACCAGGGTTTTACTGAAGAAGGCACCACCAATGTAACTAGCTCATAGAGTCTCTAAAACTATTGCACAGAGAGGGCAGAAAACACGAAGGAAAAGCAGCCTACTGGGGAACACTGAGCCCAACTCACCACAAGAGAAAAACACCCTAGGCAACCCAAGCCTCAGTCTCTCCTGGGGAGGCAATTCCCCCACAAGTCCTCAGGCTTCCTATATAGCAAAGGTCAAATGACCCACACCTGGCAGGTTTCACTTAACAAGGGTGGAGCCAAGAGACCTTGTGGAATAAGCTCGTCTTCCTGGCTTCAAAGTTTTAAGGTCAATTGCTCCTTATCACTAGTAGAAATAACCTGACAAGGGGCTTAGTGGTTAGAGTTGACCTAATGAATTGACTACAAAAGGTGCACAAGGGTCATATTTCTGTTAGTCATTCTGTGAGGAACATTAGTACAGAGCCTGTTGAAAAAAAATAAATACAAATAAATAAAAGAAATGCATACAAAAAGAAAATGACCTTAAAGGCAAACTTGCCATCATAGATTTTCATCTGTCTAGTCATGACAGACAAAGAATTTAGCAATCAGAATTCCTTTTCTTGATATTAATGTTCTTTAAATTTTCTTTTCTGAGATCCCTTCTTTAGGCAGGACTTTTCTAAATCTAGCCCCATGACCTCTGACTGCACTATTTATAGAACCATAGACTGTCCCGAGTTGGAAGGGACCCATAAGGATTACCAAATCCAACTCCTGGCACGTGCCACAATAATGCTGCGCCACAATAATGCTGCGCCACAATGCTTTTTTTTGTCCTGTTCCCTCTCTCCATGTTCACCTAGGTAATATCATGGTGTTGCACAGCGTGTGTACCCACTCTGTCATCTTCCTTGCACAGAAGGATGCTTACCCCTGATAGCTGAGACACTGGTTCATAGAGCTTGGGACGAAGATTAATTCTCTTCCAGTTGGTGGACCTCTTCAGAAAGCACTCCGCAGCTGAGACCCAGGCCTGAAAGGAAGATGACAGACTTTCTTCATACTGCTTTTGACCCGCATATTGTGAAAACTGTATTTCTGTTACGAACAACAGCACATTCTCACGATTTCCACTTAGTCAAAGTAGCAATCATTCGACCAGTATCCGTCCCAATCTGTTTCTACTTTCCACAAGGCAAAATCTGCATTCACATTAAGGCACCTTTTTCACATAGCCCGTTTTTCCATCTTCCAACTACTTAAGAACATTCTTCAAAGTCAGGCTTACCTGTGTGCACTTGGACTTCTGAGGCCTTTTCTGCCCCCCTCCTCCCCCCCCCCCCCTCCCCCCGAGCTTGGAAGGGAGCTTAGAATCCCTTAGAATCAGGCTGGCACATGGTCACTAGTGGGGTCCCTCAAGGCTCCATTTTAGGGCCAGTCCTCTTCAATGTTTCTATAAACGATTTAGATGTAGGACTAGAAGGTGTTTTGAGCAAATTTGCAGATGGCACCAAACTTGGAGGAGTTGTAGACTCAGATGAGGGTGGAAAGGCCTTGCAGAGAGATCTGGGCAGATTGGAGAGCTGGGCGATCACCAACCGCATGAAGATTAACAAGAGCAAGTGCCGGGTCCTGCATCTGGGACGGGGCCACCCTGGTTATTCGTACCGACGGCGTGACGAGATGCTGGAGAGCAGACCCGCAGAGAGGGATCGGGGGGCGGTGGCTGACAGCAAGTTGAACATGAGCCAGCAGTGTGCCCTGGCAGCCAGGAGGGCCAACCATATCCTGGGGTGCATCAAGCACGGCATTGCTGGTCGATCGAGGGAAGTGATTGTCCCGCTCTACTCTGCACTGGTGCGGCCTCACTTCGAGTACTGCGTGCAGTTCTGGGCACCACAGTACAGTACAAAAAGGACATGAAACTGCAGGAGAGTGTCCAGAGGAGGGCGACGAAGATGGTGAAGGGCCTAGAGGGGAAGACGCATGAGGAGCGGCTGAGGTCACTGGGCCTGTTCAGCCTGCCCAATGAGGGGGAACCTCATTGCAGCGTACAACTTCCTCGCGAGGGGGAGTGCAGAGGCCGGTGCTGACCCATTCTCTGTAATCACCAGTGATAGGACCCACGGGAATGGTGTTAAGCTGAGGCAGGGAAGGTTTAGGCTGGACGTCAGGAAGAGGTTCTTCACCGAGAGGAGGGTGGTCGCACACTGCAACAGGCTCCCCAGGGAACTAGTCACTGCACGAAGCCTGTCTGAATTGAAGAAGCGATTGGCCTGTGCACTTAGTCACGTGGTCTAAACTTTTGGGTAGACCTGTGCGGTGCCAGGAGTTGGACTTGGTAATCCTTATGGGTCCCTTCCAACTCGGGACATTCTATGGTTCTATAAATAGTGTAGTCAGAGGTCATGGGGCTAGATTTAGAAAAGTCCTGCCTAAAGAAGGGATCTCAGAAAAGAAAATTTAAAGAACATTAATATCAAGAAAAGGAATTCTGATTGCTAAATTCTTTGTCTGTCATGACTAGACAGATGAAAATGTATGATGGCAAGTTTGCCTTTAAGGTCATTTTCTTTTTGTATGCATTTCTTTTATTTATTTGTATTTATTTTTTCTCAACAGGCTCTGTACTAATGTTCCTCACAGAATGACTAACAGAAATATGACCCTTGTGCACCTTTTGTAGTCAATTCATTAGGTCAACTCTAACCACTAAGCCCCTTGTCAGGTTATTTCTACTAGTGATAAGGAGCAATTGACCTTAAAACTTTGAAGCCAGGAAGACGAGCTTATTCCACAAGGTCTCTTGGCTCCACCCTTGTTAAGTGAAACCTGCCAGGTGTGGGTCATTTGACCTTTGCTATATAGGAAGCCTGAGGACTTGTGGGGGAATTGCCTCCCCAGGAGAGACTGAGGCTTGGGTTGCCTAGGGTGTTTTTCTCTTGTGGTGAGTTGGGCTCAGTGTTCCCCAGTAGGCTGCTTTTCCTTCGTGTTTTCTGCCCTCTCTGTGCAATAGTTTTAGAGACTCTAGGAGCTAGTTACATTGGTGGTGCCTTCTTCAGTAAAACCCTGGTGGCACTATTTCACTGCGAAGCACTTTGGAAGTGACTCGAGTTCAGAAGAGAGCAGGTAAATGTTCCTGGGTTCTGTGGTTGTTACTGTTGAGGAGTTTGAGTACTTCCTTCACCTTGTCTGTTTTCCGTGAAATTACTTATGTGGATTCTAAGCTCCCTTCCAAGCTTGGGGGGGGGGGCGGCGGAAGAGGCCTCAGAAGTCCAAGTGCACACAGGTAAGCCTGACTTTGAAGAATGTTCTTAAGTAGTTGGAAGATGGAAAAACGGGCTATGTGAAAAAGGTGCCTTAATGTGAATGCAGATTTTGCCTTGTGGAAAGTAGAAACAGATTGGGACAGATACTGGTCGAATGATTGCTACTTTGACTAAGTGGAAATCGTGAGAATGTGCTGTTGTTCGTAACAGAAATACAGTTTTCACAATATGCAGGTCAAAAGCAGTATGAAGAAAGTGTTTCATCGTTCACGTTATGTAGATTGTATCTTGTTCGGGATTTGCTGCTCCACCTGGATCTATGCAAGTCGGTGGGTCCAGACGGAATTCATCCCAGGGTGCTTAAGGAGCTGGCTGACGCCATCGCGAGACCTCTCTCAATTATTTTTCAACGATCTTGTGAATCTGGAGAGGTCCCAGTGGACTGGAAGCTGGCAAATGTCGTACCAATTTTCCAGAAGGGCAGGCCAGCTCATTGGCAGTAATGACCTGAAAAGACCATGAGGAACCCACAGCGCATGAATTGGCTAAACAACTCTGACAGTACGAAGTCTCTTGTCTTCCCTACATGCTTGCATCTCATCTGTGGAGAAGCTTTCTGAAGAGGTCCACCAAGTCACAGAGAACTTATCTTCCTTCTCACCTGTACAAACCAGTGTCTCAGCTATCAGGTGTAAGCATCCTTCTGTGCAAGGAAGATTATATTGTGGGTACACACTCTGTGCCACCCTGTTGTTTTACCTACGTGACCATGGAGAAGACATAAGAAAATGGGATGGAAAACCAACCTTGACACTAAAGGCACAGGTATGTGAGTTGCAAGGAAAAACAATTGGGGAAAAAGGTGTTCTCTGAGAAAGTTGCTGCTCGAAGTGGGGAGTTCTCTGTCTGGGATCTGTCCTGGACCAGTTCTGGACCTTTGGTTTTGCCTGTTTATGGTTAAAAACTGTTTCTAGTCAATATCAGTGGCTGAAAATGTTCTGGATAAAGACAGTGTGATTTAATACATAAGAAGGAAAAGGTAAAAGAAAGGAAAAGAAGACAGGGAAAGGTAACCAAAGTTCTTATTTTTCATACATAAATGAAGTAAATTGAAAGGATTTATTGCACAAGGCTTCTCCTCTTGTATTTTAAATTGGTGGACATATGAATTTATATTTTTTACTAGGTATCCTTGAAGTCTACTCACACATCTTGGTTTCTTAAGCTGTCTTTTGCAGGAAAAGGCTTCTTTGGAAGGGGGAGGAGGGCAGGGAAGGAGGGTGTGTGTCTGTGTGTGCAAATCACTTCATTTTATGACCTTTCAAAGAACCTGGAACCTGCCAGTAAGAATGCCATACTAAATGTCAGAGCCTGAGTGCTCTTTGTTTGTTTGTTGTTAATGCTTGTTAAAGTGGAAAAGTGCTTAAGTAGAGACACTTAGCATATGTGTAATACAGTAAGCATTTTTCTGAAAGATTGTGGGTTTTGCCACAATATAAAATGTCCATTGCAGAGGAAATTAGCATGTGGGTATTTTGTGTTTGTCTCACCAGGAGGCTGGGGGTGGCCAATAGAAGGGGAGGGAACATCACCAGGACAGCTGGCCTGAACTGACCAGAGAGGTATTCCATGCCATCTGATATCACACTCATCAATAAAAGACGGGAAAGGGGAAGGAGAGGGGGGCCTCTCATTATGAAAATGTTCATCCTCCCAAACAACCGCTAGGTGTATTGAGGCCCTGCTTCCTGGGATGTGGCCAAACTTCACTCATTGATTGGAAGTAGAGAGTAATTTATTTTCTCTCTCTCTGTGCTTCTGCATGGAGTTCTATTTTTTCCCTTTAATTAAATAATTAAATTATCCTTATCTCAACATGTGAGTTGTTTTTTTGTTTTTGTTTGTTTTTTTTTGTTTGTTTTTTGTTTTTTTTTTTTTTTTTTTTCCCTTTCCAACATGCTTTCTTCTTCCCCTCTTCTTCTAAGGAGGGAAAGTGAGAGAGTAGGGTTCAGCTACCCAGCAAGGTAAGAACCACCACACATGGGCTTCCCACAGACTGAAGTTTATGAAGTTACCGATAGGCTGAGGGAGGTGATCTTTTTCCTCTACTCAGAGATAGGTCCCAAGGGAATGGCATGAAGCTGCATCAGGGGAGATTCAGATGAGATACTAGGAAAAGATTCCTCACTGAGAGGGTGGTCAGGCACTGGAACAGGCTTCTCAGAGAAGTGGTTATGGCACCAAGCCTGCTGGAGTTCAAGAAGCATTTAGACAATGTTCTCAGACATAGGGTCTGATTTTTGGTTGGTCCTTTGTAGAGTCATGAATTGGACTCAGCGGCCCTTGTGGGTCCCTTCCAACTCATATGTATATTCTATAATTCTGTGATTCTATGATAAGTATTAATATATTACAATTTTACAGTACATTTTAAAGACAAGAACATCCTTTTTGTAAGAGAAAATATTTATTTTATATACAGTAAAGTCTTACCAATGATTTTGTTAACTTTTATCCTGCCATCTAAAATTTCAAGTATATATCTTTGAACTTTGCTGCACAAAACAAAACAAAAAACAAAACAAAACAAACAAACAAAACAGAACAGAAATATTCTAGAAATCTAAAGAGTCAGTAAAATAAATTACATTGAACGGATAAGTGGTAAATGTATTCCAATAACAGATTCATTAGTAATAGTAATTTGAAATCTGTGGTGAAATCTGTGGTAAAATCTCATAATTTTTCAGTTTGGTCATTTGATTTTCACACCTACTCCATCTCTAAATTTGATGTTAAACCCTCATTTTTTGTTTTCTAGCCTTAAAATATCATTATTATAAGACAACATATTTACAAGTTATTGATTGAATGAGATTTACAACTTTGATTTCTATTCTTCCTGACTGTAAGTATGGCATGAGTGTTCTACTTGTAAGACACCATTAAAAAATAAAAGATTTTTATTTATCTTTCCTCCCTATACCAGGTTTCAGTGGTAGTGATAGAACTTGTTCTGGCTGTGTAATGAGGTGTAAAGTATTATTCTAAAACAAAACTGAAGAGAATTTAAAATACCTTTTTCCAAGCTGTTCGCCTTAATTTCTCTAGCCCAAGAAGAAAACTTTAAATACTTTCATACTTTTGCTGAATGTTAATGAATTTATTAAATAAGCAAGCTTGCAAAGGTTGCTTAAATAACCATATGCCAAGATCAGAGTAGTAACCAAATCAATAAAAATGCATGCAATATTTAATTAAATTACAGTCTTAACTCGGTATAAATAGCAGTCTAATGAAGTTTAATCCAAATTTTACATGTAGCCAGCTAGGAAAAGGGAGTTGAAAATATTCACTATGACTTTACACGCCATTTACAGCATCTTGACATATCATGATATATCATGATCAGACAGTCATCAATGAAGTGAGCACTTTAATTAAAAGCATTAGGAACATTCTCTGCCTCCCTTTCCCTCTCTTTTTCGTCTGAGATACTCCAAGCATCTGCATAAATAGTTCAAGGCAGACCATGGGGGGAAGACACTTATTCCTATAAGTCCATCATTAGGATTATTAAATCCTAAAACTAAATACTAAATTATATTGATTTCTGCTTTTATTTCAGATAATTACATCTGTGCAATATTCTCATAAATATGTTGAGACAATCAGAAAAAAAAAAATCCCTAAAATGACCATGTTTTTTTATAAAAGCGTAAGATTTTATAAAGCGTAAGACCACATTTTAAGCTGTATGTATTAAAATATCAGTTTAGATATATGACTATTATCCCCAAATCACAAGTTTATTGGAAATTTAAGAGGAAAAAAAAAAAAAGTCAAGAGGTCCATTTATCCCAATGTCTTATGTCTTAGGAAAAATAAAAGTACTTATGAGCTAGTGTTTTGGAGAAAAAAAAAATCTTTTAATTAAAATGGTCTTGCATAACATGCGTATCTATAATGAGCATGCATATCTCTAATGTATCTATAGTCAACAACACTGCTAGTATGGTAGGTAGGTAGCTACATATTCATACAAACTCAAATTGTTCAGTTCTGCGAAGAACAGGCAGATCACATGTGGAGGAATGGTTAAATGAAATAGGGCATGTGAATGTGGAGCAACTTAGAGATGGTGAGCGTGCCAAGTACTGGACATAGCTTGTGTGAGGCTAGGCACGCACACAGTTGGACACAGTCTATGTGAACACAGGTGGATGTACCCAATGCAAGATTGTGCTGTACTTGTGCTATACTTATTGTATCAAAATAACATTGATAGAGAAGAAATGTAGTCAGCGGTATGTAGAAAATAGCTGAGATAAACAAGATGTAGCTATAACCAATCATGAGCTTAGCTTTTGCAATATGTATGAGCTAATTATATCATATCACATAAAAGACGGCTAAATTGTTCAATAAATCGAAGTTCGCTGATCACTCATATTGAGCGACTGTGTCTTCCTTCCGTCAATATCCGGGGACTACAACAAAAAGGGTTTACAACAAATGGCGCCCGAACAGGGACCCGGGCTCTGCTGGACAGAGACTCTGCTAGGGTAAGCCGGATTCAGGAGTTGACGGAATATAAGAAGGAGCCGGTCCTGGAACGCAGCTAAAACAGGTGAAGAGGCCTCACACCGAGCTGCTCAGGAGGTGAAAAGGGCAAAAAGGAAGGCCCAGGACAAAAGGGAAGGTCCACGCACCCGGGACGAGCCCATAGAGGGTCCCGCCGGAATGCGCCGCCGAAGTCTGCAAAGGCTGCAACGGTACCGACGTAAGTAAAATGGAGAGACAAGCGGCGTATGATTTGCTCAGATGCTTTTTAGAAAAGCGGGGCACACGGAATAGACTGTCAAAAGGAATTGCCAGATCTATTAGCATATGGGGTAGACACAGTATTCGAACAAACCGAATGGCGTAAATTCGGGGATAAATTATTTGAGGATGTGATTAATGATAATAAACCTGCTAAAAAGTCGATGAAGCCTTGGAGGGCGGTGACTAATACATCGGCAGTGCATCAGGCAGAACAGAAAGTTGCTGCTGCGGCAGCTGAGCGTTTAGGGGCATCAGGAGGACTTAGAGATCCTGAAACCCCTCAATATCCTCTGCCTCCGTCAGTTAGAACTTTTACCATTGCACAAGGGGTTCCAGGGAAAACAGGGACACCTGTGACGATGTCTCTTGAAACGGAGGAAGAGTCACCATTAAGTCCATCTGCTCCTCCGCTTCAAAATGAGGAAAGGGAAAGCGCAGAAAACAGTAATAATCCATTCTTGTCAAATACGAATCCTTTTATAGCAGGGTCGCAGAAAAAAGTGGATGTATGGAAACAGATAGCAAATGAAGCTTTAAAAGAAGGGAATTATGAGACAGCAATGCAATTAACTCAAGCTTTCCCGGTAGTATATTTACCCGATGCTCAAGGGAATGTAACAATCAATATGACAAATTTGGATTGGAAATTATTAACCCAGTTACGATCTACTGTAAATGACTCGGGTATAAAAGGGGAACCCACTCGACAGATGTTAGATTATATCTGGAGAACAAATATATTACTCCCGGGAGATATACGCAGTATAATGAAATTAATTTTGACTCAACATCAACAACTTCTATTTAATGCTCACTGGCAGTCTGTCTGTCAGGAGTCAGTGGCAGTAATAAGGGCTCCGGGAGATCCGCTGTATGGGGTCACGTTAGATGAGTTGATGGGAATAGGGCCATATTTTCGGTTAGAAGCACAGGCTCTGATGGGCCCGGAGAAAGCTAAAGAATGAATGAGGCTAGCACGACAGGCACTTGACCAACTTAAAGAACCAGGGGGAATACCATCCTATATGGGCATTAAGCAGGGGAGGGAGGAACCATTTGGATTATTTATCGATCGAGTAGCAAACGCTATACAAGCAGCTGGGGTGCCCGACTACCTTAAGGGAACTATTTTAAAACAATGTGCAATTCAAAATTGCAATCCATCTACTCGTAGTATTCTGGCTACATTGCCGGGAACTTGGACAATTGAAGAGGGTTTGGAAAGAATGTCTCAGGTACCTGTAGGTTCACAAGCTATGTTGGTAGAAGCAATAAAGCAGTTAGGTGATAGTATGAGAGAACAGGCGCAGGCACTGAGAAAGAATATACAGCAAAATCAAAAGCAGGTATTCGCTGCCCTTGCTCCTTTGCAAACTCCTGGTGGACACTCATCTGGCCCAGCAACGGAACGACGATCACTGCAGTGCTATCGATGTGGCATAGCGGGTCATATCAAAAGACAATGTAAAACAGCTACCGTGTGGTGTCCCACTTGTCGATCAAATACTCATAATGGTTCGGTGTGTCGACAAGGAGCGCCGGGAAACAGCTGGAGCAGCGGGAGGAGCCGCCCCGCTACGACACAAAAAGCGGCTTTTACGACAGCAGCGGAACCAACACCAGTGACAGAGCTGACACCCGCCATGACGCACCCTTTTCTCTCCGACCAGCCACAAGAGGGAGCCTCGGCCTGGACTTGGCAACAGCAATAGATGTAACTCTGTTAGACACAAAGCCCATAAGGGTCCGCACGGGAGTCATGGGACCAGTTATTGTTAATCACGAGCCCGTTGGTGCTTTGTTAATCGGGAGATCATCTGCTACCTTGAATGGACTCCAAGTGTTAACTGGACTTATCGATAAAGATTACTTTGGGGAAATACAAATAATGGTATCAGCAATGTTTCCTCCTATGCATATTCCACAGGGTACCAGAATAGCCCAATTAATACCACTACCGCATCTTGCGGGAGCCCTTCCACCGATTCGAGAGCAACCGCGTGGACAAGGGGCATTTGGATCTACGGGAAGCATAGCCTTATTAACTGTTGGACTGCAACAGAGGCCACGACAGGTGGTTACTGTGCGATACAAAGAAGAAGCGATCCGAATCAATGCATTATTGGATACAGGAGCGGACATTTCTATTATTAGTACACAAAATTGGCCTCAGCATTGGCCAACTATAGAAACCAATGCCACTGTCACCGGGGTCGGAGGAATGACACTCGCCCGACGATCTCCACCTCTGCAGTGGTCGATAGGAGACAAAATAGTTGAATGTAGTGTCTCCGTGATTCCATTGCCAGATGGAGTACATGCTTTAATAGGGCGTGATATTCTTGCACAAATAGGAGTGGTGCTTACTTCAGAACACCCTTTATAGATATGGCCATTGCTTGGACTTTCCCAATCCCGCTCCGATGGAAAACTGATAATCCTGTGTGGGTAGAGCAATGGCCACTAAAAAGGGAAAGTCTGATTCACGCACATGAACTAGTTAAAGAACAGTTTCAACAAGGACATTTAAGATTGTCGACAAGCCCTTGGAATACACCTATCTTTGTGATTAAAAAGAAGTCAGGGAAATATCGATTACTCCACGATTTGCGTGCGGTAAACAAACAAATGTATGACATGGGAGCTTTACAACCGGGACTACCTAACCCTGCAATGATCCCGGAAGGATGGTGTTTGCTTATTGTTGATTTAAAAGACTGTTTTTTCACTATTGCTCTTTACGAAAATGATAAGCAAAGGTTTGCTTTTACGCTTCCTGCAATTAACCGAGAAGGGCCAGATCAGAGATTTGAATGGACAGTATTGCCGCAGGGAATGCGGAATTCACCAACATTATGTCAACTCTACGTAGATGCAGCTTTACAGCCATTGCGACGAAAGTGGCCAGAAACTATAATCTATCATTACATGGATGATATATTATTAGCGCAATCGACACCATTCTCCCCCCAACAAAGGACTGAGCTGACGGAGCAACTGAAACAAAGGGGATTAGTAGTTGCTCCTGAGAAGGTACAAGAAACGAGTCCATGGAAATACCTAGGTTGGCACATCACTGATGCTACAATTCGGCCACAGAAACTAACAATACAATCAGAAATTAGAACTCTCAATGATGCTCAAAAATTGATGGGTGATTTACAATGGCTTCGACCAGTTATTGATATCCCTAATGAGTTGCTGAATTCTTTACGACCGTTATTACGCGGAACGGATCCGGCAGCACCGATATGTTTGACAGAACAACAACGACAAACTCTACAGCAAATAGCATCGATGATTACAACACATACCACACACAGGCGGATAGAGGGCATGCCTCTCGACCTTACTATTCTGTGTGGACATCAATACCTCATGGGGGCAATAACACAACAAAAAATAAAAACGGGGGAGAAGGGGATAGAAACAATAGTACTGGAGTGGCTAGCTCCGCCGTTACAACCAAGACGAACAATCCAAGAAAAAATTTCGGCGCTAGCAGAACTTATAAAGAAAGGAAGAAGTCGAATATTACAAGTGGATGGCGTCCCCCCGAATGTGATCTGGCTACCTATGAAGTCTAATGATCTGGAATGGTACATACAGAACTCCGCAGAATTACAGGCTGCGTTACTACAGGATGGTGCTGATATAGTAGCTAAATCATTACCGTCAACCATCCTGGCTTGGATGGAAAACCAGGGTTGGTTAGTAAAACCAAAACGATCACCCTCTCCATTAAAAGATGCTATAACAGTTTTTACAGATGCAGGAAAGCGTTCTCGGACTGCTGCGGTGACTTGGAAGGATGAGCACGGATGGAAACATAAAATCCTGCAAGCCCAAGGAAAAGATTCACTACAGACTCTAGAGTTGTTTGCCGTTGTTTGGGCATTTGTGAGATGGAAGGACACTCCATTAAATGTAGTATCAGACTCACTATATGTTGTTGGAATAGTTAACCGCATAGAAGACTCAAATTTACGGGACTCGAAAAATGAGCGATTGACAGAGTTGCTAATCAGCTTACAGCTCGCAATAATTCAAAGAACTGAACCTTATGCAATAATCCACATAAGAAGTCATCAGTGGGAAGAGGGCCTTGGAGAAGGCAACGCGCGAGCAGACAAATTAGTCGTAACTGCAACGAAGGAAGCGCCACTTTCACCATTCTGTAGAGCTCGAGAAGCTCACGCAATTTTCCATCAGAATGCTAAAGGGCTCGCACGGGCCTATAAACTTTCCAGAGCTGATGCACAGGCAATAGTGAAAGCTTGTCCAATATGTAGTCATTATAACTCGGGCACAGGGCTTGGGGTTGGGGTGAACCCCCGAGGGTTGAGAGCTAATGAAATGTGGCAAATGGACGTAACCCATGTCACCAGCTTCGGCAGATTGAAATATCTGCACGTGACAATAGACACATATAGCCACATGATTTGGGCTACGCCTCAATCGGGGGAAAAGGTTCGGGATGTTCGACGTCATCTTACCAGCTGTTTTGCAGTAATGGGGGTACCAGAATCAATAAAGACAGATAACGGTCCCGCTTACACTAGTGGAGCACTTAAACGATTTATGGATTTATGGAATATCAAACATATAACCGGTATCCCACATTCGCCGACTGGGCAAGCGATAGTAGAGAGGGCTAATGGGACACTTAAACAGTATTTAGAAAAAATTAAAGAAGTTACAGATGTTAGAGAGAAAGTAGATAAAGCTTTGTTTGTACTCAACTATTTGTGTATATTTGGAGAGGACAATGAGCCACCTGTGGTGCGTCACCACCTTGAGGAGAAAAATGATAATAAGTGTACAATGCGGGTGAAGTACCGAGATATGAAAACAGGTCAATGGGTGGGACCTGCAGATGTGATCTATGTGGGACGGGGTTACTTCTGTGTCTCTTCCTCTACAGGGCCTATATGGATTCCTAGCCGATTTGTAAGACCCGCCATCGAGAAGGAGCCATCAACTGACAGTAGTGACAGTCTGGGCTAAGGCAATGATATCTACGATGTTGGGCGTAACATTACTGATAATGATGGCATTGATGATTAGGAGTAACAATGCTCTTTTGAATAAGATTGATCCACAAGCTAACATGTGGGTCACCTGGGCTAATCAAACGGGACAAAACTCATTTTGTCTGTCCCTTGCCTCTGCCTCCGATCCTTTCAGAACATGCCTGTTTGGGGTCCCGATAGGGGATCCAAAGGAATTAAGGGAATTGCTAGCACCATATTCTGTTAATCTTGAACTGTTCCATGAAAGGTT
>CATOCB010000329.1:0-36149 GCA_951411735.1 Somateria mollissima
CCAATTCCCCCCTCTGCACCCTTTGCTCCCCCCATTTACCCCCCACGCCCCCCCCCACCCCCAGGCCACACCCCCCAGCCCCCCCCCTCACCCCCCCCCCCCCCCCCAAATTCCTACCGGGGGGGGGCGGCCGCTCCTCTGCACCAGGTCCCTGCGGATGAGGCCACCCAGAGCCCCCCCCCGCGGCGCCCCCTGCGGGGAGGGGGGAGTCAAAGGTCACCAAAGGTCACCCTGGGGTCACCCTGGGGTCACCCTGGGGTCACCAAAGGTCACCCTAATTTTGGGGGGGGGGGGGGGGGGGGCAGCGCTCACCGGGGTCAGGGGGGGGGTCGCAGAGGGGCTGGGCCTGGCGCAGAAGCTCCGCCTCTGGGAGGGGCTCCGGGCTCTGGGGGCGGGGCTAAAGGGTGAGGGGGCGTGGCCACGTGGGTGTGGCCCCGCCCCCCTCAGCGCCAGGCCCCGCCCACACTCACCCTGAGCAGCGCCAAGAGGAGGGCGTGGGGGGCGGAGCGGGGGCGGGGCCGGTACTCGCCGCGGGGGCGGGGCTTAAATGGGAGGAGGGCGGGGCTTGTGAGGCCCCCTCCTCCTCCATCCTCAGGCCACGCCTCCCCATCACGTGACACTCACAGGGGGCGGGGCCGGGAGGTTCCCAGGGGGCGCTCGGTCCGAGGAGGGGCTGGGGGGGGAGGCCGAGAGCTGGGGGAGGGGCACATGGAGGATTAACATGCAAATTTTATGCAAATGAGCATGCAAATAATACACAAACCAGTGAGTAAAGTCTTAATGTGCAATTATATGCAAATGAGTATGCAAATGAGCTCTACTCCCTTTCCTGGGGCCACTCCCACATCAAAGGCTGCTTCCTAAAAGCCCCGCCCACTCCCACAGGCACGCCCACGTCTAGACCACGCCCATCCCGAAGCCCCACCCACCCAAAGGCCACGCCCACCCATAGACCGCTCCCACTCCATAGAGGCCCCGCCCACCCCCAGCTGCTCCCTGGGCTTCTTCCAAACCCTCACCTACCACTGAAGCCCCGCCCACCCCAGGCTCCTCCCCCCTAGACCACGCCCTCCTCTAAGCCCCTCCCAACCCCCTAAGGCTCCACCCACTCCCAGGCCCGCCTACCTCCCCCAGCAGCTCTATGGGCTCTGCCCTCCCAAGCCCCCCCCACCCCCTTGTAACCCCGCCCACCCCGAGGCTCCTCCCACCCACTCCAGGCTCCACCCACCCTAGGGCCCCGCCCACTTCATCCAGAAGCCCCGCCCACCCTCCTCCAGTGCCTCCCTGGGCTCTGCCCTCCCTACCCCCTCCCACCCCTGTAACCCTGCCCACTCTCAAGCCCCGCCCACCACCAGGCCACGCCCACCCCCAGGCCACACCCACCCCCAGGCCACGCTCACCTTCTCCAGTGCCTCCCTGGGCTCTGCCCTCCCCAGGCCCTCCCCGTAACCCCTCCCACCCCTGTAACCCTGCCCACCCCGAGGCCCCGCCCACTCTCAAGCCCCGCCCACCCCCCGAGGCCCCGCCCACCCCCCGAGGCCCCGCCCACCGGCGCGGTGCTGCCGCAGGCGCTGGTGCAGGCGCTGGCAGAGGCGGGCCCCGAAGTGCCGCAGCACCGCCAGATCCCGGCCCGAGCGCAGCCGCAGCGGGTACAGGGCCAGCGAGCGCAGAGCCTGGGGGGGGGGGGGGGGGGCAGAGGGTCAGGAACGGCACCCCAAAAACAACGCAGCCCCAAACCCCAAAACAGCACAACCCCAAAACGGCACAACCCCAATGACCCCAGAAAACCCATAGCCCATAGCCCATATAACCCCAACAACCCCATCAGCCCACTAACCCCATAACCCCAATCACCCCAGAACCCCACAACGCCCGGCCCCAGAACCCCAGTAACCCCATAACCCACATAACCCTAATAACCCTATCACCCCCCAACCCCAATTACCCCAAAACCCCAATAAACCCATAACCCCGATAACCCCCATAGCCCCCAGCCCAATAACCCCCAATAACCCTATAACCCCAATCACCCCAGAACCTCATAGCCCCCGGTCCCAAAACCCCAATAACCCCAGTCACCCCATAACCCCCAGGCCCAGAACCCCAGTAACCCCAATTACCCGATAACCCCAGAACCCCAATCACCCCATAACCCCATAGCCCCCGGCCCAATAACCCCATAACCCCAATAACCCCTTACCCCATAAACCCTGACCCTATAGCCTCATAACCCCTGACCCCAGAACCCCGCCCTGCTCCTGTCATAGGCCTGCCCCATAACCCCTGACCCTATGACCCCTGACCCTATAACCCCTGACCCTATAACCCCTGACCCCATAACCCCTCCCCCTGCTCCATAACCCCTCCCAATGACCCCATGACCCAGCCCCCCACCTTGTCATAGGCCCACCCCCAGGACCCCATAACCCCGCCCCCTCCCTTAATCCCTGACCCCATAGCCCTGCCCCCCACCCCATAACCCCACCCCCTACCCCCATAACCCCGCCCCCTGCCCCTTAACCCCGCCCCCTCCCTTAATCCCTGACCCACATAGCCCCGCCCCCACCCCACGACCCCGCCCCATGACCCCATAGCCCCGCCCCCTTCCCCTTAACCCCGCCCCCTCCCTTAATCCCTGACCCCATAGCCCTGCCCCCCACCCCATGACCCCGCCCCCATGACCCCATAGCCCCTCCCCCTACCCCCATAACCCCGCCCCCTGACCCCGCCCCCACCCTGCTGTAGGCCCTCCTCATGACCCCATAACCCCCACCCCCTAGCCCCCTAACCCCACCCCCAGGACCCCATAGCCCCGCCCCCTCCCTACAGCCCCGCCCCCTGTCCCTTAACCCCGCCCCCTCCCTTAATCCCTGATCTCCATAGCCCCGCCCCCCACTCCACGACCCCATAGCCCCGCCCCCCACCCCATAACCCCACCCCCAGGACCCCATCGCCCCGCCCCCTACCCCCATAGCCCCGCCCCCCGCCCCCTGACCCCGCCCCCACCCTGTCGTAGGCCCTCCCGTCCCCGCCGCGCTCCCGGTGCCGCCGCCGCCCATTCCCGGAGCCAGGCGGCGAACAGCGCCTTGGGGCTGGGGGGCGGCGCCGCCATGCCGCCCGCTACCGGAACCGGAACCGCCGACAGCCGGAACCGGAAACGCCGCTCCGCGCCGCCAGCTGGAGGACCCGCGCGACTGCTCTGGAGGACTCGGGGCTGGCCCCGCCCCGCCCAGAAACACCAAAACCCCAAAAAATGACCCAAACCCCCCAAAAAGGACCCCAAATCCCCCCCAAGGACCCCAAAATCCTCTGAGGGATCCCAAATCCCCCCCCCCAAACCCCAAATCTCCCCATAAGACCCCAAATCCCTCCCCCAAGGACCCCCAAAACCCCCCAAAAAGACCCCAAACCCCCCCCAGGACCCCAATTTCCCCCCCAAAACCCCAAATCTCCTCCCCAAGACCCCAAATCTCCCCCCAGGACCCCCCAGGACCCCCAGACCCCGAATGCTCCCTGAAGAGACCCCAAATCCCCCCCAAGAGACCCCCCTGACCCCAAATTCCCCCCCATGACCCCAATTCCTGCCCCCCCACGACCCCAATTCCCCCCCCCCCCCCCGACCCCAAACCCCCCAGGCTCCAACACAGCAAACGTTTATTTCTTAGAAAAACCCTTTTACAAACAAATTCGCGATGGGCGGGGGGGAGGGGGGGGCAGTGACCCCAAAAGAGACCCCACAGGGGGGCAGCAGGACCTGGGGGGGGGGGGGGGATTTGGGGTCCCCGGGACAGTTTTGGGGACCCCACAACCCTCCCGGGTGCCCTGGGGCCAATTTTGGGCCCCCCCCCCCCAGGGCACTTTTGCGGACCCCAAAGCCAATTTTGGGACCCCAAAGACAATTTCGGGGCCCCCGAAGCCAATTTGGGGACCCCAAAGCCAACGTCAGGACCCCAAAATCCATTTTGGGACCCCAAAACCAATTTGGGGACCCCAAAACCCCCCCTGGGCTGACTTTGGGGTCCCCCAAGGGGTTTTTGGGGTCTCCCAAGGGGATTTTGGGGTCTCCCAGCCCCATTTTGAGGCCCAAGAGCCCAATTTCGGGACCCTAAAACCAACTTCAAGACCCTAAAAGCAATTTCGGGACCCCCCCCGGACTGATTTTTGGGGTCCCAGAGCCCAACTTTGGGACCCCAAAGCCAACTCCAAAACCCTAAAACCAATTTTGGGACCCCCCCCAGCCCGAATTTGGGGCCCCAGAGCCCAATTTTACGTCCCCAGAGCCCAAATTGGGGACCCTAAAACCAACTTCAAGACCCTAAAAGCAATTTCGGGACCCCCCAAATTGACTTTGGGCCACCCCCGGCTGATTTTGGGGTCCCGGAGCCCAATTCTGGGGCCCCAAAGCCATTTCCAGGACCCTAAATCCCATTTCAAGCCCCTAAACCCACATTTGGGACCCCCCAGGCCGTTTTTGGGGTCCCGGGGGCCCAATTTTGGGACCCCAAAGCCCCTCCCAGTGCCCCCAAATCGACTTGGGGCCCCCCCAGCCCGTTTGGGGTCGGTGGCAGCGACCCCAAAGGGAGCCCAAGGGGAACGGGGCCGGGTTTGGGGCTGTGGGGTCCGGATTTGGGGTCCCGGGGGGGGGGGTTTGGGGCCATCTGGGTGGGATTTGGGGGCTTAGGGGTGGGTTTTGGGGGCCCCGGGGATGGGATTTGGGGCCCCAGGGGTGAGATTTGGGGTCCTGGGGGGCAGTTTGGGAACACGGAGACGGGGTCTGTGGCCCCGAGGGTGGGATTTGGGAACCCAGAGGTGGATTTGGGGTCCTGAGGATGGGTTTTGGGCCCCAGGGGTGGCTTTTGGGGTTCCAGGGGCGGTTTTGGGGACCCAGGAGCAGTTTTTGGGGTTCTGGGGGAATTTTGGGGCCCCAGGGGTAGCTTTTGGGGTCCTGGGAATGGATTTGGGGCCAGAGGTATGGGGTTTGTGGACGGGATTTGTGGACACAGGGCTGGGATTTGGGGCCACAGCAGCAGATTTGTGACCCTGGGGGTGGTTTTTGGGGTGCTGAGAATGGATTTCGGGGTGCAGGGGTGGATTTGGGATCCCAGGGCTGGATTTGGGATCCCAGGGGTGGTTTATGGAACCCTGGGGTTGGTTTTGGGGTTCCAGGGGTGGATTTGGGGCCACAGGTATAGGATTTGTGGGTGGGATTTGGGGCACAGCAGTGAATTTGTGACCCCAGGAGCGGCTTTTGGGATCCCAGGGGTGGTTTTTGGGACCCCGAGGGCGGTTTTTGGGACCCTGGGGGTGGCTTTTGGGGCTCCGGGAATGGATTTGGGGCCACAGGTATGAGGTCTGGGACACAGATATGGGATTTGTGGATGGGATTTGGGGCACAGCGGTGAATTTGTGACCCTGGCAGTGGCTTTTGGGATGCCGGGGGTGGTTTTTGGGGTTCCGGGGGTGGTTTTTGGGATCCCAGGGGGTGGATTTGGGGTTCCAGGTGTGGCTTTTGGGGCCCAGGGGGCGGATTTGGGGCCACAGGTATGGGGTTTGTGGACGGGATTTGGGACAAAGTGGTGGATTTGCGGACAGGAGGCTGGATTTGTGCCCCCGGGGGTGGTTTTTGGGGTGCTGGGAATGGATTTTGGGGTGCCGGGGGGTGGATTTGGGGCGGATTCGGGGCGGATTCGGGGCTCCCTCAGAGGAAGGCGTCGCACCACTCGCGCAGGCAGCCGGAGCAGTCGCGGCTCTGCTTGGCGTTGGCCCCGCAGGCGTCGCGCAGCACTCGCGGAACAGCTCCTCGTCCTTCTTCAGCACCAGGAACTGCCCCAGCACCACGTACGCCTGGGGAAAAACCCCCAAAAACGGCCCCAAAATGGTCCCAAACGGCCCCAAAACGGCTCCGGGGCTCCAGGGACATCCCCATGTCCACAAGGGCCCCCCTAAAGCCCCAAAAGTGCCCCAAACGTGACCCAAAAGCCCTAAAAGTGCCCTTGAAGACCGCGACCCCATATCCCCGCAGAGCCCTTTTATGGGATGTGGTCCCCTGAAGACCCCAAAAATTTCCCAAAATGGCCCCAAAGTGGCCCTGAGGAACCAGTGACATCCCCATGTCCCCAAACAACCCCCAAAAGCCCCAAAAGTGCCCCAAAACTGCCCCCAAATCCCCAAAACTGCCCCCAGACATCCTGACCCCATAGCCCCACAGAACCATTTTTTGGGATGTGGTCCCCTCGAGACCCCAAAAATGTCCCCAGGGCCCCAGGGACATCCCCATGTCCATTAGGGTTCCCCCAAAGCCCAAAAAGTGCCCCCAAATCCCCAAAACTGCCCCCAGACATCGCAACCCCATATCCCCCCAGAGCCCTTTTTTGGGATGTGGTCCCCTGGAGACCCCAAAAATGTCCCCAAATGTCCCCAAAACGGCCCAGGGCACCAAACAACCTCCCCTGGGTCCCAATGCCACCATCCCTGTCCCCAAAAGTGCCCCCAAAGCCCTAAAAGTGCCCTTGAAGACCCCGGCCCCATATCCCCGCAGAGCCCTTTTATGGGATGTGGTCCCCTGAAGACCCCAAAAATGTCCCAAAATGGCCCCATGTCCCCAGAGAACCACCCGTGTCCCTAAGAACCACCCCCGAAGCCCCAAAAGTGCCCCCAAAGCCCTGAAAGTGCCCCCAGCGACCCCGACCCTATATACCCCCAGAGCCCTTTTTTTGGGATGTGGTCCCCTCAAGACCCCAAAAATGTCCCCAAATGTCCCCAGGGCCCCAGGGACATCCCCATGTCCACAAGGGCCCCCCTAAAGCCCCAAAAGTGCCCCAAACGTGACCCAAAAGCCCTAAAAGTGCCCTTGAAGACCCCGACCCCATATCCCCGCAGAGCCCTTTTATGGGATGTGGTCCCCTGAGGACCCCAAAAATGTCCCCAAATGTCCACCCAAATGTCCCCAGGGCCCCAGGGACAATCCCCATGTCCACAAGGGCCCCCCTAAAGCCCCAAAAGTGCCCCCAAAGTGCCCCCAAAGCCCTAAAAGTGTCCTCAATGACCCTGACCCTCCATCTCCCCGGAGTCCTTTTATGGGATGTGGTCCCCTGAAGACCCCAAAAGTGTCCCAAAATGGCCCCAAAAATGGCCTTGGGGAACCAGTGACATCCCCATGTCCCCAAACACCCCCCTAAAGCCCCAAAAGTGCCCCAAAAGCGCCCCTGCAGACCCTGACCCTATATACCCCCAGAGCCCTTTTTTGGGATGTGGTCCCCTGGAGACCCCAAAAATGTCCCCAAATGCCCCCCCGGTGTCCCCCAATGTCCCCAAATGTCCCCCCAACATCCCCAAATCCCCCCAGACACCCCCAGCTCCCCCCCAAATGCCCCCAAATCCCCCTAAATGCCCCTTAGCATCCCCAAATCCTCCCAAACGCCTCCAGCCCCCCCCAAATGCCCCCAGGCACCCCCCAATGTCCCCAAATCCCCCCCAAACGTCCCCAAATCCCCCCCAAACGCCCCCAAATCCCCCCCAAATCCCCCCCAACACCCCCAACCCCCCCCAAATGCCCCCTTGGTGTCCCCAACCCCCCACAAATCCCCCCAAATCCCCTTAAATGTCCCCTTGACGTCCCCAAATCCCCCCCAAACGTCCCCAAATCCCCCCAAATGCCCCCAGACCCCCCCAAACGCCCCCAAATCCCCCCCAAACATCCCCAAATCCCCCCCCAAATGCCCCCCAACGCCCCCAAATGCCCCCTTGATGTCCCCAACCCCCCCCAGGTGCCCCCCCAGTGTCCCCAACCCCCCCCAAATGTCCCAAAATCCCCTTAAATGTCCCCTTGACGTCCCCAAATCCCCCCCAAACGCCCCCAGCCCCCCCCCCCCAAACGTCCCCAAATCCCCCCCAAATCCCCCCCAACACCCCCAACCCCCCCCCAAATGCCCCCTTGGTGTCCCCAACCGCCCACAAATGCCCCCAAATTCTCCCCAAATGTCCCCAACCCCCCCTAAATGTCCCAAAATCCCCTTAAACGTCCCCTTGACGTCCCCAAATCCCCCCCCAAATGCCCCCAGCCCCCCCCCAAACATCCCCAAATTCCCCCCCAACACCCCCAACCCCCCCCAAATGGCCCCCCAACCCCCCCCTAAATGCCCCCTTGGTGTCCCCAACCCCCCCAGGTGCCCCCCCAGTGTCCCCAACCCCCCACAAATCCCCCCAAATCCCCTTAAATGTCCCCGTGACGTCCCCAAATCCCCCCCAAACGCCCCCAAATCCCCCCCAAGCCCCCCCAAATCCCCCCCCAGCCCCCCCAAACCCCCCCCACCTTGTCGAAGCCCTTCTCCTCCAGCTTCTTGCCCAGCACGTCCCCGATGACGGCCAGCGTCCCCACCGGCTTCTCGCCCATCGGCTCCGCCACGAAGTCGCGGTGCTTCTGCGACGTCGAGGACATCGCGCCTGGGGGGGGCACGGGGGGGTCAGGGGGGCGTGGGGGGGGTGGGGGTTTTGGGGGGGCATGGGGGGCGGGGGGTCACACAGATGTAATGGGGTGGAGAGGGAATGGGGGGGATGAGGGGATGGGGGTTATGGGTACGGGGGGGGGGGGAGATGGGGACATTTGGGGGGGGCATGGGGGGGTCAGGGGGGGTCAGGGGGGCGTGGGGGGGGGTCAGGGGGGGGTCAGGAGGGGCTGGGGGGGGGCATGGGGGGGCGGGGGGGGTCACCCAAATGTAATGGGGTGGAGGGGGAATGGGGGGGATGAGGGGATGGGGGTTATGGGGACTGAGGGGGGGGGAATGGGGACATTTGGGGGGGGCATGGGGGGGTCAGGGGGGGGGCAAGGGGGCGTGGGGGGGGGTCAGGGGGGGGGTGGGGGGGGCATGGGGGGATGGGGAAGGTCACCCAAATGTAATCGGATGGGGGGGGGAAAAGGATAGGGGTTATGGGGACAGGGGAATGGGGACATTTGGGGGGGCACAGGGGGGTCGGGGGGGGTCAAGGGGGCGTGGGGGGGTCGGGGGGGGGTTGGGGGGGCATGGGGGGGTCACCCAAATGTAATGGGGTGGAGAGGGGAATGGGGGGGATGAGGGGATGGGGGTTATGGGGACGGTGGGGGGGGGAGATGGGGACATTTGGGGGGGGCATGGGGGGGTCAGGGGGGGTCAAGGGGGGGGCTAGGGGGGTGGGGGGGGTGTGGGGGGGCATGGGGGGGACGGGGGGGTCACCCAAATGTAATGGGATGGGGGGGGGAAAGAGGATAGGGGTTATGGGAACAGGGGAATGGGGGGAATGGGGACATTTTGGGGGGGCACAGGGGGTCGGGGGGGGTCAAGGGGGCATGGGGGGGTCGGGGGGGGGGTTGGGGGGGGCATGGGGGGGCGGGGGGGTCACCCAAATGTAATGGGGGTGGAAAGGGAATGGGGGGGATGAGGGGATGGGGGGTTATGGGGACTGAGGGGGGGAAAATGGGGACATTTGGGGGGGTCAGGGGGGTCAGGGGGGCGTGGGGGGGGTCAGGGGGGGTCAGGAGGGGCTGGGGGGGGGCATGGGGGGGCGGGGGGGTCACCCAAATGTAATGGGTGGAGGGGGGGGAAGAGGATAGGGGTTATGGGGACAGGGGAATGGGGGGAATGGGGACATTTGGGGGGGCACGGGGGGTCGGGGGGGGTCAAGGGGGCATGGGGGGGTCGGGGGGAGGGTTGGGGGGGCATGGGGGGGGCGGGGGGGTCACCCAAATGTAATGGGGTGGAGGGGGAATGGGGGGGAGGAAAGGGATGGGGGTTATGGGGACAGGGGAATGGGGACATTTGTGGGGGCACGGGGGCGTCAGGGGGGGTCAAGGGGGGGCTAGGGGGGTGTGGGGGGGCATGGGGGGGCCGGGGGGGTCACCCAAATGTAATCGGATGGGGGGGGGAAGAGGATAGGGGTTATGGGGACAGGGGAATGGGGACATTTGGGGGGGCACAGGGGGGTCGGGGGGGGTCAGAAGGGGTCGGGGGGGCGTGGGGGGGGTCGGGGGGGGTTGGGGGGGATTTGGGGGGGTCACACAGATGTAATGGGGTGGGGGGGGGGAATGGGGGGCATGAGGGGATGGGGGTTATGGGGACGGGGGGGGAATGGGGACAGTTGGGGGGACACGGGGGGGTCAGGGGGGCGTGGGGGGGGTCAGGGGGGGTCAGGAGGGGCTGGGGGGGGGCATGGGGGGGCAGGGGAGTCACCCAAATGTAATGGGGTGGAGGGGGAATGGGGGGGATGAGGGGACGGGGGTTATGGGGACAGAGGGGGGGGGGGGAATGGGGATATTTGGGGGGGTCAGGGGGGGTCAAGGGGGGGCTAGGGGAGTGTGGGGGGGTGTGGGGGGCATGGGGGGGCCGGGGGGGTCACCCAAATGTAATGGGATGGGGGGGGGAAGAGGATAGGGGTTATGGGGACAGGGGAATGGGGACATTTGGGGGGGGCACAGGGGGGTCGGGGGGGGTCAAGGGGGCGTGGGGGGGTCGGGGGGGGGTTGGGGGGGCATGGGGGGGTGGGGGGGTCACCCAAATGTAATGGGGTGGAGAGGGAATGGGGGGGATGAGGGGATGGGGGTTATGGGGACGGTGGGGGGGGGAGATGGGGACATTTGGGGGGGGCATGGGGGGGTCAGGGGGGGTCAAGGGGGGGCTAGGGGGGGTGGGGGGGTGGGGGGGGGCATGGGGGACGGGGGGGGTCACCCAAATGTAATGGGATGGGGGGGGGGAAAGAGGATAGGGGTTATGGGGACAGGGGAATGGGGGGAATGGGGGGAATGGGGACGTTTGGGGGGGCACAGGGGGGTCGGGGGGGGGGGTCAAAAGGGGTCGGGGGGGCGTGGGGGGGTCAGGGGGGGTTGGGGGGGTCACACAGATGTAATGGGGTGGGGGGGGAAGGGGGGGGGATGAGGGGATGGGGGTTATGGGGATGGAGGGGGGGGGAATGGGGACAGTTGGGGGGACACGGGGGGGTCGGGGGGGCTGGGGGATGGCAAGGGGACATGGGGGGGCATGGGGGGGTCGGGGGGGGTCACCCAAATGTAATGGGGTGGGGGGGAATAGGAAGGGGAGTGGGGGGAGAAGGGGCTGGGGGTTATGGGGACAGGGGGTGGGGGCGGAATGGGGACATTTCGGGGGGGCTGGGGGCGTCAGGGGGGGAGTGGGGGGGGGCTTGGGGGGCGTGGGGGGGGGTCAGGGGGGTGTAGGGGGTCACCCAAATGTAATAGGGCGGGGGGGGGGGGGGAATGGGGATATGGGGGGGGCACGGGGGGGGTCGGGGGGGGACTTTGGGGGGGCGTGGGGACAGTGGGGGGGGGCAAGGGGGGGCGGGGGGGGCACCGGGGGGGGGTTGGGGGGTTTGGGGACAAAGGGGGGGGGCGCGGGGGGGGGAAACGGGGGGGGAGGGGCACCGGGGGGGGGGAGGGGCACCGGGAGGGGCCGGTTGGGGGGCGGGGGGGGGGACGGGGACGACGGGGGGGGACCCGGGGGGGGCGGGGGGGTCACGAGGGTCACGGGGGGGTCACGGGGTCACGGGGGGGGCGGGGGGGGACACGTGACCCTGCCCCCCCCCCCCCCCTCACCTCCCCGCCGCCGCTCCCCGCCTCAGGCCGCTTGCCGCCGCTGCTTGCGCGCTGACGTCACTTCCGGCCGGCCATAGAGACGGCGCCTAGAGGGGACCGCGAGGGGGGGGGTGGGACCGCTCTGGCCGCCCGGTGGGACCATAGAGAGGGGGGGGGGGAGCGGGTTTTTGAGGGATTTCGAGCGAAATCGGGGCTCCCGGGGGTTGGGGCGCTGAGGAGGTGTCTGGGGGAGTTCCAAGTGTCTTATCGTGGGGTGTTTTTTGGGTGGGAAAAAGGGGAAATAAGGAAAAGTGGTCCCAGCGCGGCAGGCATGGATTTGGGGGAAATTGGGCGGATTTTGGTGCTCGTGGGGATGACATTTGTGAAAAAAAGGCCTGAAAGGAAGCTGTCCGGGATTTGGGGCTGAAACTATTCTTACTCGATCCAGAGTGTGCAGAAGCAGCTCACAGTGGGGGCTGAGCTGTTTTGGGGTTAGTTTCTGTGATTTTGGGCACTTTTTGGTCACCTTTAAGCCCAAATGTTCCCTCAGAGCGAGGTGGTGCAGGTGACATTCCCCAATTGTGCCCTAAATTGTCACTTCCCAGCCCAAAAAGGGCTCTGGGGCCTTGTGGGGGCACCACGAGGCCCCAGTGACACCAGGACAGCAGGTGATTTTGGGCTGAAAAAGGGCATTTTTGGGTAGGGTTGGGAGGCAATTGGGGGCGGGGTGCTATGAGGACAGAGACATTTTGGGGATCCCATAGTGGTAACTGGGGATGAGGGCTGACCCACAAAGCAACATTGATCCCAAAATGACATTTTTTAAGCAATTTTTCCCCAAAACACCCAAATTTTGAGGTGTTTTTATCCAAAATCTTTCCCCAAAACACCCCAAATCCATAGCGAGGAGGCTCAAGGCACCCCAAAATGCACAATAATATGTGACTACTTTGTGTAACACCTCAAATTTGGGGCTTAAAACCTGACCCATAGGTGTGGGGGGGAACAGAGCAGGGAAAAATAAGCCAAAAAATTCCTAGAAAGCAGCAAAAAGGGGTAAAAATGAGCACAAGTTGAAGAACCTCCCAAAGAGGATCCCAAAGTGATGAATAGGAAAGGCCTGGGGAGATTTTGGAGCTAAACTGAAGGGATTTGGGTGAAACCCAAACAAGAAGTGTGAAAAATGTCAGATTTGGGCTGGAGAAGCGGAAATCAGGAAGATTTCCCCCAATTTCACACCTCCCCACTCTCCCCCCAGGGTCCCAAGGCCATTTTTGGGGCCGTTTGGGGATTTCTGAGCCCCCATTGACCCATTTTTACCCTTCCAAGCCCCTGTTTCCTCCATTTTTTACCTTTCTGAGCCTAAAACTGCTGGGTTTTGCCCTTCCAGCCCAGAATTGCCCATTTCTGCCCAGTCTGGAACCACTTGGGGCCCGCTGTCACCCAGCAAGGAGTCGCTTGTCCCTCAAGCGCAGCCAATTTGGGGGCTTTTTATGGGAAAAAATGTAAGGAAAATAATTTAAAAAGGGTGAAATTGCTTTCCATCAAGGCACGTTGCCAAAAAGTGGCTTTTCTGACTTTTTTTTTTTTGCATTTTCTCTCTCATTTGTTGCTCTTTCTGTAACTTTTTCCCTTTTCCTCCTCTTTTTTTTCCTATTATTTTGCTTTTTTTCTCTTAATTTTTTTATTTTGTTTTTCCTCATTTTGTAGTTTTTCCTTATGTTTTTGCCTTTTTCCTTCACCTTTTGCTCTACATTTTGTTTTCCCTCACTCTTGCTGCTTATTTACTTATCTTTTGCCCTTTTTTATCACTTTTCCCTCTTTTTTGCCCTTTTTCTTATTTTTTTGCCCTTTTCCCTCTTTTTTTTCACTTTTCCCTCATTTTTTACCTTTTTCCCTACTTCTTTTCCTTTTTCCCTCATTTTTTATCTTTTTCTCCTCATTTTTTTTGATGTTTTCCCTCTCTTTGGTTGCATCTGTCCTCATTTCTTTTCCTTTTTCCCTCATCTTGTTGCATTTTTCCCTCAGTTTTTGCCATTTTCCCCTCTTTTTTTGCCCTTTTTGCAGCGCTGCCCCTGGGCTCCAAGCGCAGGCCCCGCCCCCATCTCGTAGCCCCGCCCGGTCCCGTTGTGGCCCCGCCCCTTCACGGATAAGGCGAGCGCGCCCACGTTGAAGGGGCGTGGTTATAGAGCGTGGGCGGGGCATGCAAATTACCCCCAATATAAACCGTGCGAAGGGGGCGTGGCTAGCCACCGACTGTGGGCGGGGCATGCAAATCGCGGCTCCGTGACAGGAACGAGGCCGAGGGGCGGGGCTACGCCGAGGGAGCGGGGGGCGGCGGGGCGGGACCAGCCCCACCCTGCAGCCAATCGTGCGGCGCCGCCGCCTGCTCGCGGCCAATCGGGAGGCCGCGCGGCATCACGTGACCCGTTCAAAGCGGCCATTTCGTGAGGGAGCCGCGGAGCTGACGGTGGGGGGGCGAGGGGATACCTCATTGTGTCCCTGTACGGGGTCAGAAAATTAAATGTCTTTGTTTTTTTAAGTAATAAATGACAAAGGGGAATAGTTTGTGCTTGTTTTGCTCGAATTTCCCTGATTTTTCGGGAAAGTGTAGGTAAAAGACACTAAAAACCACTGCTGTGCCTGTGCCACGCATTTAAGTGCCATCAGATGAGCCACAGGAATAACAAAAGTGGTTAAAAAATGGATTTCTACCCCAAGGCAGGAGGGCAGCAGCTGGATGAGCGGCCCTGAAGTGCTGCCGGGGCTCGTTTGTTCCTTTTGGGACTCCAAACACCTAAAGAAATGAACCTAAAAGTGTTTGTTTCTCTTGGGACTTGAAATAGTTTTAAAAAGGAAGCCAAAAGCGTTTGTTTCTCTTGGGATTTAAAACATCTGGAAAAAAAAAATGCAGCCTAAAAGCTGTGTGGTGTCAGGTGGGAATAAAGCAGAGCGGCCTGTGGCCAAAAACTCCTTTTCTCAGCCATGTCTGCTCTGCCACGGTGTAATTCTTATTTATACAGAATAAACCTTATTATTGTCATCGTGGTGGAGGCTTATAGAGGCTCGGCTGTGCTGTGGGAGATGTTTTCCTTCCACGTGCCCACCTGCGGCTCAGATCTGGGACGTTTTGCTCTCGGAGAACTTTTCTCGCGTCTCCCTGCCGAGCCCCGGGCCTGCCGAGGAGCTGCTGGTGACAAAACCAGCTGCGAACCTGCGCAAATCACAAATAATTCATAAATTTTGCAGCCTTAACGATTATATGAAGTAGTTTATGCCATAAAGCGTCCTACCTGCTCGCTACCGCCTCGCTGAGCGTTTCCCTTGACCCCGTTCCCCTTTTTTACCCCCCTAACGCCCGGCGGAGCCCCCGTCAGGGCCGCCACCATTTTCGTGAGGCGCTGCTGCGCAGCACGGCGGCCGCCTGCGTGCCGGCCCCCGGGGCTCCCGCTGCGCCCTCTGCCGGGCCGATTCGCCGCTCCCCCGGCACCGCCGGGACGGCTCCGGCCTCGGGAGCCCCGAACCGGGCCCGGGCCCTGTCCCGGCCGCGGCGCCGCCGCCCTCGGGCCCCGCCGCGGCCGCCTCAGGCCCCGTCACAAAATGGCGGCGGGTGCGCGACGGCGGGAAGCGAGCGAGGAGCCGCCGCCCAATCGGAAAGCGCCTTCCCGCGTCGCTAGGCAGAACGGACGCCCCTCCGTTTTTCCATAGGGCGCGCCGCGCCCAATGGGAAAATAAAACGAGCCGCGAGCGCGGCGGCGGCGGACCAATAGGCGAGCGCCTTTCCGCGTCGCTAGGCAGAACAGCGCCCTCCGCGGCCGCCCATAGGGCGCCGCTCGCCCAATGGCAAAATCACCCGGAGGGTGCGCAGCGTTGCGGGGGTAGAGCGGGCGCGGCGCGCATGCGCAGGGGGGCGCGCAGGCGCGGGGGGGGGCGCGCGGCGCATGCGCGGTGCGCGCGCGGGAGGCGGCGGCGGCGAGGAGGAGGCGGCGGCGGCGGCGGCGGCGAGGGCCGGGCCCGGGGCCGCTCCGCTCCGCTCCCCCCCCCCCCCGTGCTTCGCGTGAAGGCGCCGCCCCCCCCCTCCCCTTCCCCTTCCTCAGCTCCCTCCGCCTTCCTCCTCCTCCTCCTCTTCCTCCTCCCGCCGCCCTCCGCGGCTCGGCCTCCGCCGCCTCAGGCCTCCCCCCCTATCTCCTCACAGCCTGCCCCCCCTCCCCCCCCTCCCCCTCTCCCGCTCCCTTCCCCGTTTCCCCTCCCCCCCCCCCCCCCCCCCCCCCGTTCCCTCTTCCCCGTTTTTCCCCCTCCCGGTGCCGCCGCCATGGACGTGAAGCGGCTGAAGGTGACCGAGCTGCGGGCCGAGCTGGGCCGGCGCGGCCTGGACTCGCGCGGCCTGAAGGTGGAGCTGGCGCAGCGGCTGCAGGAGGCCCTGGACGCCGAGATGTTGGCGGCGGGGCCCGAGGAGAGCGGCGGAGGAGGAGGAGGAGGAACGGGAGGAGGTGGAGGAGGTGGAGGAGCCGCGGCGACCGGCGGAGGGGAAGCGGGGCCGCCGGCGGGACCGGCCTCGCAGCGGCCCGGAGGAGGCCCCGAGGAGGAAGAGGAGGAGGAGGAGGAGGAAGAAGACGAAGAGGAGGAGGAGGAGGACGAGGAAGCGCTGCTGGCCGACGAGGAAGCCGCCGAGGCTGCCGGTGAGGCGGAGGCGGCCCCGGCCGGCCCCCCGGAGGAGGAGGAGGAGGAGGAGGAGGCGGAGGAGGAGGCCGCGGCCCCCCCCGGAGGAGCCCCCCCAGCAGCAGCAGCAGCCCCAGGAGCCGGCGGCGGCGGCCGAGGAGCCGCAGCCCCAAGGCCCCGAGGGCAGCGGCGTCAACGGCGCCGAGCGGCCGCCCGAGGAGGCTCCCAGCGGGGACGAGGCCGCCGCCGCAGAGGCCAAGGAGGAGGAGACCGCGCAGGCCGGTGAGACACCCCCCCCCCCCCCCCCGAGGGGTTTTGGGGGGCTCCCGAGTGTTTTTGGGGAGGTTCTGGGGTGTTTTGGGGGGCGCGTTAGGGTGCTTTGGGAGTCCCTGAGCTGCTGGCCCTTAAAGTTTGGGGGGTTCTCGGGGTGTTTCGGGGGGTCCTTGGGGTGCTTTGGGGGTCCCCCAGCTGCTGGCCCTTAAAGTTTGGGGGGGTCCTCGGGGTGCTTTGGGGGTCCCCAGGGTGTTTTGGGGGGGTCCCAATGTGTTTCCCCTAAAGTCTTGGGGGTCCCCGAGGTGCTTTTCGGGTTCCTTGGGTTTTTTTTTGGGGGGGGGGTCCCGAGCTGCTGGTCCTTAAAGTTTGGGGGTTTTTAGGGTGTTTTGGGGATCCCCGAGCTACAGCCCACTAAACTTTGGGGGGTCCCCGGGGTGCTTTGGGGGTCCTCAGGGTGCTTTGGGGGGGCCCCGAGTTGCAGCCTCTTTAAACTTGGGGGTCCCCGAGGTGTTTTGGGGGGTCCTTGGGGTGCCTTGGGGGTCTCCGAGCTGCTGACCCTTAAAGTTTAGGGGGTCCCCGGGGTGCTTTGGGGGTCCCCAAGCTGCTGTTCCTTAGAGTTTGGGGATCCTCGGGGCGTTTTAGGGGGTCTTTGGGGTGGTTTGGGGGTCCCCGGGGTCTTTGAGGTGCTTTGGGGGGTACCCGAGTTGTTGGCCCCTAAAATTTGGGGATCTCGGGCTGCTGTCCCTTAAAGTTTGGGGGTCCTCGGGCTGCTTTGGGGATCCCCGGGGTGTTTTGGGGGTGCTTTGGGGGGTCCCCAAGTTGCAGCCTCCTAAAATTGAGGGGTTCACAGGGTGATTTGGGGGATCCCAATCTGCGTTCTCTAACGTTTGGGGGTCCTTGGGGTGCTTTTCAGGGTCTTTGGGGTGCTTTGGGGGTCCCCGAGGTGCTGTCCCCTAAAATTTGGGGGTCCTCGGGGTGATTTGGGGATCCTCAGGGTGCTTTGGGGGTCCCCGGGCTGCTGTCCCCTAGAATTTAGGTGCTCCTGGTGTGTTTTGGGGGTCCTCAGGGTACTTTGGGGGGTCCCCAGGGTGTTTTGGGGGTCCCAATCTGCTTTCCCTGAAGTTTGGGGGGTCCCAATGGTGGTTTTGGGGTCTCGATCTGCTGCCCCCAAAGTTTTGGGGGGTCCCCAGGGTATTTTGGGGGTCCCAATCTGCTTCCCTTAAAGTTTGGGGGTCCCCAGGGTGTTGTAGGGGCGTCCCAATCCGCTTTCCCCCAAAGTTTGGGGGGTCCACGGGGTGCTCTGGGGGTCCTTGGGGTGTTTTAGGGGCCCCAATCTGCTGCTCCCCAAGTTTGAGGGGATTCGGGGGTGTTTTGGGGGGCCCCACCTGTTGCCCCAGAAGGTTTTGGGGGTTCTTGGGGTGGTTTTGGGGTCCGTGAGCATGTTTTGGGGCACTCTGGGGGTGCTTTGGGGGTTCCCTGTGCCCCCCCTCACTTGGGGGTCCTCTCACCCCCCAAATCTGGGGCTCTCGGTGCTTTGGGGTCCCCCGGGCCCATCCTGGGGCGCTTTGGGATCCCCCAAACCCCTCCTAAACCCCTGAAACCGCTTAAACCCACCCAAAACTCCCCCAAAACCCCCAGTTTTGGGGCGAAATCATCTTCCTGAAGCCCCCTGGGGCTCCCTTTGACCATGGGACCCTAAAAAAAACCCCAAAGGTGCCCCAAGGAGCGGGTAATTAGCGCCTAATGAAGCCTTAATTAACCAGCCCCCGGAGGAAGGAGGGCGCCGCGCCGTTCCGGCCGCTTTTTATGACGTTTTTGGACCCAAAAAAAACCAAACTTGGCTCAATTCAGGGCGCTGGCGGGCTCCGGGCCCAAAGTTGCCTTTTTCTGGGTTTTGAGCTCAAAACAAAAAGTAGATTTTTGGGGGAAATGAGGTTAAAAACGGGGAGAATTGCATTTAGTGATGGGTTTGGGGTTTTGTGCAGGAGCCTGGCGGGTTCCTGGGGCTTTTGCTTTCCTCGGTAGGAATTAACAAGCAGGTGCCAGGGCCGGGATTTTTCCCCTTTTTTGTTGAAAATAGAGATTATATTTGTTAATTTTTAATTTTTAAGGGGTTTTAAGACTTTTTCAAGACTACTTTTAAGATTTTTTAGTGCCTTTTTTTTTAGTTTTATATTGGGATTTGGCTATGAGAATGAAGGGAGCTGAATCACAAAACTTTGTGCTGTTGTTTAATTAATTGGACCGGGGATTTTTCTCTTATTTTGATGAAAACAGAGATGATACTTGTTAATTTTTTCATTTTTAAGGGGTTTTAAGGCTTCTTTAAGCCACTTATAAGACTTTTTACTGATTTTTTTCGGGCTTTATATCAGGATTTGGCTACAAAAATGAAGGGATCTCAATTACAAACCTTCGTGCTGGTGTTTAATTAATTGGACCTGGGATTTTTGCCTTATTTTCATGAAAATGGAGATAGAATTTTATTATTTTTTATTTTTTAAGGGGTTTTAAGGCTACTTTAACCCTTTTTTAAGACTTTTTAGTGCCATTTTCTGATTTTATATGGGGATTTGGCTATAAAAATGAAGGGATCTGAATCACAAAACTTTGTGGTGCTGTTTAGTTAATTGAACCTGGGATTTTTCCCTTTTTTTGATGAAAACAGAGATGATACTTGTTTATTTTTAATTTTTAAGGGGTTTTAAGGCTTCTTTAAGCCATTTTTAAGAGTTTTTAGTGCTTTTTATCTGTTTTTATATTGGGATTTGGCTATGAAAATGAAGGGATCTGAATCACAGAACTTTGTGCTGTTGCTTAATTAATTGGACCTGGGATTTTTTCACTTTTTTGATGAAAATGGAGACGGAATTGTTGTCATTTCATTTTTAAGGGGCTTTAAGGCTTCTTTAACCCTTTTTAAACACCTTTTAGTGCTTTTTTCTGATTTTATATTGGGATTTGGCTGTGAAAACGAAGGGATCCGACTCCCAAACCTTCATGGCACCGCTTCATTCCTCCTCACCCCCGTTAACCCTCCCGGCAGAGCGAAACCCCACAGCTCAGCACCCACCGGGCCGAATTTACCCAAACGGGGCCGGATTTTGGGGCCGTAAAGGTGCTTTTTGTGCCGGCAGGGGACGAGGAGGACAAGGCGAAGCCGGCGGGCTCGGACGGGGAGCGGCGCGGCGTCAAGCGGCAGCGGGACGAGAAGGACGAGCACGGGCGCGCTTACTACGAGTTCCGCGAGGAAGCCTACAACAGCCGGTGCGTCCCCCCCTCCCTTCCTGCCCTTTTCCCCCCTCCCCAGCCCTTTTTTGGGCTAAAAAACGACCTTTTTCGCTCAGCTCCAAGTCGCCGCCGCCGCCGGAGGAGGAGCCGAGAGAAGGGGAGGACGATGAGAGCGCCGTCATCCTGGACACCTGTACGTAGAGGGGATTTATGTAAAAATATGATAAAAAGGCACATTTTGGGGGGCAAAATTGTCTTTTTCTTATCATGCCTGGCCTAATTAACGAGCGGCAGCGCTAATTGAGGTGGAAGGTGGACGAACACAGCGCCTGGATGTGGGTGCAGGGCTCGTTTTTGCTTCTTTTTGCTCTTTTTGGGGGGTTTTAATTTATAATTTGTTTCTTTTTGCTCTTTTTGGAGGTTTTTAATTTATAATTTGCGTCTGTTTGCCCTTTTTGGGGGGTTTTAATTTGTAACTTGCTTCCTTTGGCTCTTTTTGGGGGGTTTTAATTTATAATTTGATTCTTTTTGCTCTTTTTGGGGGTTTTAACTTATAATTTGCTTCTTTTTGCTCTTTTGGGGGGGGGTTAATTCATAAAAGCTTCAAATCCATGTTTTCCTTGCTAACACGCTTCAAAAAACCTCTAATCTTTGACCAACCTTTTATTTATTAAAAAAGAGGTTGCAAACCTTACTAAAAAACAGGTTGCGAACCTTTTATTTCTTAAAAGGTTGTGGAAAAGGTTATAAAATGACCAAATTTGTCACTCTTCCTCACGGATAACTCTAAAATCCCCCCAGAATTTCTCCAGTGTGATGTTTTAAGGAGCAGCAGGGCGATTTTTTGGGGGGGAAAAACCCTCGAAAACGCGGCCGGGGAGCGCCGCAGGCTCTCCGCTGTTGACAATTTGCCCGTTTTACTGATTTTTCGCCCCGTTTCTCACCCCGCAGACACCTCGGACCTGCATTTCCGCGCCACGAAGGATCGCTACGGGGGGCAGCCGCTCTTCTTTGAGAAGTTCCCGGCCCTCTGGGCCGGGGCGAGGAGCACGCACGGCGTCACCAAGGGCAGGGTCTGCTTCGAGGCCAAGGTGAGGCCTTTTTGGGGGGAATTCCGGGCATTTTGGGGCTGTTTTTGTCCATGTCTGGCGCACATCAGGGGCTTGGCCCTCTGTGTTCACGGCTTTGGACCCCCGCAGCCTCTGCTTTTGGCTCTTTTCCTCACCCTTTGGCCACTTTCCTTCAGCTCCAGCCCCTTTCCACATTTAGAAAATTCTGCTTTTTGCCCAAAAACCCCTTGTTTTGCCCCATTTTATCCCAAATATGGGACACTTTCGGGGTTTGGCTCCCTGTCACCACTTTGGACCCCCCACAGTGTTCGCTTTTGGCTCCTTTCCTTCCATTTTCACCACTTTCCCTCAGCTCCAGCCTCTTCCCACATGCTGAAAACCCCAATTTTTGCCCAAAAACCCTTTGTTTTGCCCCATTTTAGCCCAAATATGGGACGCTTTAGGGGTTTGGCCCCATTGCCGCTGCTTTGAACGCCTGCAGCCTCCGTTATTGGCTCCTTTCCTCACCTTTTGGCCACCTTTCCTCCACTCCAGCCCCTTACCACATGCAGAAAACCCCAATTTTTGCCCAAAAACCCTTGCTTTTGCCCCATTTTTGCCCAAACATGGGACAATTTTAGGGTTTAGTTCTCTTGTCACAACTTTGCACCCCCGCAACCTTCCCCTTTTGGCTCCTTTCCTCACCTTTTGGCCACTTTCCCCCCTGTTCCATCCCCTTCCCACATGCAGAAGCCCTGCTTTTTGTGCAGAAGCTCCGTTTTTGCCCAAAAAGGCAGCGTTTTGCCCCGTTTCCCGCAGGTGACGCAGCACCTCCCGGTGAAGGAGGGCAGCTCCGAGGTGCCGCTCTTCCGCGTCGGCTGGTCCGTCGACTTCTCCCACTCGCAGCTGGGTGAGCCCCACTTCGTTTTGGGGGGATTTGGGGGAGTTTGTGGGTTTTGGGGGGAGGTTGGTGTGGATTTGGGGCATTTTGGGAGGATTGGGGGGGCTTTGCCTGGGTTTTGTTGGGGGTTGTCTGGGTTTGGGGGGGTTTGGGGATTTTGTCCCCCTTTTTTTTTTTTTTTTTTTTCCTTCTTCGCCATTTTTGTGGGACTTTTACTGCATTTTTGGGGCCGTTTATCCCATTTTTGTGGATTTTTGCCCCATTTTGGGACTGTTTATCCCATCTAGGGGGCCATTTGCCCCTTTTTTGGGGTATTTTTACCCCCTTTTGGGACCGTTTGCTCCATTTTGGTGCAGTTTATCCCATTTTTTGGCATTTTCACCCCTTTGTGGGACCGTTTGCCCCCTTTTTAGGGCCAGTTGTCCCATTTTGGGGGTTGTTTATCCCATTTTTGTGGATTTTTGCCCCGTTTTGGGACTGTTTGACCCATTTTATGGCATTTTTACCCCATTTTGGGTGCTGTTTATTCCATTTTGGGGGCTGTTTGCCCCATGTGGGGTATTTTTGCCCCCTTTGGGGACCATTTGCTCCATTTTTGTGGGACTTTTACCTCATTTTTGGCACCATTTATCCCATTTTTGGGCATTTTTACCCCTTTTTGTGTCTATTTGCTCCATTTTGGGGGTTGTTTATCCCATTTTTGTGGATTCTTGCTTTCTTTTGGGACCAATTGCCCCATTTTGGATGCTGTTTACCCCATTTTGGGACTGTTTACCCCACTTTTTGGCATTTTTACCCCATTTTGGGGGTATTTTTACCCCCTTTTGGGACCAGTTGTTCCAATTTGGAGGCCGTTTATCCCATATTTTGGCATTTTTACCCCATTTTGGGGGCCGTTTATCCCATTTTGGGGGCTGTTTGCCCCATCTGGGGTATTTTTGCCCCCTTTGGGGACCATTTGCTCCATTTTTGTGGGACTTCTACTCCATTTTTGGTGCCATTCATCCCATTTTTGTGAATTTTTACCTCTTTTGGGGACCGTTTGCTCCATTTTGGGGGTTGTTTATCCCATTATTGTGGATTCTTGCTCCCTTTTGGGACCATTTGCCCCATTTTTGGGTTGGTTTATCACATTATTGTGGATTCTTGCCCCCTTTTTGGGACCATTTGCTCCAATTTTGGTGCTGTTTATCCCATATTTTGGCACTTTCACCCCATTTTTGGTACCGTGTGCCCCTTTTTTGGGATCTTTCACCCCATTCCTTGCTTTCCCTTGCAGGGGAGGACGAGCTCTCCTACGGCTACGACAGCCGGGGGCTGAAGGTGGCGAGCGGGCGCTTCGAGGCCTTCGGGCAGCCCTTTGGCGAGAGCGACGTCATCGGCTGCTACGCGGTGCGGACAACACCCCAAATTCGGGGCCGAAAACCACTTTTGCTCTGCTTTGGCCCCTTTCCACATTGAGAAAACTCTGCTTTTTGCCCAAAAACACTCAGTTTTGCTCCATTTTGTCGCAAACATGGAACATTTTGGGGGTTTGACCCCATTGCCACCGCTATGGATCCCCCACAACCTCCCCTTTTGGCTCTTTTCCTCACCCTTCGGTCATTTTCCCTCAGCTCCAGCCCCTTTGCACGTGCAGAAAACCTCAATTTTTGCCCCAAAACCCTTCCTTTTGCCCCATTTTATCCCAAACATGGGATGCTTTTGGGGTTTGTTCTCTTGTTACCACTTCTCACCCCCACAACCTCCCCTTTTTGCTCCTTTCTTCACCATTTAGCCATTTTGCCTCAGCCGCTCTCACTTACCACATGCTGAAAACCTCAATTTTTGCCCAAAAACCCTCCTTTTGCCCCATTTTATCCCAAACGTGGGACGCTTTTGGGGTTTGTTGTCTTGTCACCACTTTTCACCCCCACAACCTCCCCTTTTTGCTCCTTCCCTCACCATTTAGCCACTTTGCCTCAGCTGCTCTCCCTTATCACATGCTGAAAAAACACCCCAAATTCTGGGCCGAAAACCCCCGAAATCCAGCAAACTAACCATTTTTCCTCTCTTTTCAGGACTTTGAGGGCGACGAGGTGGTGGAGCTGTCCTTCTCCAAGAACGGCGAGGCTCTGGGGCCGGCTTTCGGGGTGCCCAAGGAGGAGTTGGGGGGCCGGGCGCTGCTCCCTCACGTGCTGTGCAAGGGCTGCGCCGTCGAGCTCAATTTCGGGCAGCGGGACGAGCCCCTCTGCCCCGGCCCCCTCGGCTTCGTCTTCATCCACGCTGTGCCCCCCGAGGACCGCGTCCGCACCCCCGCTGCCCCCCAAAACCACGGAGGAGTGCGAGGTGGGGGGGGAGGACGCCGCCTTCAGGGGGCTGAGGGGGGTGTTTTGGGTCTCCTGCCCTCGTTTTGTTGATTTTTTTTTTTCCCCTCGTTTCTTCCATTTCCTTTCCCCTTTTTGGTCCCCCATTGTCATTTCATTGATTTTTTTTTTTCTCTATTTTTGGGTTCCCCATCCTCGTTTCCTCAATTTCTTTCGCTATTGGCCCCCCCCCACCTCATTTGATTTTTTTTTCCCCTCATCTTCTCCACTTTCTTTCCCCTTTTTGGTCTCCCATTCTCATTTCTTCATTTTTTCCCCCCTTTTCCCCTCCTATCTTTCTTTCATTGATTTTTTTTCTCCTCATTTCCTCCATTTTCTTTCCCCTCTCTGGTTCCACATTCTCATTTCCTCATTTTTTTCCCCTTTTTCCCCCCCATCCTTGTTTCGTTGTGTTTTTTTCCCTCATTTCTTCCATTTTGTTTTCCCTTTTTGGTCCCCTCTTCTCATTTCATTGATTTCTTTCCTCTCTTTTTGGGTTCCTAATCCTCATTTCCTCAATTTTTTTCACAATTGGGCCCCCCCATCTCTTTTCGTTAATTTTTTCCCCTCATTTCCTCCACTTTCGTTGCCCTTTTTGGTCCCCCATTCTTATTTCCTCATTTTTTCCTTCCTTTTTTCCCCCCCATCTTTGTTTCATTGATTTTTTTTTCCCTCATTTCCTCCATTTACTTTCCCCTTTTGGGTCCCCCATTCTCATTTCCTCAATTTTTTTTCCACTATTGGACCCCCCCACCTCATTTAATTGATTTTTTTCCTCAAATTCTCCATTTTCTTTCTCCTTTTTGGTCCCCCATGCTCATTTCCTCATTTTTTTTTCCCCACTTTTTTCTCCCCCATCCTTGTTTCATTGATTTTTTTCCCCTCATTTTTTCCATTTTTTTTTTTTCCCCTTTTGGGTTCCCCATTCTAATTTCATTGTTGGTTTTTTTTTTTCCTCTCTTGCTGGGTTCCCCATCCTCGTTTCCTCATTTTTTTTCCCCTATTGGGTCCCCCTACCTTGTTTCATCGTTTATTCCCTCATTTCCTCCATTTTCTTTCCCCTTTTGGGCTTCCCATCCTCATTTCCTCAATTTTTCTCCCCTTTTTCCCCCCCCACCCTCATTTCCTTAATTATTTTTCCCTTCATACCCCCATTTCCTCTATTTTTCCCCCACACACACCCTCATTTCCTCTATTTTTCCCCACACACACACCCATTTCCTCGATTTTTTTCCCCCCACACCTCCCCATTTCCTCAATTTTTCCCCCATTTCCTTGATTTTTTCCCCCCCACACGCCCCCATTTCCTCATTTTTTCCCCCATTTCCTCAATTTTCCCCCCCTTTCCCCCCCAGGTGCTGCTGATGGTGGGGCTGCCGGGCTCGGGGAAGACCCAGTGGGCGCAGAAGCACAGCGAGGAGCACCGGGACAAACGCTACAACATCCTGGGGACCGAGCTGGTCCTGCACCAGCTGCGGGTGGGGCACCCCAAAAACACCCCCTCCATCCCCTTTTAAACCCTTTTATTGATCACTATCAATAATTATTGATCGTTTATTCCCTCTGGCAGACGAGGGGCCCCGAGGAGGAGGAGCTGGACGCCAAGAGCAGGGACCTGTTAATCCAGCAAGCTGCTCAGTGCCTTAGCAAGCTGGTTCAGATCGCTCCCAGGGCCAAGAGGAACTTCATCCTCGACCAGGTGAGGGCCGCAGGGCCACAGGGGGGAGGATGAGGAGGCAGGGGGATGAAGGCTCACCTCCTCCTCCTCCTCCTCCTCCCTGCAGTGCAACGTCTACAACTCGGGGCAGCGGCGGAAGCTGCTGGCCTTCAAGGGCTTCTGCCGCAAGGTGGTGGTGGTGGTGCCCACCGAGGACGACTGGAAGAAGAGGCTGGAGCTGCGCAAGGAGGCCGAGGGCGAGGACGTCCCCCGACTCCGTCATGCTGGAGATGAAAGGTGCACCCCCCCCGCTGCCTTCCCCCACCTCCTTTTCACCTCAGTTTCTCCTGCGTTTTACCTCATTTCCCCACCTTTTTCCCTTGTTTCCCCTGCCGTTTTTTCCCTAACTTTCCCTGTTTTTACCGTCAATTCCGCCATCTTTTCCCCTCACTTCCCCCATCTTGTTTTCACCTCATTTCTCCTGCTTTTTCACCTCGTTTCCCCCTGCCATTTTTCCCTCACTTCCCCTGTTTTTTCCTCATTACCCCCGCCTTCCTCACCTCATTTCCCTGTCATTTTTCCCTCGTTTCCCCCCATTTTTTTCCCCTCATTTCCTCCCGTTGTGTTTTCACCTCATTTCCCCCACCATGTTTCCCTCATTTCCCCTGCCCTTTTTTCCTCAATTCCTGTTTTTCCCCTCAGTTCCCCCACCTTTTTCATCTCATTTCCCATGCCTTTTTCACCTCATTTCCCCTGCATTTTTCCCTCATTTCCCCATTGTGGTTCCACCTAAATTCCCCCTCCTTTTCACCTCATTTCCCCTGCTTTTCCCCTCACTTCCCATTTTTATCCTCGTTTCCCCCTGTCCTTTTTTCCCTAAATTCCTTCGCCCATTGTCACCTCATGGAAAATACGAGCCTTTTTCACCTCACATTCCCCGCTTTTTTCCCTCATTTTCCCTGTCATGTTTTCCCCTCAATCTGTGTTTTCACTTCAATTCCCCTACCATTTTTTCCCTCATTCCCCCTGTCGTTTTTTCCCTTGTTTCCCCCTGTCATTTTTACCTCATTTCCCCCGCTTTTTCCCCTCACTTCCCCTGTTTTTCCCTTCAGTTTCCCCTCCCTTTTCCCTCACCTTTTTCCCCTCAATCCCCCCTGCTGTTTTTCACCTCGTTTCCCCTGCCCTTTTTTCCTCATTTCCCCTTTTCCCCTCAATTTCCCTGCCTTTTTCACCTCATATCCTCCATGTTTTTCCCTCATTTCCCCCATCATGTTTTCACCTCAATCCCCCCACCGTTTTCCCCTCACTTCCCCTGTTTTTTTCCTCATTTCCTCCTGCCTTTTTTACCTCATATCCCCTGTTTTTTTCCTCATTTCCTCCTGCCTTTTTTACCTCATATCCCCTGCATTTTTCCCTCATTTCCCCATCGTGGTTCCACTTAAATTCTTCCTCCTTTTTCACCTAATTTCCCCTGCGTTTTTTCCCCTCACTTCCCCTGTTTTTTCCCTCATTCCCCCTGTCATTTTTCCCTTGTTTTCCCCTGTCGTTTTTTCACCTCGTTTTCCCCCGCCTTTTTTCCCCTCACTTCCCGTTTTTTTCCTCATTGCCCCCTGCCCGTTTTTCCCTCATTACCCCCGTGTTGTTCCCTCAATTCCCCTGCCCGTTTTCCCTCAATTTCCCTGTCATGTTTTCACCTCATTTCCCTGTCATGTTTTCACCTCACATTCCCCGCCGTTTTCACCTCACATTCCCCGCCGTTTTCACCTCACATTCCCCGCCGTTTTCACCTCACATTCCCCGCCATGTTTTCCCCACAACTCCCCCGCCATTTTCCCCTCCATTTCCCCCCCTTCTCACCTCGTTCTCCCCCCCCGCAGCCAACTACTCGCTGCCGGAGAAGAACGACTACCTGGACGAGGTGCTGTACGGCGAGCTGCCCAAGGAGGAGGCGCAGCCCCTGGTCACCAAGTACAAGGAGGAGGCCAGGAAGCTGCTGCCCCCCTCCGAGAAACGCGCCAACCGCCGCAACAACCGCAACAAGCGCAACCGCCAGAACCGCAACCGCGGCCAGGGCTACGGTGGGACCCCCCCCCCGACCCCCCTAGCCTCATCCTCACCCCCCCCACCCTCTTTTAGGGCCTTTTTGGGGCTCCCCTGTGACCCCAAACCCTTATTTCCCCTCACGCAGTGGGCGGCCAGCGCCGGGGCTACGACAATCGCGTCTACGGGCAGCAGCAGTACTGGGGGACAGCCTGGAAACCGAGGGGTGAGAGCCCGCCTCAAACCCTCCGCCACCTCCTTTCTCCCCTCCCCAACCCCATTTTGAGGCTTTTTGGGGCTTTTCTGTGGTGAATTTTCCAGGGTTACCGCAACTTCTACGACCGCTACCGAGGGGACTACGACAGGTTCTACGGCCGCGACTACGAGTACAACAGATACCGGGGATTACTACCGGCAGTACAACCGGGAGGTGAGGGGCGCCCACGGCCCCTTTCCCATTTTATTTTAACCCCCCCCAAACCATTTCCCACCTCTCCTGACATTTTTAGCCCCCCCCCCCGAACCATTTCCCCCTTCTCATGCCATTTTTAGCCTCTCCCAGAACCATTTTCCCTTCTTTTTTTCTACTCTTTACCCCCTTATAACCATTTTTCCCCCATTTTCTCAACTTTTAACCCCCACATAAACGTTTTTTCCCCCCTTTTTTAATTTTTTAGCCCCCACTATAACCATTTCTCTCTCCCTTTTTCATTTTTTACCCCCTCCAAACCCTTTCCCCTCTTTTATTAATTTTTTAGGCCCCCCTGTAGCCATTTTTTCCCCCTTCTTTCACTTTTTAGCCCCCTTTGTGCCATTTTAGTCTCCGTTATAACCATTTTCCCACATTTTTCAGTTTTTTAGCCTCCACTAGAACCATCTTCCTCTTTTTAAATTTTTTAACTCCCCCGTAACCATTTACCCCCCCCTTTTTTCATTTTTAGCCCCCTCCATAACCGTTTTTTCCCCGCTTTTTTCATTTTTTTACACACTATAACCCTTTTCTCCCCCATTTTTTTCATTTTTAGCTCCCACAGAACCTGTTTCCTTCCCTTATTTTTCATTTTTTAGCCCCTCCATAACCATTTTTTTCCCCCCCATTTTTTCATTTTTTTTTACCCCCCATAATTATTTCTCCTCACCTTTTTTCATTTTTACCCCCCACAGATCCTTTTATCCTTCCTTATTTTATGTTTTTTGGCCCCCTCCATAACCATTTTCCCCCATTTTTTCATTTTTTACCCCCTTATGACCCTTTTCTTCCTGCTTTTTTTAATTTTTAGCCCCCCATAATGATTTCTCCTCCCCTTTTTTTCATTTTTACCATCCACAGAACTTTTTATCCCTTCTTGTTTTCCATCTTTTAGCCTCTCCATACTCATTTTCCCCCATTTTTTTTTAGTTTTTTACCCCCATTACCTTTTTCTCATTTTTTTTCATTTTTAGCCCCCCCATAATTCATTTCTCCCCCCTTTTTTCATGTTTACCCCCCACAGAACCCATTTTCCCCCCTTACTTTCCATCCTCCAGCCCCTCCATACCCATTTTCCCCCCACTTTTTCATTTTTTTTACCCCCTATGACCCATTTTTCCCCTTTTTTTTCCATTTTTAGCCCCCCCATAATCATTTCTCCCCCCTTTTTTTCATGTTTACCCCCCACAGAACCCATTTTCCCCCCTTACTTTCATCTTCCACCCCCTCCATCACCCATTTTCCCCCCATATTTTCCATTTTTTACCCCCTATGACCCATTTTTTCCCCTTTTTTTTAAATTTTTGGCCCCCCCCCAATAACTAATTTCCCCCCCCTTTTTCTCCTCAGTGGCAGAACTACTACCAGGACAGAGACCGATACTACAGGAACTACTACGGCTACCAGGGCTACCGGTGAAGGCCCCGCGGAGGCGTCTGCCACTCCCCCAAAACACAACCGACGGGAAAAAAAAAAAAAAACACAAAAAAATACGAAAAAAATACAAAAAAAAACAGGGCTGGGGGGTGGGGCGGAGAGGTTTTTTTTTTGGGGAGGCGGGGGGGGGGGAGGGAGGTGCCGGGGAGGGGGGAAGAAAAAAAAAAAATAAGAAAGAAAAAAAAAAAAAGGAGTAAAAAAAAAAAAAGAGAGAAAAAAAAGGACAAAAAAAAAAAACAATGTAAATTTTTTTTAAAGTTTGTTGAAAAAGAATATTGTCTTATTCTATAAAACATTTCAAAGCTGGTTAGGTATTTGTAATCGGGACGGCGCGCGGCCCCCCCCCCCTCCTCCCTCGCCACCCCCTGCGTGGGGCCGGGGGGGGGGCCGGGGGCGGGATTTTTTGGGGCAGAAATTCGCTGTTGGCTCTAATTCCTTCCCTTTCGCAGCGTTTTTTGTTGTTTTTTTTTTGTTTTTTTTGTTTTTTTTTCCTCGCAGCTCGGTTGTTCTCGGGTGGAGGGGGGGGGGGGCAGGGGGGTTTTGGGGAGGTTTCTGCTCCCTTTTGGGGTGGGGGATTTGGGGTCGTTTTCCCCCCCCTCCCCTCCCAGCCCCCTCGCTATTAAATTGCCCTGAAAATCTCCTCAGTGGAATTGGGACCGTTTCTTTTCCTCGGTTGTCTGGTTTTTTGGTTTATTTTTCCTCTTTTTGTCTATTTTTCTCGGCAGAGCGGGGAGGGGGCACGGCCCTGGGGCCCCCCCTTCTCCTTCCTCCCCCCCCCCCCCCCCCCCCCAGGCCCGGAGGCAGCGCTCGGGGACGTCCCCCAACAGCAGGCAGGGGGGGGGGGGGGGGGGGGGGGGCTGTGCGTTTTGGGCCATTTTTCGGCTTTTTTCCCCTTTTGATTTTATCTCCCCCCCCCACAACCCCTCAGCCCTTTCACTGTTTGAAATTCAAACACTTTGTGTTGTGTTTTATTTTTTTTTTAATTTTCCTCCCAAATCGGCCGTTTCCTTTTTTTTTTCTTTTTTTTTTTTTTTTGTTTTTTCTCCCCCCTCACGGGCCGGGGGCTGGCGCAGCGAGAAGCCATTTTTGGAGCTTTCGGAGTCCTTTTTAAATAATAAAAATATTAAAAAAAAAAAAAAAACATAAGAAAATAATAAAATAATCATCCATCCTGTTTTTTTTCTGGGGATAAACCGCCCCCTACCGCGTCTCTCAGCCCGTAGCCACCCCCGTAGGCGTCTTGACCCCCCCCCCGAGTCACATTTTTTTGTTAAAAACACACAAAATTAAAAAAAATATTAAATAACCCCCCCTCCCGCGGGCGTGGTGCCCGTTGTGGCCCCGTTTTGGTGTCTGTCCCCGGGGTGGGGGGGCTGTGGGGCCGCTCGGGCTGTACGGGTGGCGGCGCCGCCGTGTCCCCCCCCCCCCCCAATGTCCCCGTCCCCCCCCCCATGTAGGCGGCTGCAGCCGTTTTTAGAATAAAGAAACCGTTCGCTTGACCTCAGCCCCCGCCTCGCCTCTGTGTCTCTGGGGACGGGGACGGGGTTGAGGGGTTTGGGGTGGTTTTAGGGCCTCATTTTGGGGTCCGTATCGTGATTTAGGGCTGCTTCCAGGGCTGCGTGTTGGGGTTTGGGGTTGGGTTTAGGGCCTCACGTTGGGGTTTGGGGTTGGGGTTTGGGGCTGGTTTTAGGGCCTCGTGTTGGGGTTTTGGGGTTGGGTTTAGGGCCTCATGTTGGGGTTTTGGGGTTGGGTTTAGGGCCTCGTGTTGGGGTTTGGGGCTGGTTTTAGGGCCTCGTGTTGGGGTTTGGGGTTGGGTTTAGGGCCTCGTGTTGGGGTTTTGGGGTTGGGTTTAGGGCCTCGTGTTGGGGTTTGGGGCTGGTTTTAGGGCCTCGTGTTGGGGTTTGGGGTTGGGTTTAGGGCCTCGTGTTGGGGTTTGGGGTTGAGGGGTTTGGGGGTGGTTTTAGGGCCTCATTTTGGGGTCTGTATCATGATTTAGGGCTGCTTCCAGGGCTGCGTGTTGGGGTTTTGGGGTTGGGTTTAGGGCCTCGTTTTGGGGCTGGGTTTAGGGTCTTATGTTGGGGTTTGGGGTTGGGTTTAGGGCCTTGTGTTGGGGTTTGGGGCTGGTTTTAGGGCCTCGTGTTGGGGTTTGGGGTTGGGTTTAGGGCCTCATGTTGGGGTTTGGGGTTGGGTTTAGGGTCTCATGTTGGGGTTTGGGGCCTGCACCATGGTTTAGGGCCAGTACTGGGGTCTCATGTCAGTGTTTTGGGGCTGGTATCAGGGCCTCGTTTCAGGGTTTGGGGTCTGCATCATGATTTGGGGCCAGTACTGGGGCCTTGTTTTGGGGTCTATATCATTGTTTAGGACCAGTATTGGGGCCTCATGTTGGTGTTTAGGGCCGGTTCTAGGGCCTTGTGTCAGTGTTTGGGGCCTGCGCCATGGTTTAGGGCCAGTACCAGGGCCTTGTATTGGTGTTTGGGGTCTGCATCATGATTTGGGGCCAGTTCCAGGACCTTGTGTCAGTGTTTGGGGCCTGCACTGTAGTTTAGGGCTAGTACTAGGGCCTTGTGTTGGGGTTTGGGGCTGGTTTTAGGGCCTTGTGTTGGGGTTTGGGGTTGGATTTAGGGTCTCACGTTGGGGTTTGGGGCCTGCATCATGGTTTAGGGCTGGTTCCAGGGCTTTGTGTCAGTGTTTGGGGTCTGCATCATGATTTGGGGCCAGTACCAGGGTCCCATACTGGTGTTTGGGGTCTGCAGCATGGTTTAGGGCCAGTACCGGGGCCTCGTGTTGGGGTTTGGGGTTGGTTCTAGGGCCCTGTGTCACTGTTTGGGGCCTGCAGCATGGTTTAGGGCCAGTACCAGGGCCTCGTTTTGGGGTTTGGGGTTGGTTTTAGGGCCTTGTGTTGGGGTTTGGGGTCTGCACCGTGGTTTAGGGCTGGTTCCAGGGTCTCATATTGGTGTTAAGGGCCGGTTCTAGGGCCTCGTGTCAGTATTTGGGGTCTGCACCATGATTTGGGGCCACTACCAGGGCCTTGTGTCGGGGTTTGGGGTCTGCACCATGGTTTAGGGCTGGTACTGGGGCCTTGTGTTTGGGGTTGGGTTTAGGGTCTCACGTTGGGGTTTGGGGCCTGCATCATGGTTTAGGGCTGGTACCAGGGCTTTGTGTCAGTGTTCGAGGTTTATATCATGATTTGGGGCCACTACCAGGGCCTTGTGTTGGGGTTTTGGGGCCTGTACCATGGTTTAGGGCTGGTTCTAGAGACTTGTGTCAGTGTTTGGGGTCTGCATCGTGATTTGGGGCCAGTACCAGAGCCTTCTGTTGGGGTTTTGGGGCCTCCAGCATGGTTTAGGGCTGGTACTGGGGCCTCATATTGGTGTTTGGGGCTGGTACCGGGTCCTCATGTTGGGTTTTTGGGGTCTATATCATGATTTAGGGACGGTACTGGGGCCTCATGTTGGGGTTTGGGGCCAGTACTGGGGCCTCCTCTTGCGGTTTTGGGGTCTGCATCATGATTTGGGGCCAGTACCAGGGCCTTGTGTCAGTGTTTGGGGCCTGCACCATGATTTAGGGCCGGTACCGGGGCCTCGTTTTGGGGTTTGGGGCCTGCACCGGGCCCTGAAGCCTAAACCGATTCCCGTCACCATGGCAACAACGAGCGGTAACCAGGAAGTGGTGGGGGGGGGGGTGAGGCGCCGCCATCTTGGCGCTGCCGCGCGCTGACATGGCGGGAGGGCGGCCGGCGCCATCTTGGAAGCGGGCGGGCGCCGTTGTGGGGGCGGGCGGGCACCGCGGCGGATGCCGCCGGCGCCATCTTGGAAGCGGGCGCCGCCATTTTGGGCGGGGGGCGCCATCTTGGGGCGGGCGGCGCAGCGCGCATGCGCGCGCGGGCGCCGTGGCGGGGCCGGGCGAAGCCGGCCTGGGCGCCGCCATGTTGGGTAGGGGCTGGGGGGAATTGGGGGCGTTTGGGGGATTTATCCTGGCCCCAAAAAGGCTCCGGGGCCCTGGAGACCCCAGAAAGGAGCTGGGGGCGTGGGGGACCCCATGGGGGGACCCTATAAAGGGTTTGGGGGCGTGGGGGACCCCACAGAGGAGCTGTGGGCAGGGGGACCCCATAGGGGGACCCATAGGGTGACCCTATAAAGGGTCTGGGGGTAAGGGGGTCCCTACAAAGACCCCTATAAGGGGCCTGGGGCCATGGCAGACCCCACAGAGACCCCATAAAGGAGCTGGGGGACGTGGCAGACCCCATAGGGAGACCCCACAGAAGGGCTGGGGTCATGGGGGACCCTATGGGGGACCCTATAAAGGGTCTGGGGTCACCGCAGACCCCAAAGGGAGACCCCATAAAGGGTCTGGGGGCCATGGGGACCCCATAGGGAGGCCCCACAGCGGGGCTGGGGCCGTGGGGACCCCACAGAGCTGCCAGGGCCGCCCCCCCCCATAAACCTCCCTCTGCCCCATAGCGCCCCAAATTCTCCCCATAGCACCCCCCAACCCCCCCATAGCGCCCCACATCCCCCCCATTGCCCCCCGACCCCCCCCCCCCACCGCCCCACATCCCCCCCCATAGCACCCCCAACCCCCCCCATTGCCCCATATCCCCCCCCAACCCCCCCCATAGCACCCCACATCGCCCCATAGCACCCCCAACCGCCCCCATAGCGCCCCATAGCGCCCCACATCCCCCCTAACCCCCCCCCCATTGCCCCCCCCCACCCCCCCAGTTGCCGTATGGGGGCCATGGGGGTCCCGGGGGGGGAGGGGGGGGGGGTCCCAGACTTATGGGGCCGGGGGGGGGGGGGGAACATCGGGGCCCCCCCAGACCCACGCTGAGGCCGCTCGGTGCCAGACCCTTTATTTGTGCTGCGGGGGGGCTGGGGGGGGGCGCCCCAAAACCCCATAGCCCTGCCCCATAACCTGCCCCCCCCCCCCCACAACGCCCCCATAACTGCAAGGGGGGGGGGAGGGGGCACGGCTCGGTGGGGTGCGACCCCCAAGTGTGGGGTGGGGATCCCAAAATGGGGGGGGGGACCCCCAAAATGTGTGGGGGGACCCCAAAATGTGGGGCGGGGACCCCCAAGTGTGGGGTGCGACCCCCAAGTGTGGGGTGGGGATCCCCAAATGGGGGGGGGGACCCCCAAAATGTGGGGGTGAGACCCCCAAGTGTGGGGCGGGGACCCCCAAGTGTGGGGCGGGGATCCCAAAATATGGGGGGGACCCCCAAAATGTGAGGCGGGGACCCCCAAAATGTGGGGTGAGACCCCCAAGTGTGGGGTGGGGACCCCCAAGTGTGGGGAGGGGACCCCAAAATATGGGGGGGGACCTGCAAATGGGGGGCAGCCCCCCAAGTGTGGGTCAGGACCCCCAAGTGTGGGGCAGCCCCCCCAAATGTGGGTCAGCCCCCTAAGTGTGGGTCAGGACCCCAGGTATAGGTCAGGACCCCCAAGTGTGGGGTGAGACCCCCCCCCCCAGTTGTAGGTCACCCCCCAAATGTGTGTCAGCCCCCCAAGTGTGGGGCAGCCCCCCAAATGTGGGGCAGGACCCATGGGTTTGTGTCAGCCCCCCAAGTGTGGGTCAGGGCCCCCCAAGTGTGGGTCAGCGCCCCCAATTATGGGTCAGGGACCCCCAAGTGTGGGGCAGCCCCCCAGATGTGGGTCAGGACCCCCAAGTGTGGGTCGCCCCCCCAGATGTGGGTCAGCCCCCCAGGTATGATTCAGCCCCCCAAGTGTAGGTTGGGACCCCCAAGTGTGGGTTGGGACCCCCAAGTGTGGGTCGGGACCCCCAATTATGGGTCAGGGCCCCCCAAGTGTGGGTCGGGACCCCCAAGTGTGGGTCAGGACCCCCAATTCTGGGTCAGGGCCCCGTAAGTGTGGGTTGGGACCCCCAAGTGTGGGTCAGGGACCCCAAAACATGGGTCAGGGCCCCCCAAGTGTGGGTCGGGCCCCCCGCTATGGGGCAGCCCCCCAAGTGTGGGGCTCAGAGCAGGGCGCAGAAGAACTTCTTCTCGCGGAAGGGGTTCTCGGAGGTGGGCACGGGGGTGATGAGGGGGTCCTCGCACGCGTGGGCGTCGCAGTACGACAGCAGCTCCGCCGCCGCCTTCGACACCTGGGGGGGCACGGCCCCGTCACAGCCCCCAGGGCCTCCCAGTGCCTCCCAGTAACCCCCCAGTGTCCCCCCAGTGTCCCCCAGTGCCTCCCAGTATCCCCCCAGGGCCTCCCAGTGCCTCCCAGTAACCCCCCAGTAACCCCCCAGTGCCTCCCAGTGCCTCCCAGTATCCACCCATTGCCTCCCAGTGCCTCCCAGTGTCCCCCCCAGTGCCTCCCAGTACATCCCAGTATCCCCCCAGTGTCCCCCCAGTGCCTCCCAGTGCCTCCCAGTGTCCCCCCAGTGCCTCCCAGTATCTCCCAGTACCTCCCAGTACCTCCCAGTATCCCCCCAGTAACCCCCCAGTGCCTCCCAGTGCCTCCCAGTGTCCCCCCAGTGCCTCCCAGTACATCCCAGTATCCCCCAGTATTCCCCCAGTGCCTTCCAGTGTCC
>CATOCB010000330.1:0-220521 GCA_951411735.1 Somateria mollissima
TTATTTTTAAATGTCCAGGTATTTTGTGTTGAAAGTATTTGTGTAAGTGTAAGGGTTTGAAACAAAGTGTACAAGTCACTTCACGAAGAACACAGTCAGAGACAATACTTGTTTGATTGGTTATCATTCTAAATGATATTCTTGTGGTATGAATGGGATGAGCTAAGAGGCCTCTTTGTGTGATCGCGCGATTGTGCTGTGTGAGTGAGACGCAAAGCGTATTCTCCGCAAGGGGTGTATCTTGTGATCCTATTTTTGCTCTTAAATGCTTTAAGTGTGACAAGGAAAACACGGGAGCCCGGAGCGGCGCCAGGAGATCGCAGCAGCGCCGGGAGACGCGAGAGACATGGAGAGCTTAAGGCACGCTGTATTGCAAAATAGGGCTGCTATTGATTTTCTATTGTTGGCACAAGGCCATGGGTGTGAAGATTTTGAAGGAATGTGCTGTTTTAATTTCTCTGATCATGGGCAGTCTATTCATGATCAGTTGCAGTGGTTGCGGGAACACACGAAGAAAATCACTGTACAAAATAATTGGTTTGACGATTGGTTTAAGTCTATTTTTGGGAATATGGGAAGTTGGGCACTTGGGTTAATTAAGGAGGGACTTCGCATGTTACTTGTAATCTTGTTAATCATAATCGCTGCACGAGTAATTTTTGGCTGCTTGACTAAAAAGCTTGAGAAATTAACAGAAAAGGTCTTCCTGGCCCAAAATAAAAACGGGGGAATTGTGGAGGAATGGTTAGACAAAATAGGGCATGGGAAAGTGAAGCAGCTTGGTGATAAGGAGTGTGCCAAGTATCAGACACAGTTTGTGTGGGGCTAGTTATGCACACAGGTGGATGTAACCAATTAGGGGCAGGGTCATGCTGTACTCGTTGTGCTGAAATAACATTGATAGAGAAAAAATGTAGTTAACGGTATGTAGAAAACAACTGAGAAAAACAAGATGTATCTATAACCAATCATGAGCTTAGTTTTTGCAATATGTATGAGCTAATTATATAGTATCACATAAAAGACGGCTAGATTGTTCAATAAATTGAAGTTCACTGATCACTCATATTGAGCGACTTTGTCTTCCTTCCGTCAATATCTGGAAATTGCAACAAAAGGGATTGCAACACCCAGGTGACCGGGTCACGTGATGTCCCCGGCCCGGGTCCCCGGGTCACGTGGGGACCCCGGCCCCAGGTCACCGGGTCACGTGGGGACCCCGGCCCCAGGTCACCGGGTCACGTGGGGACACCGGCACCAGGACCCTGGGTCACGTGGGGACCCTGACCCGGGTCCCCGGGTCACGTGGGGACCCCGGCCCCAGGTCACCGGGTCACGTGCGGACCCCGGCCCCAGGTCCCCGGGTCACGTGGGGACACCGGCCCCAGGTGACCGGGTCACGTGATGTCCCCGGCCCGGGTCCCCGGGTCACGTGGGGACCCCGGCCCCAGGTCACGTGGGGTCCCCGGCCCGGGTCCCCGGGTCACGTGGGGACACCGGCAACAGGACCCCGGGTCACGTGGGGACCTCGGCCCGTGTCCCCGGGTCACGTGGGAACCCCGGCACCAGGACCCCGGGTCACGTGGGGACCCCGGCCCCAGGTCACCGGGTCACGTGGGGACCCCGGCCTCAGGTCACCGGGTCACGTGGGGACCCCGGCACCAGGACCCCGGGTCACGTGGGGACCCCGGCCCCAGGTGACCGGGTCACGTGATGTCCCCGGCCCGGGTCCCCGGGTCACGTGGGGACCCCGGCCCCAGGTCACCGGGTCACGTGGGGTTCCCGGCCCGGGTCCCTGGGTCACTTGGGGACCCCGGCACCAGGACCCCGGGTCACGTGGGGACCCTCGCCCCAGGTCACCGGGTCACGTGGGGACCTCGGCCTCAGGTCACCGGGTCAAGTGGGGACCCCGGCCCGGGTCCCCGGGTCACGTGGGGACCCCGGCACCAGGTCCCCGGGTCACGTGGGGACAACGGCCCCAGGTCAGCGGGTCACGTGGGGACCCCGGCACCAGGACCCCGGGTCACGTGGGGTCCCAGGCCCGGGTCCCCGGGTCACGTGGGGACACCGGCACCAGGACCCCGGGTCACGTAGGGACCCCGGCCCGGGTCCCCGGGTCACGTGGGAACCCAGGCACCAGGACCCCGGGTCACGTGGGGACCCCGGCCCCAGGTCACCGGGTCACGTGGGGTCCCCGGCCCGGGTCCCCGGGTCACGTGGGGACCCCGGCACCAGGACCCCGGGTCACGTGGGGACCCCGGCCCCAGGTCACCGGGTCACGTGGGGACCCCGGCCTCAGGTCACCGGGTCACGTGGGGACCCCGGCTCGGGTCCCCGGGTCACGTGGGGACCCCGGCACCAGGACCCCGGGTCACGTGGGGACACCGGCCCCAGGTCAGCGGGTCAGGTCGGGACCCCGGACCCAGGTCGGGTCATGTCACGTCCCATGCCCGGGTCCCCGGGTTGGATTTTTACCCAGGCTCCGGGTCACAGGGTCATGTCGGCTCAACGGCCTGGGTACAACGGTCTGGTGACCACCCCGACCCCAGGTCCCCGGGTCATGACGGGACACCGGACCAGGTCCCCGAGTCCGGTCGACACCACAGCCCCAGGTCACCGGGTCAGGTCGGCACCCCGGAACCAGGTCACCGGGTCCTGTCGGGTCCCCGGCCCAGGTCCCCTGGACAGGTCGTTACCCCGGCCCCGGGTCACCGGGTCATGTCGGGTCGCTGTCCCGGGTACCAGTGTCAGGTGACCACCCCGGCCCCGGGAGACGGAGTCATACCGGGTCCCCGGCCCGGGTCCCCGGGTCAGGTGGTTACCCTGGCCCCAGGTCACCGGGTCAGGTCGGGACCCCGGACCCAGGTCCCCGGGTCGTATCGGGTCGCTGCCCCGGGTACCAGTGTCGGGTGACATCCCCTGCCCCAGGTCCCCGGGTCACGTGGGGTCCCCGGCCCGGGTCCCCGGGTTGCATCGGGACACCAGCGAAGGATCACCGGGTCCTGTCGGGTCCCCGGCCCGGGTCCCCTGGACAGGTCGTTAACCCGGCCCCGGGTCCCCGGGTTGGATTTTTACCCAGGCCCCGGGTCGGATTTTTACTCAGGCCCCGGGTCACAGGGTCATGTCGGGTCAACGGCCTGGGTACAACGGTCTGGTGACCACTCCGACCCCAGGTCCCCGGGTCATGACGGGACACCGGACCAGGTCCCCGAGTCCGGTCGACACCACAGCCCCAGGTCACCGGGTCAGGTCGGCACCCCGGAACCAGGTCACCGGGTCCTGTCGGGTCCCCGGCCCAGGTCCCCGGGTCGTATCAGGTCGCTGCCCCGGGTACCAGTGTCGGGTGACATCCCCGGCCCCAGGTCAGCGGGTCACGTGGGGTCCCCGGCCCCAGGTCACCGGGTCACGTGGGGACACCGGCCCCAGGTCACCGGGTCACGTGGGGACCCCGGCCCCAGGTCACCGGGTCACGTGGGGACACCGGCACCAGGACCCTGGGTCACGTGGGGACCCCGGCCCGGGTCCCCGGGTCACGTGGGGACCCCGGCCCCAGGTCACCGGGTCACGTGGGGACCCCGGCCCCAGGTCACCGGGTCACGTGGGGACACCGGCACCAGGACCCTGGGTCACGTGGGGACCCCGGCACCAGGACCCCGGGTCACGTGGGGACCCCGGCCCCAGGTGACAGGGTCACGTGATGTCCCCGGCCCGGGTCCCCGGGTCACGTGGGGACCCCGGCCCCAGGTCACCGGGTCACGTGGGGACCCCGGCCCCAGGTCACCGGGTCACATGGGGACACCGGCACCAGGACCCCGGGTCACGTGGGGACCCCGGCACCAGGACCCCGGGTCACGTGGGGACCCCGGCCCCAGGTCACCGGGTCACGTGATGTCCCCGGCCCGGGTCCCCGGGTCACGTGGGGACCCCGGCCCCAGGTCACCGGGTCACGTGGGGTCCCCGGCCCGGGTCGCCGCGTCACGTAGGGACCCCGGCCCCAGGTGACCTGGTCACGTGATGTCCCCGGCCCGGGTCCCCGGGTCACGTGGGGACCCCGGCCCCAGGTGACCGGGTCACGTGGGGTCCCCGGCCCGGGTCCCCGGGTCACGTGGGGACACCGGCACCAGGACCCCGGGTCACGTGGGGACCCCGGCCACAGGTGACCGGGTCACGTGGGGACCCCGGCCCCAGGTGACCGGGTCACGTGATGTCCCCGGCCCGGGTCCCCGGGTCACGTGGGGACCCCGGCCCCAGGTCACCGGGTCACGTGGGGACCCCGGCCCCAGGTCACCGGGTCACGTGGGGACACCGGCACCAGGACCCTGGGTCACGTGGGGACCCTGACCCGGGTCCCCGGGTCACGTGGGGACCCCGGCCCCAGGTCACCGGGTCACGTGCGGACCCCGGCCCCAGGTCCCCGGGTCACGTGGGGACACCGGCCCCAGGTGGCCGGGTCACGTGATGTCCCCGGCCCGGGTCCCCGGGTCACGTGGGGACCCCGGCCCCAGGTCACGTGGGGTCCCCGGCCCGGGTCCCCGGGTCACGTGGGGACACCGGCAACAGGACCCCGGGTCACGTGGGGACCTCGGCCCGTGTCCCCGGGTCACGTGGGAACCCCGGCACCAGGACCCCGGGTCACGTGGGGACCCCGGCACCAGGACCCCGGGTCACGTGGGGACCCCGGCCCCAGGTGACCGGGTCACGTGATGTCCCCGGCCCGGGTCCCCGGGTCACGTGGGGACCCCGGCCCCAGGTCACCGGGTCACGTGGGGTTCCCGGCCCGGGTCCCTGGGTCACTTGGGGACCCCGGCACCAGGACCCCGGGTCACGTGGGGACCCTCGCCCCAGGTCACCGGGTCACGTGGGGACCTCGGCCTCAGGTCACCGGGTCACGTGGGGACCCCGGCCCGGGTCCCCGGGTCACGTGGGGACCCCGGCACCAGGTCCCCGGGTCACGTGGGGACAACGGCCCCAGGTCAGCGGGTCACGTGGGGACCCCGGCACCAGGACCCCGGGTCACGTGGGGACCCCGGCCCGGGTCCCCGGGTCACGTGGGGTCCCCGGCACCAGGACCCCGGGTCACGTGGGGACCCCGGCCCCAGGTGACCGGGTCACGTGATGTCCCCGGCCCGGGTCCCCGGGTCACGTGGGGACCCCGGCCCCAGGTCACCGGGTCACGTGGGGTCCCCGGACCCAGGTCGGGTCATGTCATGTCCCATGCCCGGGTCCCCGGGTTGGATTTTTACCCAGGCCCCGGGTCACAGGGTCATGTCGGCTCAACGGCCTGGGTACAACGGTCTGGTGACCACCCCGACCCCAGGTCCCCGGGTCATGACGGGACACCGGACCAGGTCCCCGAGTCCGGTCGACACCACAGCCCCAGGTCACCGGGTCAGGTCGGCACCCCGGAACCAGGTCACCGGGTCCTGTCGGGTCCCCGGCCCAGGTCCCCTGGACAGGTCGTTACCCCGGCCCCGGGTCACCGGGTCATGTCGGGTCGCTGTCCCGGGTAGCAGTGTCAGGTGACCACCCCGGCCCCGGGAGACGGAGTCATACCGGGTCCCCGGCCCGGGTCCCCGGGTCAGGTGGTTACCCTGGCCCCAGGTCACCGGGTCAGGTCGGGACCCCGGACCCAGGTCCCCGGGTCGTATCGGGTCGCTGCCCCGGGTACCAGTGTCGGGTGACATCCCCGGCCCCAGGTCCCCGGGTCACGTGGGGTCCCCGGCCCGGGTCCCCGGGTTGCATCGGGACACCAGCGAAGGATCACCGGGTCCTGTCGGGTCCCCGGCCCGGGTCCCCTGGACAGGTCGTTAACCTGGCCCCGGGTCCCCGGGTTGGATTTTTACCCAGGCCCCGGGTCGGATTTTTACCCAGGCCCCGGGTCACAGGGTCATGTCGGGTCAACGGCCTGGGTACAACGGTCTGGTGACCACCCCGACCCCAGGTCCCCGGGTCATGACGGGACACCGGACCAGGTCCCCGAGTCCGGTCGACACCACAGCCCCAGGTCACCGGGTCAGGTCGGCACCCCGGAACCAGGTCACCGGGTCCTGTCGGGTCCCCGGCCCAGGTCCCCTGGACAGGTCGTTACCCCGGCCCCGGGTCACCGGGTCATGTCGGGTCGCTGTCCCGGGTACCAGTGTCAGGTGACCACCCCGGCCCCGGGAGACGGAGTCATACCGGGTCCCCGGCCCGGGTCCCCGGGTCAAGTGGTTACCCTGGCCCCAGGTCACCGGGTCAGGTCGGGACCCCGGACCCAGGTCCCCGGGTCGTATCAGGTCGCTGCCCCGGGTACCAGTGTCGGGTGACATCCCCGGCCCCAGGTCAGCGGGTCACGTGGGGACACCGGCACCAGGACCCTGGGTCACGTGGGGACCCCGGCCCGGGTCCCCGGGTCACGTGGGGACCCCGGCCCCAGGTCACCGGGTCACGTGGGGAACCCGGCCCCAGGTCACCGGGTCACGTGGGGACACCGGCACCAGGACCCTGGGTCACGTGGGGACCCCGGCCCGGGTCCCCGGGTCACGTGGGGACCCCGGCCCCAGGTCACCGGGTCACGTGGGGAACCCGGCCCCAGGTGACCGGGTCACGTGGGGACACCGGCACCAGGACCCCGGGTCACGTGGGGACCCCGGCCACAGGTGACCGGGTCACGTGGGGACCCCGGCCCCAGGTGACCGGGTCACGTGATGTCCCCGGCCCGGGTCCCCGGGTCACGTGGGGACCCCGGCCTCAGGTCACCGGGTCACGTGGGGACCCCGGCTCGGGTCCCCGGGTCACGTGGGGACCCCGGCACCAGGACCCCGGGTCACGTGGGGACACCGGCCCCAGGTCAGCGGGTCAGGTCGGGACCCCGGACCCAGGTCGGGTCATGTCACGTCCCATGCCCGGGTCCCCGGGTTGGATTTTTACCCAGGCTCCGGGTCACAGGGTCATGTCGGCTCAACGGCCTGGGTACAACGGTCTGGTGACCACCCCGACCCCAGGTCCCCGGGTCATGACGGGACACCGGACCAGGTCCCCGAGTCCGGTCGACACCACAGCCCCAGGTCACCGGGTCAGGTCGGCACCCCGGAACCAGGTCACCGGGTCCTGTCGGGTCCCCGGCCCAGGTCCCCTGGACAGGTCGTTACCCCGGCCCCGGGTCACCGGGTCATGTCGGGTCGCTGTCCCGGGTACCAGTGTCAGGTGACCACCCCGGCCCCGGGAGACGGAGTCATACCGGGTCCCCGGCCCGGGTCCCCGGGTCAGGTGGTTACCCTGGCCCCAGGTCACCGGGTCAGGTCGGGACCCCGGACCCAGGTCCCCGGGTCGTATCGGGTCGCTGCCCCGGGTACCAGTGTCGGGTGACATCCCCGGCCCCAGGTCCCCGGGTCACGTGGGGTCCCCGGCCCGGGTCCCCGGGTTGCATCGGGACACCAGCGAAGGATCACCGGGTCCTGTCGGGTCCCCGGCCCGGGTCCCCTGGACAGGTCGTTAACCCGGCCCCGGGTCCCCGGGTTGGATTTTTACCCAGGCCCCGGGTCGGATTTTTACTCAGGCCCCGGGTCACAGGGTCATGTCGGGTCAACGGCCTGGGTACAACGGTCTGGTGACCACTCCGACCCCAGGTCCCCGGGTCATGACGGGACACCGGACCAGGTCCCCGAGTCCGGTCGACACCACAGCCCCAGGTCACCGGGTCAGGTCGGCACCCCGGAACCAGGTCACCGGGTCCTGTCGGGTCCCCGGCCCAGGTCCCCGGGTCGTATCAGGTCGCTGCCCCGGGTACCAGTGTCGGGTGACATCCCCGGCCCCAGGTCAGCGGGTCACGTGGGGTCCCCGGCCCCAGGTCACCGGGTCACGTGGGGACACCGGCCCCAGGTCACCGGGTCACGTGGGGACCCCGGCCCCAGGTCACCGGGTCACGTGGGGACACCGGCACCAGGACCCTGGGTCACGTGGGGACCCCGGCCCGGGTCCCCGGGTCACGTGGGGACCCCGGCCCCAGGTCACCGGGTCACGTGGGGACCCCGGCCCCAGGTCACCGGGTCACGTGGGGACACCGGCACCAGGACCCTGGGTCACGTGGGGACCCCGGCACCAGGACCCCGGGTCACGTGGGGACCCCGGCCCCAGGTGACAGGGTCACGTGATGTCCCCGGCCCGGGTCCCCGGGTCACGTGGGGACCCCGGCCCCAGGTCACCGGGTCACGTGGGGACCCCGGCCCCAGGTCACCGGGTCACATGGGGACACCGGCACCAGGACCCCGGGTCACGTGGGGACCCCGGCACCAGGACCCCGGGTCACGTGGGGACCCCGGCCCCAGGTCACCGGGTCACGTGATGTCCCCGGCCCGGGTCCCCGGGTCACGTGGGGACCCCGGCCCCAGGTCACCGGGTCACGTGGGGTCCCCGGCCCGGGTCGCCGCGTCACGTAGGGACCCCGGCCCCAGGTGACCTGGTCACGTGATGTCCCCGGCCCGGGTCCCCGGGTCACGTGGGGACCCCGGCCCCAGGTGACCGGGTCACGTGGGGTCCCCGGCCCGGGTCCCCGGGTCACGTGGGGACACCGGCACCAGGACCCCGGGTCACGTGGGGACCCCGGCCACAGGTGACCGGGTCACGTGGGGACCCCGGCCCCAGGTGACCGGGTCACGTGATGTCCCCGGCCCGGGTCCCCGGGTCACGTGGGGACCCCGGCCCCAGGTCACCGGGTCACGTGGGGACCCCGGCCCCAGGTCACCGGGTCACGTGGGGACACCGGCACCAGGGCCCTGGGTCACGTGGGGACCCTGACCCGGGTCCCCGGGTCACGTGGGGACCCCGGCCCCAGGTCACCGGGTCACGTGCGGACCCCGGCCCCAGGTCCCCGGGTCACGTGGGGACACCGGCCCCAGGTGACCGGGTCACGTGATGTCCCCGGCCCGGGTCCCCGGGTCACGTGGGGACCCCGGCCCCAGGTCACGTGGGGTCCCCGGCCCGGGTCCCCGGGTCACGTGGGGACACCGGCAACAGGACCCCGGGTCACGTGGGGACCTCGGCCCGTGTCCCCGGGTCACGTGGGAACCCCGGCACCAGGACCCCGGGTCACGTGGGGACCCCGGCACCAGGACCCCGGGTCACGTGGGGACCCCGGCCCCAGGTGACCGGGTCACGTGATGTCCCCGGCCCGGGTCCCCGGGTCACGTGGGGACCCCGGCCCCAGGTCACCGGGTCACGTGGGGTTCCCGGCCCGGGTCCCTGGGTCACTTGGGGACCCCCGGCACCAGGACCCCGGGTCACGTGGGGACCCTCGCCCCAGGTCACCGGGTCACGTGGGGACCTCGGCCTCAGGTCACCGGGTCACGTGGGGACCCCGGCCCGGGTCCCCGGGTCACGTGGGGACCCCGGCACCAGGTCCCCGGGTCACGTGGGGACAACGGCCCCAGGTCAGCGGGTCACGTGGGGACCCCGGCACCAGGACCCCGGGTCACGTGGGGACCCCGGCCCGGGTCCCCGGGTCACGTGGGGTCCCCGGCACCAGGACCCCGGGTCACGTGGGGACCCCGGCCCCAGGTGACCGGGTCACGTGATGTCCCCGGCCCGGGTCCCCGGGTCACGTGGGGACCCCGGCCCCAGGTCACCGGGTCACGTGGGGTCCCCGGACCCAGGTCGGGTCATGTCATGTCCCATGCCCGGGTCCCCGGGTTGGATTTTTACCCAGGCCCCGGGTCACAGGGTCATGTCGGCTCAACGGCCTGGGTACAACGGTCTGGTGACCACCCCGACCCCAGGTCCCCGGGTCATGACGGGACACCGGACCAGGTCCCCGAGTCCGGTCGACACCACAGCCCCAGGTCACCGGGTCAGGTCGGCACCCCGGAACCAGGTCACCGGGTCCTGTCGGGTCCCCGGCCCAGGTCCCCTGGACAGGTCGTTACCCCGGCCCCGGGTCACCGGGTCATGTCGGGTCGCTGTCCCGGGTAGCAGTGTCAGGTGACCACCCCGGCCCCGGGAGACGGAGTCATACCGGGTCCCCGGCCCGGGTCCCCGGGTCAGGTGGTTACCCTGGCCCCAGGTCACCGGGTCAGGTCGGGACCCCGGACCCAGGTCCCCGGGTCGTATCGGGTCGCTGCCCCGGGTACCAGTGTCGGGTGACATCCCCGGCCCCAGGTCCCCGGGTCACGTGGGGTCCCCGGCCCGGGTCCCCGGGTTGCATCGGGACACCAGCGAAGGATCACCGGGTCCTGTCGGGTCCCCGGCCCGGGTCCCCTGGACAGGTCGTTAACCTGGCCCCGGGTCCCCGGGTTGGATTTTTACCCAGGCCCCGGGTCGGATTTTTACCCAGGCCCCGGGTCACAGGGTCATGTCGGGTCAACGGCCTGGGTACAACGGTCTGGTGACCACCCCGACCCCAGGTCCCCGGGTCATGACGGGACACCGGACCAGGTCCCCGAGTCCGGTCGACACCACAGCCCCAGGTCACCGGGTCAGGTCGGCACCCCGGAACCAGGTCACCGGGTCCTGTCGGGTCCCCGGCCCAGGTCCCCTGGACAGGTCGTTACCCCGGCCCCGGGTCACCGGGTCATGTCGGGTCGCTGTCCCGGGTACCAGTGTCAGGTGACCACCCCGGCCCCGGGAGACGGAGTCATACCGGGTCCCCGGCCCGGGTCCCCGGGTCAAGTGGTTACCCTGGCCCCAGGTCACCGGGTCAGGTCGGGACCCCGGACCCAGGTCCCCGGGTCGTATCAGGTCGCTGCCCCGGGTACCAGTGTCGGGTGACATCCCCGGCCCCAGGTCAGCGGGTCACGTGGGGTCCCTGGCCCCAGGTCACCGGGTCACGTGGGGACACCGGCACCAGGACCCTGGGTCACGTGGGGACCCCGGCCCGGGTCCCCGGGTCACGTGGGGACCCCGGCCCCAGGTCACCGGGTCACGTGGGGAACCCGGCCCCAGGTCACCGGGTCACGTGGGGACACCGGCACCAGGACCCTGGGTCACGTGGGGACCCCGGCCCGGGTCCCCGGGTCACGTGGGGACCCCGGCCCCAGGTCACCGGGTCACGTGGGGAACCCGGCCCCAGGTGACCGGGTCACGTGGGGACACCGGCACCAGGACCCCGGGTCACGTGGGGACCCCGGCCACAGGTGACCGGGTCACGTGGGGACCCCGGCCCCAGGTGACCGGGTCACGTGATGTCCCCGGCCCGGGTCCCCGGGTCACGTGGGGACCCCGGCCCCAGGTCACCGGGTCACGTGGGGACACCGGCACCAGGACCCCGGGTCACGTGGGGACCCCGGCACCAGGACCCCGGGTCACGTGGGGACCCCGGCCCCAGGTGACCGGGTCACGTGATGTCCCCGGCCCGGGTCCCCGGGTCACATGGGGACCCCGGCCCCAGGTCACCGGGTCACGTGGGGACCCCGGCCCCAGGTCACCGGGTCACGTGGGGACACCGGCACCAGGACCCCGGGTCACGTGGGGACCCCGGCACCAGGACCCCGGGTCACGTGGGGACCCCGGCCCCAGGTGACCGGGTCACGTGATGTCCCCGGCCCGGGTCCCCGGGTCACGTGGGGACCCCGGCCCCACGTCACCGGGTCACGTGGGGTCCCCGGCCCGGGTCCCCGGGTCACGTGGGGACCCCGGCCCCAGGTGACCGGGTCACGTGGGGTCCCCGGCCCGGGTCCCCGGGTCACGTGGGGACACCGGCACCAGGACCCCGGGTCACGTGGGGACCCCGGCCACAGGTGACCGGGTCACGTGGGGACCCCGGCCCCAGGTGTGGAGGAATGGTTAGACAAAATAGGGCATGGGAAAGTGAAGCAGCTTGGTGATAAGGAGTGTGCCAAGTATCAGACACAGTTTGTGTGGGGCTAGTTATGCACACAGGTGGATGTAACCAATTAGGGGCAGGGTCATGCTGTACTCGTTGTGCTGAAATAACATTGATAGAGAAAAAATGTAGTTAACGGTATGTAGAAAACAACTGAGAAAAACAAGATGTATCTATAACCAATCATGAGCTTAGTTTTTGCAATATGTATGAGCTAATTATATAGTATCACATAAAAGACGGCTAGATTGTTCAATAAATTGAAGTTCACTGATCACTCATATTGAGCGACTTTGTCTTCCTTCCGTCAATATCTGGAAATTGCAACAAAAGGGATTGCAACAAATGGCGCCCGAACAGGGGACACTGCTGGACGGAGACTCTGCTAGGGTAAGCTGGAATCAGGAGTTGACGGAAAAGGGGAGCCGGTCCTGCAACGCAGCCCAGGAGGTGAAAAGGACAGACAATAGGGAGTCCTCGCACCCGGGACGAGCCCATAGTGGGTCCCGCCGGAACGCGCCGCCGAAGTCTGCAAAGGCTGCAACGGTACCGACGTAAGTAAAATGGAAAGACAAGCGGCTTATTAATTGCTCAGCTGCTTTTTATAAAAGCGGAGCACACAGGGAATAGACTGTTAGAAGGAATTGCCAGGTCTGTTAGCCTACGGAGTAGCTAAGGGGTGTTTTGTAAACCCTGACACAGTATTTGAACATCGGAGCGGCACTACGGCCGACTACGAGAGACACAGACAGACCTGGCAGAAGCCGGAACACCTGAGAGACATTGAGAAACTCCAAGCACTGACTTGGACAAAGGACCCACGGTGGGACGCGGGAAAAGGGGAACCGCGGGGGGACGCGGGAAACAAAGTAATCACGGTACGACGCGGGACATCCGAGATCGAGTTGCTACGGGAGACCAGAGGCGTCAGTGGGCAACGGCAGCCGACCCTCACAGTGTGGCGAGTCGGCACATAGCAGAGGGGCGGAGAGCAGGACCCTGCAGCCTGTCTGACGTAACCATGGAGGCAGCAGCGGCTGTGCTGCTTCTCTCTAGCATTCTTTTTATAAGAGGTTTATCTTGTAATGCAAAAAAGACTATTCGTCCCCAGATCGGTGTTATAATTATGTTTCTGGATAACATTTCTCAATAAGCTTGCTTGCTGAACTGTCAAACAATCGAATGTTACAACAAATATCCCCCGGGATATGCATATGTATAGGAATGTTCATGTGTATGTAACTCTTTACTAGATATAACCAAAGCAAGTTATCCACCCCATGCTGCCCAGAACTGAGTAAACATACCTACTTTACAATCTTACTGATCTGCTCGGCTGCGGGATCGGCTGCAGAGCGGACGCCCCTAGGTGCACCCTGAGTGTTTTGCTCGGAGGGGACTCCACTCTCAGCTGCTCGCCGCAGGAGCAAAGATCTCCTGAAGCTGCAGACAAACGGTATGTTTTCGGCTGCTGGAGGGATACTAACTGGAGCGTTAATAATTGTATGTGTTATTTTTAAATGTCCAGGTATTTTGTGTTGAAAGTATTTGTGTAAGTGTAAGGGTTTGAAACAAAGTGTACAAGTCACTTCACGAAGAACACAGTCAGAGACAATACTTGTTTGATTGGTTATCATTCTAAATGATATTCTTGTGGTATGAATGGGATGAGCTAAGAGGCCTCTTTGTGTGATCGCGCGATTGTGCTGTGTGAGTGAGACGCAAAGCGTATTCTCCGCAAGGGGTGTATCTTGTGATCCTATTTTTGCTCTTAAATGCTTTAAGTGTGACAAGGAAAACACGGGAGCCCGGAGCGGCGCCAGGAGATCGCAGCAGCGCCGGGAGACGCGAGAGACATGGAGAGCTTAAGGCACGCTGTATTGCAAAATAGGGCTGCTATTGATTTTCTATTGTTGGCACAAGGCCATGGGTGTGAAGATTTTGAAGGAATGTGCTGTTTTAATTTCTCTGATCATGGGCAGTCTATTCATGATCAGTTGCAGTGGTTGCGGGAACACACGAAGAAAATCACTGTACAAAATAATTGGTTTGACGATTGGTTTAAGTCTATTTTTGGGAATATGGGAAGTTGGGCACTTGGGTTAATTAAGGAGGGACTTCGCATGTTACTTGTAATCTTGTTAATCATAATCGCTGCACGAGTAATTTTTGGCTGCTTGACTAAAAAGCTTGAGAAATTAACAGAAAAGGTCTTCCTGGCCCAAAATAAAAACGGGGGAATTGTGGAGGAATGGTTAGACAAAATAGGGCATGGGAAAGTGAAGCAGCTTGGTGATAAGGAGTGTGCCAAGTATCAGACACAGTTTGTGTGGGGCTAGTTATGCACACAGGTGGATGTAACCAATTAGGGGCAGGGTCATGCTGTACTCGTTGTGCTGAAATAACATTGATAGAGAAAAAATGTAGTTAACGGTATGTAGAAAACAACTGAGAAAAACAAGATGTATCTATAACCAATCATGAGCTTAGTTTTTGCAATATGTATGAGCTAATTATATAGTATCACATAAAAGACGGCTAGATTGTTCAATAAATTGAAGTTCACTGATCACTCATATTGAGCGACTTTGTCTTCCTTCCGTCAATATCTGGAAATTGCAACAAAAGGGATTGCAACACCCAGGTGACCGGGTCACGTGATGTCCCCGGCCCGGGTCCCCGGGTCACGTGGGGACCCCGGCCCCAGGTCACCGGGTCACGTGGGGACCCCGGCCCCAGGTCACCGGGTCACGTGGGGACACCGGCACCAGGACCCTGGGTCACGTGGGGACCCTGACCCGGGTCCCCGGGTCACGTGGGGACCCCGGCCCCAGGTCACCGGGTCACGTGCGGACCCCGGCCCCAGGTCCCCGGGTCACGTGGGGACACCGGCCCCAGGTCCCCGGGTCACGTGATGTCCCCGGCCCGGGTCCCCGGGTCACGTGGGGACCCCGGCCCCAGGTCACGTGGGGTCCCCGGCCCGGGTCCCCGGGTCACGTGGGGACACCGGCAACAGGACCCCGGGTCACGTGGGGACCTCGGCCCGTGTCCCCGGGTCACGTGGGAACCCCGGCACCAGGACCCCGGGTCACGTGGGGACCCCGGCCCCAGGTCACCGGGTCACGTGGGGACCCCGGCCTCAGGTCACCGGGTCACGTGGGGACCCCGGCACCAGGACCCCGGGTCACGTGGGGACCCCGGCCCCAGGTGACCGGGTCACGTGATGTCCCCGGCCCGGGTCCCCGGGTCACGTGGGGACCCCGGCCCCAGGTCACCGGGTCACGTGGGGTTCCCGGCCCGGGTCCCTGGGTCACTTGGGGACCCCGGCACCAGGACCCCGGGTCACGTGGGGACCCTCGCCCCAGGTCACCGGGTCACGTGGGGACCTCGGCCTCAGGTCACCGGGTCACGTGGGGACCCCGGCCCGGGTCCCCGGGTCACGTGGGGACCCCGGCACCAGGTCCCCGGGTCACGTGGGGACAACGGCCCCAGGTCAGCGGGTCACGTGGGGACCCCGGCACCAGGTGACCGGGTCACGTGGGGACCCCGGCCCCAGGTGTGGAGGAATGGTTAGACAAAATAGGGCATGGGAAAGTGAAGCAGCTTGGTGATAAGGAGTGTGCCAAGTATCAGACACAGTTTGTGTGGGGCTAGTTATGCACACAGGTGGATGTAACCAATTAGGGGCAGGGTCATGCTGTACTCGTTGTGCTGAAATAACATTGATAGAGAAAAAATGTAGTTAACGGTATGTAGAAAACAACTGAGAAAAACAAGATGTATCTATAACCAATCATGAGCTTAGTTTTTGCAATATGTATGAGCTAATTATATAGTATCACATAAAAGACGGCTAGATTGTTCAATAAATTGAAGTTCACTGATCACTCATATTGAGCGACTTTGTCTTCCTTCCGTCAATATCTGGAAATTGCAACAAAAGGGATTGCAACAAATGGCGCCCGAACAGGGGACACTGCTGGACGGAGACTCTGCTAGGGTAAGCTGGAATCAGGAGTTGACGGAAAAGGGGAGCCGGTCCTGCAACGCAGCCCAGGAGGTGAAAAGGACAGACAATAGGGAGTCCTCGCACCCGGGACGAGCCCATAGTGGGTCCCGCCGGAACGCGCCGCCGAAGTCTGCAAAGGCTGCAACGGTACCGACGTAAGTAAAATGGAAAGACAAGCGGCTTATTAATTGCTCAGCTGCTTTTTATAAAAGCGGAGCACACAGGGAATAGACTGTTAGAAGGAATTGCCAGGTCTGTTAGCCTACGGAGTAGCTAAGGGGTGTTTTGTAAACCCTGACACAGTATTTGAACATCAGAGCGGCACTACGGCCGACTACGAGAGACACAGACAGACCTGGCAGAAGCCGGAACACCTGAGAGACATTGAGAAACTCCAAGCACTGACTTGGACAAAGGACCCACGGTGGGACGCGGGAAAAGGGGAACCGCGGGGGGACGCGGGAAACAAAGTAATCACGGTACGACGCGGGACATCCGAGATCGAGTTGCTACGGGAGACCAGAGGCGTCAGTGGGCAACGGCAGCCGACCCTCACAGTGTGGCGAGTCGGCACATAGCAGAGGGGCGGAGAGCAGGACCCTGCAGCCTGTCTGACGTAACCATGGAGGCAGCAGCGGCTGTGCTGCTTCTCTCTAGCATTCTTTTTATAAGAGGTTTATCTTGTAATGCAAAAAAGACTATTCGTCCCCAGATCGGTGTTATAATTATGTTTCTGGATAACATTTCTCAATAAGCTTGCTTGCTGAACTGTCAAACAATCGAATGTTACAACAAATATCCCCCGGGATATGCATATGTATAGGAATGTTCATGTGTATGTAACTCTTTACTAGATATAACCAAAGCAAGTTATCCACCCCATGCTGCCCAGAACTGAGTAAACATACCTACTTTACAATCTTACTGATCTGCTCGGCTGCGGGATCGGCTGCAGAGCGGACGCCCCTAGGTGCACCCTGAGTGTTTTGCTCGGAGGGGACTCCACTCTCAGCTGCTCGCCGCAGGAGCAAAGATCTCCTGAAGCTGCAGACAAACGGTATGTTTTCGGCTGCTGGAGGGATACTAACTGGAGCGTTAATAATTGTATGTGTTATTTTTAAATGTCCAGGTATTTTGTGTTGAAAGTATTTGTGTAAGTGTAAGGGTTTGAAACAAAGTGTACAAGTCACTTCACGAAGAACACAGTCAGAGACAATACTTGTTTGATTGGTTATCATTCTAAATGATATTCTTGTGGTATGAATGGGATGAGCTAAGAGGCCTCTTTGTGTGATCGCGCGATTGTGCTGTGTGAGTGAGACGCAAAGCGTATTCTCCGCAAGGGGTGTATCTTGTGATCCTATTTTTGCTCTTAAATGCTTTAAGTGTGACAAGGAAAACACGGGAGCCCGGAGCGGCGCCAGGAGATCGCAGCAGCGCCGGGAGACGCGAGAGACATGGAGAGCTTAAGGCACGCTGTATTGCAAAATAGGGCTGCTATTGATTTTCTATTGTTGGCACAAGGCCATGGGTGTGAAGATTTTGAAGGAATGTGCTGTTTTAATTTCTCTGATCATGGGCAGTCTATTCATGATCAGTTGCAGTGGTTGCGGGAACACACGAAGAAAATCACTGTACAAAATAATTGGTTTGACGATTGGTTTAAGTCTATTTTTGGGAATATGGGAAGTTGGGCACTTGGGTTAATTAAGGAGGGACTTCGCATGTTACTTGTAATCTTGTTAATCATAATCGCTGCACGAGTAATTTTTGGCTGCTTGACTAAAAAGCTTGAGAAATTAACAGAAAAGGTCTTCCTGGCCCAAAATAAAAACGGGGGAATTGTGGAGGAATGGTTAGACAAAATAGGGCATGGGAAAGTGAAGCAGCTTGGTGATAAGGAGTGTGCCAAGTATCAGACACAGTTTGTGTGGGGCTAGTTATGCACACAGGTGGATGTAACCAATTAGGGGCAGGGTCATGCTGTACTCGTTGTGCTGAAATAACATTGATAGAGAAAAAATGTAGTTAACGGTATGTAGAAAACAACTGAGAAAAACAAGATGTATCTATAACCAATCATGAGCTTAGTTTTTGCAATATGTATGAGCTAATTATATAGTATCACATAAAAGACGGCTAGATTGTTCAATAAATTGAAGTTCACTGATCACTCATATTGAGCGACTTTGTCTTCCTTCCGTCAATATCTGGAAATTGCAACAAAAGGGATTGCAACACCCAGGTGACCGGGTCACGTGATGTCCCCGGCCCGGGTCCCCGGGTCACGTGGGGACCCCGGCCCCAGGTCACCGGGTCACGTGGGGACCCCGGCCCCAGGTCACCGGGTCACGTGGGGACACCGGCACCAGGACCCTGGGTCACGTGGGGACCCTGACCCGGGTCCCCGGGTCACGTGGGGACCCCGGCCCCAGGTCACCGGGTCACGTGCGGACCCCGGCCCCAGGTCCCCGGGTCACGTGGGGACACCGGCCCCAGGTGACCGGGTCACGTGATGTCCCCGGCCCGGGTCCCCGGGTCACGTGGGGACCCCGGCCCCAGGTCACGTGGGGTCCCCGGCCCGGGTCCCCGGGTCACGTGGGGACACCGGCAACAGGACCCCGGGTCACGTGGGGACCTCGGCCCGTGTCCCCGGGTCACGTGGGAACCCCGGCACCAGGACCCCGGGTCACGTGGGGACCCCGGCCCCAGGTCACCGGGTCACGTGGGGACCCCGGCCTCAGGTCACCGGGTCACGTGGGGACCCCGGCACCAGGACCCCGGGTCACGTGGGGACCCCGGCCCCAGGTGACCGGGTCACGTGATGTCCCCGGCCCGGGTCCCCGGGTCACGTGGGGACCCCGGCCCCAGGTCACCGGGTCACGTGGGGTTCCCGGCCCGGGTCCCTGGGTCACTTGGGGACCCCGGCACCAGGACCCCGGGTCACGTGGGGACCCTCGCCCCAGGTCACCGGGTCACGTGGGGACCTCGGCCTCAGGTCACCGGGTCACGTGGGGACCCCGGCCCGGGTCCCCGGGTCACGTGGGGACCCCGGCACCAGGTCCCCGGGTCACGTGGGGACAACGGCCCCAGGTCAGCGGGTCACGTGGGGACCCCGGCACCAGGACCCCGGGTCACGTGGGGTCCCAGGCCCGGGTCCCCGGGTCACGTGGGGACACCGGCACCAGGACCCCGGGTCACGTAGGGACCCCGGCCCGGGTCCCCGGGTCACGTGGGAACCCAGGCACCAGGACCCCGGGTCACGTGGGGACCCCGGCCCCAGGTCACCGGGTCACGTGGGGTCCCCGGCCCGGGTCCCCGGGTCACGTGGGGACCCCGGCACCAGGACCCCGGGTCACGTGGGGACCCCGGCCCCAGGTCACCGGGTCACGTGGGGACCCCGGCCTCAGGTCACCGGGTCACGTGGGGACCCCGGCTCGGGTCCCCGGGTCACGTGGGGACCCCGGCACCAGGACCCCGGGTCACGTGGGGACACCGGCCCCAGGTCAGCGGGTCAGGTCGGGACCCCGGACCCAGGTCGGGTCATGTCACGTCCCATGCCCGGGTCCCCGGGTTGGATTTTTACCCAGGCTCCGGGTCACAGGGTCATGTCGGCTCAACGGCCTGGGTACAACGGTCTGGTGACCACCCCGACCCCAGGTCCCCGGGTCATGACGGGACACCGGACCAGGTCCCCGAGTCCGGTCGACACCACAGCCCCAGGTCACCGGGTCAGGTCGGCACCCCGGAACCAGGTCACCGGGTCCTGTCGGGTCCCCGGCCCAGGTCCCCTGGACAGGTCGTTACCCCGGCCCCGGGTCACCGGGTCATGTCGGGTCGCTGTCCCGGGTACCAGTGTCAGGTGACCACCCCGGCCCCGGGAGACGGAGTCATACCGGGTCCCCGGCCCGGGTCCCCGGGTCAGGTGGTTACCCTGGCCCCAGGTCACCGGGTCAGGTCGGGACCCCGGACCCAGGTCCCCGGGTCGTATCGGGTCGCTGCCCCGGGTACCAGTGTCGGGTGACATCCCCGGCCCCAGGTCCCCGGGTCACGTGGGGTCCCCGGCCCGGGTCCCCGGGTTGCATCGGGACACCAGCGAAGGATCACCGGGTCCTGTCGGGTCCCCGGCCCGGGTCCCCTGGACAGGTCGTTAACCCGGCCCCGGGTCCCCGGGTTGGATTTTTACCCAGGCCCCGGGTCGGATTTTTACTCAGGCCCCGGGTCACAGGGTCATGTCGGCTCAACGGCCTGGGTACAACGGTCTGGTGACCACCCCGACCCCAGGTCCCCGGGTCATGACGGGACACCGGACCAGGTCCCCGAGTCCGGTCGACACCACAGCCCCAGGTCACCGGGTCAGGTCGGCACCCCGGAACCAGGTCACCGGGTCATGTCGGGTCCCCGGCCCAGGTCCCCTGGACAGGTCGTTACCCCGGCCCCGGGTCACCGGGTCATGTCGGGTCGCTGTCCCGGGTAGCAGTGTCAGGTGACCACCCCGGCCCCGGGAGACGGAGTCATACCGGGTCCCCGGCCCGAGTCCCCGGGTCAGGTGGTTACCCTGGCCCCAGGTCACCGGGTCAGGTCGGGACCCCGGACCCAGGTCCCCGGGTCGTATCGGGTCGCTGCCCCGGGTACCAGTGTCGGGTGACATCCCCGGCCCCAGGTCCCCGGGTCACGTGGGGTCCCCGGCCCGGGTCCCCGGGTTGCATCGGGACACCAGCGAAGGATCACCGGGTCCTGTCGGGTCCCCGGCCCGGGTCCCCTGGACAGGTCGTTAACCCGGCCCCGGGTCCCCGGGTTGGATTTTTACCCAGGCCCCGGGTCGGATTTTTACCCAGGCCCCGGGTCACAGGGTCATGTCGGGTCAACGGCCTGGGTACAACGGTCTGGTGACCACCCCGACCCCAGGTCCCCGGGTCATGACGGGACACCGGACCAGGTCCCCGAGTCCGGTCGACACCACAGCCCCAGGTCACCGGGTCAGGTCGGCACCCCGGAACCAGGTCACCGGGTCCTGTCGGGTCCCCGGCCCAGGTCCCCTGGACAGGTCGTTACCCCGGCCCCGGGTCACCGGGTCATGTCGGGTCGCTGTCCCGGGTACCAGTGTCAGGTGACCACCCCGGCCCCGGGAGACGGAGTCATACCGAGTCCCCGGCCCGGGTCCCCGGGTCAGGTGGTTACCCTGGCCCCAGGTCACCGGGTCAGGTCGGGACCCCGGACCCAGGTCCCCGGGTCGTATCGGGTCGCTGCCCCGGGTACCAGTGTCGGGTGACATCCCCGGCCCCAGGTCCCCGGGTCACGTGGGGTCCCCAGCCCGGGTCCCCAGGTCACGTGGGGACCCCGGCCCCAGGTGACCGGGTCACGTGGGGACCCGGGCCCCAGGTGACCGGGTCACGTGGGGACCCCGGCCCCAGGTGACCGGGTCACGTGGGGACCCCGGCCCCAGGTGACCGGGTCACGTGATGTCCCCGGCCCGGGTCCCCGGGTCACGTGGGGACCCCGGCCCCAGGTCCCCGGGTCACGTGGGGACCCCGGCCCCAGGACCCTGGGTCACGTGGGGACCCCGGCCCGGGTCCCCGGGTCACGTGGGGACCCCGGCCCCAGGTCACCGGGTCACGTGGGGACCCCGGCCCCAGGTCCCCGGGTCACGTGGGGACACCGGCACCAGGACCCTGGGTCACGTGGGGACCCCGGCCCGGGTCCCCGGGTCACGTGGGGACCCCCGGCACCAGGACCCCGGGTCACGTGGGGACCCCGGCCCCAGGTGACCGGGTCACGTGATGTCCCCGGCCCGGGTCCCCGGGTCACGTGGGGACCCCGGCCCCAGGTCACCGGGTCACGTGGGGTCCCCGGCCCGGGTCCCCGGGTCACGTGGGGACACCGGCACCAGGACCCCGGGTCACGTAGGGACCCCGGACCGGGTCCCCGGGTCACGTGGGAACCCAGGCACCAGGACCCCGGGTCACGTGGGGACCCCGGCCCCAGGTCACCGGGTCACGTGGGGTCCCCGGCCCGGGTCCCCGGGTCACGTGGGGACCCCGGCACCAGGACCCCGGGTCACGTGGGGACCCCGGCCCCAGGTCACCGGGTCACGTGGGGACCCCGGCCTCAGGTCACCGGGTCACGTGGGGACCCCGGCTCGGGTCCCCGGGTCACGTGGGGACCCCGGCACCAGGACCCCGGGTCACGTGGGGACACCGGCCCCAGGTCAGCGGGTCAGGTCGGGACCCCGGACCCAGGTCGGGTCATGTCACGTCCCATGCCCGGGTCCCCGGGTTGGATTTTTACCAAGGCCCCGGGTCACAGGGTCATGTCGGCTCAACGGCCTGGGTACAACGGTCTGGTGACCACCCCGACCCCAGGTCCCCGGGTCATGACGGGACACCGGACCAGGTCCCCGAGTCCGGTCGACACCACAGCCCCAGGTCACCGGGTCAGGTCGGCACCCCGGAACCAGGTCACCGGGTCCTGTCGGGTCCCCGGCCCAGGTCCCCTGGACAGGTCGTTACCCCGGCCCCGGGTCACCGGGTCATGTCGGGTCGCTGTCCCGGGTAGCAGTGTCAGGTGACCACCCCGGCCCCGGGAGACGGAGTCATACCGGGTCCCCGGCCCGGGTCCCCGGGTCAGGTGGTTACCCTGGCCCCAGGTCACCGGGTCAGGTCGGGACCCCGGACCCAGGTCCCCGGGTCGTATCGGGTCGCTGCCCCGGGTACCAGTGTCGGGTGACATCCCCGGCCCCAGGTCCCCGGGTCACGTGGGGTCCCCGGCCCGGGTCCCCGGGTTGCATCGGGACACCAGCGAAGGATCACCGGGTCCTGTCGGGTCCCCGGCCCGGGTCCCCTGGACAGGTCGTTAACCCGGCCCCGGGTCCCCGGGTTGGATTTTTACCCAGGCCCCGGGTCGGATTTTTACTCAGGCACCGGGTCACAGGGTCATGTCGGCTCAACGGCCTGGGTACAACGGTCTGGTGACCACCCCGACCCCAGGTCCCCGGGTCATGACGGGACACCGGACCAGGTCCCCGAGTCCGGTCGACACCACAGCCCCAGGTCACCGGGTCAGGTCGGCACCCCGGAACCAGGTCACCGGGTCATGTCGGGTCCCCGGCCCAGGTCCCCTGGACAGGTCGTTACCCCGGCCCCGGGTCACCGGGTCATGTCGGGTCGCTGTCCCGGGTAGCAGTGTCAGGTGACCACCCCGGCCCCGGGAGACGGAGTCATACCGGGTCCCCGGCCCGAGTCCCCGGGTCAGGTGGTTACCCTGGCCCCAGGTCACCGGGTCAGGTCGGGACCCCGGACCCAGGTCCCCGGGTCGTATCGGGTCGCTGCCCCGGGTACCAGTGTCGGGTGACATCCCCGGCCCCAGGTCCCCGGGTCACGTGGGGTCCCCAGCCCGGGTCCCCAGGTCACGTGGGGACCCCGGCCCCAGGTGACCGGGTCACGTGGGGACCCGGGCCCCAGGTGACCGGGTCACGTGGGGACCCCGGCCCCAGGTGACCGGGTCACGTGATGTCCCCGGCCCGGGTCCCCGGGTCACGTGGGGACCCCGGCCCCAGGTCCCCGGGTCACGTGGGGACCCCGGCCCCAGGACCCTGGGTCACGTGGGGACCCCGGCCCGGGTCCCCGGGTCACGTGGGGACCCCGGCCCCAGGTCACCGGGTCACGTGGGGACCCCGGCCCCAGGTCCCCGGGTCACGTGGGGACACCGGCACCAGGACCCTGGGTCACGTGGGGACCCCGGCCCGGGTCCCCGGGTCACGTGGGGACCCCGGCACCAGGACCCCGGGTCACGTGGGGACCCCGGCCCCAGGTGACCGGGTCACGTGATGTCCCCGGCCCGGGTCCCCGGGTCACGTGGGGACCCCGGCCCCAGGTCACCGGGTCACGTGGGGTCCCCGGCCCGGGTCCCCGGGTCACGTGGGGACACCGGCACCAGGACCCCGGGTCACGTAGGGACCCCGGACCGGGTCCCCGGGTCACGTGGGAACCCAGGCACCAGGACCCCGGGTCACGTGGGGACCCCGGCCCCAGGTCACCGGGTCACGTGGGGTCCCCGGCCCGGGTCCCCGGGTCACGTGGGGACCCCGGCACCAGGACCCCGGGTCACGTGGGGACCCCGGCCCCAGGTCACCGGGTCACGTGGGGACCCCGGCCTCAGGTCACCGGGTCACGTGGGGACCCCGGCTCGGGTCCCCGGGTCACGTGGGGACCCCGGCACCAGGACCCCGGGTCACGTGGGGACACCGGCCCCAGGTCAGCGGGTCAGGTCGGGACCCCGGACCCAGGTCGGGTCATGTCACGTCCCATGCCCGGGTCCCCGGGTTGGATTTTTACCCAGGCTCCGGGTCACAGGGTCATGTCGGCTCAACGGCCTGGGTACAACGGTCTGGTGACCACCCCGACCCCAGGTCCCCGGGTCATGACGGGACACCGGACCAGGTCCCCGAGTCCGGTCGACACCACAGCCCCAGGTCACCGGGTCAGGTCGGCACCCCGGAACCAGGTCACCGGGTCCTGTCGGGTCCCCGGCCCAGGTCCCCTGGACAGGTCGTTACCCCGGCCCCGGGTCACCGGGTCATGTCGGGTCGCTGTCCCGGGTACCAGTGTCAGGTGACCACCCCGGCCCCGGGAGACGGAGTCATACCGGGTCCCCGGCCCGGGTCCCCGGGTCAGGTGGTTACCCTGGCCCCAGGTCACCGGGTCAGGTCGGGACCCCGGACCCAGGTCCCCGGGTCGTATCGGGTCGCTGCCCCGGGTACCAGTGTCGGGTGACATCCCCGGCCCCAGGTCCCCGGGTCACGTGGGGTCCCCGGCCCGGGTCCCCGGGTTGCATCGGAACACCAGCGAAGGTTCATCGGGTCCTGTCGGGTCCCCGGCCCGGGTCCCCTGGACAGGTCGTTAACCCGGCCCCGGGTCCCCGGGTTGGATTTTTACCCAGGCCCCGGGTCGGATTTTTACCCAGGCCCCGGGTCACAGGGTCATGTCGGGTCAACGGCCTGGGTACAACGGTCTGGTGACCACCCCGACCCCAGGTCCCCGGGTCATGACGGGACACCGGACCAGGTCCCCGAGTCCGGTCGACACCACAGCCCCAGGTCACCGGGTCAGGTCGGCACCCCGGAACCAGGTCACCGGGTCCTGTCGGGTCCCCGGCCCAGGTCCCCTGGACAGGTCGTTACCCCGGCCCCGGGTCACCGGGTCATGTCGGGTCGCTGTCCCGGGTACCAGTGTCAGGTGACCACCCCGGCCCCGGGAGACGGAGTCATACCGAGTCCCCGGCCCGGGTCCCCGGGTCAGGTGGTTACCCTGGCCCCAGGTCACCGGGTCAGGTCGGGACCCCGGACCCAGGTCCCCGGGTCGTATCGGGTCGCTGCCCCGGGTACCAGTGTCGGGTGACATCCCCGGCCCCAGGTCCCCGGGTCACGTGGGGTCCCCGGCCCGGGTCCCCAGGTCACGTGGGGACCCCGGCCCCAGGTGACCGGGTCAAGTGGGGACCCGGGCCCCAGGTGACCGGGTCACGTGGGGACCCGGGCCCCAGGTGACCGGGTCACGTGGGGACCCCGGCCCCAGGTGACCGGGTCACGTGGGGACCCCGGCCCCAGGTGACCGGGTCACGTGATGTCCCCGGCCCGGGTCCCCGGGTCACGTGGGGACCCCGGCCCCAGGTCCCCGGGTCACGTGGGGACCCCGGCCCCAGGACCCTGGGTCACGTGGGGACCCCGGCCCGGGTCCCCGGGTCACGTGGGGACCCCGGCCCCAGGTCACCGGGTCACGTGGGGACCCCGGCCCCAGGTCCCCGGGTCACGTGGGGACACCGGCACCAGGACCCTGGGTCACGTGGGGACCCCGGCCCGGGTCCCCGGGTCACGTGGGGACCCCGGCACCAGGACCCCGGGTCACGTGGGGACCCCGGCCCCAGGTCACCGGGTCACGTGATGTCCCCGGCCCGGGTCCCCGGGTCACGTGGGGACCCCGGCCCCAGGTCACCGGGTCACGTGGGGTCCCCGGCCCGGGTCCCCGGGTCACGTGGGGACACCGGCACCAGGACCCCGGGTCACGTAGGGACCCCGGCCCGGGTCCCCGGGTCACGTGGGAACCCAGGCACCAGGACCCCGGGTCACGTGGGGACCCCGGCCCCAGGTCACCGGGTCACGTGGGGTCTCCAGCCCGGGTCCCCGGGTCACGTGGGGACCCCGGCACCAGGACCCCGGGTCACGTGGGGACCCCGGCCCCAGGTCACCGGGTCACGTGGGGACCCCGGCCTCAGGTCACCGGGTCACGTGGGGACCCCGGCTCGGGTCCCCGGGTCACGTGGGGACCCCGGCACCAGGACCCCGGGTCACGTGGGGACACCGGCCCCAGGTCAGCGGGTCAGGTCGGGACCCCGGACCCAGGTCGGGTCATGTCACGTCCCATGCCCGGGTCCCCGGGTTGGATTTTTACCAAGGCCCCGGGTCACAGGGTCATGTCGGCTCAACGGCCTGGGTACAACGGTCTGGTGACCACCCCGACCCCAGGTCCCCGGGTCATGACGGGACACCGGACCAGGTCCCCGAGTCCGGTCGACACCACAGCCCCAGGTCACCGGGTCAGGTCGGCACCCCGGAACCAGGTCACCGGGTCCTGTCGGGTCCCCGGCCCAGGTCCCCTGGACAGGTCGTTACCCCGGCCCCGGGTCACCGGGTCATGTCGGGTCGCTGTCCCGGGTACCAGTGTCAGGTGACCACCCCGGCCCCGGGAGACGGAGTCATACCGGGTCCCCGGCCCGGGTCCCCGGGTCAAGTGGTTACCCTGGCCCCAGGTCACCGGGTCAGGTCGGGACCCCGGACCCAGGTCCCCGGGTCGTATCGGGTCGCTGCCCCGGGTACCAGTGTCGGGTGACATCCCCGGCCCCAGGTCCCCGGGTCACGTGGGGTCCCCGGCCCAGGTCACCGGGTCAGGTCGGGACCCCGGACCCAGGTCGGGTCATGTCACGTCCCATGCCCGGGTCCCCGGGTTGGATTTTTACCCAGGCTCCGGGTCACAGGGTCATGTCGGCTCAACGGCCTGGGTACAACGGTCTGGTGACCACCCCGACCCCAGGTCCCCGGGTCATGACGGGACACCGGACCAGGTCCCCGAGTCCGGTCGACACCACAGCCCCAGGTCACCGGGTCAGGTCGGCACCCCGGAACCAGGTCACCGGGTCCTGTCGGGTCCCCGGCCCAGGTCCCCTGGACAGGTCGTTACCCCGGCCCCGGGTCACCGGGTCATGTCGGGTCGCTGTCCCGGGTACCAGTGTCAGGTGACCACCCCGGCCCCGGGAGACGGAGTCATACCGGGTCCCCGGCCCGGGTCCCCGGGTCAGGTGGTTACCCTGGCCCCAGGTCACCGGGTCAGGTCGGGACCCCGGACCCAGGTCCCCGGGTCGTATCGGGTCGCTGCCCCGGGTACCAGTGTCGGGTGACATCCCCGGCCCCAGGTCCCCGGGTCACGTGGGGTCCCCGGCCCGGGTCCCCGGGTTGCATCGGGACACCAGCGAAGGTTCATCGGGTCCTGTCGGGTCCCCGGCCCGGGTCCCCTGGACAGGTCGTTAACCCGGCCCCGGGTCCCCGGGTTGGATTTTTACCCAGGCCCCGGGTCGGATTTTTACCCAGGCCCCGGGTCACAGGGTCATGTCGGGTCAACGGCCTGGGTACAACGGTCTGGTGACCACCCCGACCCCAGGTCCCCGGGTCATGACGGGACACCGGACCAGGTCCCCGAGTCCGGTCGACACCACAGCCCCAGGTCACCGGGTCAGGTCGGCACCCCGGAACCAGGTCACCGGGTCCTGTCGGGTCCCCGGCCCAGGTCCCCTGGACAGGTCGTTACCCCGGCCCCGGGTCACCGGGTCATGTCGGGTCGCTGTCCCGGGTACCAGTGTCAGGTGACCACCCCGGCCCCGGGAGACGGAGTCATACCGAGTCCCCGGCCCGGGTCCCCGGGTCAGGTGGTTACCCTGGCCCCAGGTCACCGGGTCAGGTCGGGACCCCGGACCCAGGTCCCCGGGTCGTATCGGGTCGCTGCCCCGGGTACCAGTGTCGGGTGACATCCCCGGCCCCAGGTCCCCGGGTCACGTGGGGTCCCCGGCCCGGGTCCCCAGGTCACGTGGGGACCCCGGCCCCAGGTGACCGGGTCACGTGGGGACCCGGGCCCCAGGTGACCGGGTCACGTGGGGACCCCGGCCCCAGGTGACCGGGTCACGTGGGGACCCCGGCCCCAGGTGACCGGGTCACGTGATGTCCCCGGCCCGGGTCCCCGGGTCACGTGGGGACCCCGGCCCCAGGTCCCCGGGTCACGTGGGGACCCCGGCCCCAGGACCCTGGGTCACGTGGGGACCCCGGCCCGGGTCCCCGGGTCACGTGGGGACCCCGGCCCCAGGTCACCGGGTCACGTGGGGACCCCGGCCCCAGGTCCCCGGGTCACGTGGGGACACCGGCACCAGGACCCTGGGTCACGTGGGGACCCCGGCCCGGGTCCCCGGGTCACGTGGGGACCCCGGCACCAGGACCCCGGGTCACGTGGGGACCCCGGCCCCAGGTGACCGGGTCACGTGATGTCCCCGGCCCGGGTCCCCGGGTCACGTGGGGACCCCGGCCCCAGGTCACCGGGTCACGTGGGGTCCCCGGCCCGGGTCCCCGGGTCACGTGGGGACACCGGCACCAGGACCCCGGGTCACGTAGGGACCCCGGCCCGGGTCCCCGGGTCACGTGGGAACCCAGGCACCAGGACCCCGGGTCACGTGGGGACCCCGGCCCCAGGTCACCGGGTCACGTGGGGACCCCGGCCTCAGGTCACCGGGTCACGTGGGGACCCCGGCACCAGGACCCCGGGTCACGTGGGGACCCCGGCCCCAGGTGACCGGGTCACGTGATGTCCCCGGCCCGGGTCCCCGGGTCACGTGGGGACCCCGGCCCCAGGTCACCGGGTCACGTGGGGTTCCCGGCCCGGGTCCCTGGGTCACTTGGGGACCCCGGCACCAGGACCCCGGGTCACGTGGGGACCCTCGCCCCAGGTCACCGGGTCACGTGGGGACCTCGGCCTCAGGTCACCGGGTCACGTGGGGACCCCGGCCCGGGTCCCCGGGTCACGTGGGGACCCCGGCACCAGGTCCCCGGGTCACGTGGGGACAACGGCCCCAGGTCAGCGGGTCACGTGGGGACCCCGGCACCAGGACCCCGGGTCACGTGGGGTCCCAGGCCCGGGTCCCCGGGTCACGTGGGGACACCGGCACCAGGACCCCGGGTCACGTAGGGACCCCGGCCCGGGTCCCCGGGTCACGTGGGAACCCAGGCACCAGGACCCCGGGTCACGTGGGGACCCCGGCCCCAGGTCACCGGGTCACGTGGGGTCCCCGGCCCGGGTCCCCGGGTCACGTGGGGACCCCGGCACCAGGACCCCGGGTCACGTGGGGACCCCGGCCCCAGGTCACCGGGTCACGTGGGGACCCCGGCCTCAGGTCACCGGGTCACGTGGGGACCCCGGCTCGGGTCCCCGGGTCACGTGGGGACCCCGGCACCAGGACCCCGGGTCACGTGGGGACACCGGCCCCAGGTCAGCGGGTCAGGTCGGGACCCCGGACCCAGGTCGGGTCATGTCACGTCCCATGCCCGGGTCCCCGGGTTGGATTTTTACCCAGGCTCCGGGTCACAGGGTCATGTCGGCTCAACGGCCTGGGTACAACGGTCTGGTGACCACCCCGACCCCAGGTCCCCGGGTCATGACGGGACACCGGACCAGGTCCCCGAGTCCGGTCGACACCACAGCCCCAGGTCACCGGGTCAGGTCGGCACCCCGGACCCAGGTCCCCGGGTCGTATCGGGTCGCTGCCCCGGGTACCAGTGTCGGGTGACATCCCCGGCCCCAGGTCCCCGGGTCACGTGGGGTCCCCGGCCCGGGTCCCCGGGTTGCATCGGGACACCAGCGAAGGATCACCGGGTCCTGTCGGGTCCCCGGCCCGGGTCCCCTGGACAGGTCGTTAACCCGGCCCCGGGTCCCCGGGTTGGATTTTTACCCAGGCCCCGGGTCGGATTTTTACCCAGGCCCCGGGTCACAGGGTCATGTCGGGTCAACGGCCTGGGTACAACGGTCTGGTGACCACCCCGACCCCAGGTCCCCGGGTCATGACGGGACACCGGACCAGGTCCCCGAGTCCGGTCGACACCACAGCCCCAGGTCACCGGGTCAGGTCGGCACCCCGGAACCAGGTCACCGGGTCCTGTCGGGTCCCCGGCCCAGGTCCCCTGGACAGGTCGTTACCCCGGCCCCGGGTCACCGGGTCATGTCGGGTCGCTGTCCCGGGTAGCAGTGTCAGGTGACCACCCCGGCCCCGGGAGACGGAGTCATACCGGGTCCCCGGCCCGGGTCCCCGGGTCAAGTGGTTACCCTGGCCCCAGGTCACCGGGTCAGGTCGGGACCCCGGACCCAGGTCCCCGGGTCGTATCAGGTCGCTGCCCCGGGTACCAGTGTCGGGTGACATCCCCGGCCCCAGGTCAGCGGGTCACGTGGGGTCCCTGGCCCCAGGTCACCGGGTCACGTGGGGACACCGGCACCAGGACCCTGGGTCACGTGGGGACCCCGGCCCGGGTCCCCGGGTCACGTGGGGACCCCGGCCCCAGGTCACCGGGTCACGTGGGGAACCCGGCCCCAGGTCACCGGGTCACGTGGGGACACCGGCACCAGGACCCTGGGTCACGTGGGGACCCCGGCCCGGGTCCCCGGGTCACGTGGGGACCCCGGCCCCAGGTCACCGGGTCACGTGGGGAACCCGGCCCCAGGTGACCGGGTCACGTGGGGACACCGGCACCAGGACCCCGGGTCACGTGGGGACCCCGGCCACAGGTGACCGGGTCACGTGGGGACCCCGGCCCCAGGTGACCGGGTCACGTGATGTCCCCGGCCCGGGTCCCCGGGTCACGTGGGGACCCCGGCCCCAGGTCACCGGGTCACGTGGGGACACCGGCACCAGGACCCTGGGTCACGTGGGGACCCCGGCCCGGGTCCCCGGGTCACGTGCGGACCCCGGCCCCAGGTCACCGGGTCACGTGGGGACCCCGGCCCCAGGTCACCGGGTCACGTGGGGACACCGGCACCAGGACCCTGGGTCACGTGGGGACCCCGGCACCAGGACCCCGGGTCACGTGGGGACCCCGGCCCCAGGTCACCGGGTCACGTGATGTCCCCGGCCCGGGTCCCCGGGTCACGTGGGGACCCCGGCCCCAGGTCACCGGGTCACGTGGGGACCCCGGCCCCAGGTCACCGGGTCACGTGGGGACACCGGCACCAGGACCCCGGGTCACGTGGGGACCCCGGCACCAGGACCCCGGGTCACGTGGGGACCCCGGCCCCAGGTGACCGGGTCACGTGATGTCCCCGGCCCGGGTCCCCGGGTCACGTGGGGACCCCGGCCCCACGTCACCGGGTCACGTGGGGTCCCCGGCCCGGGTCCCCGGGTCACGTGGGGACCCCGGCCCCAGGTGACCGGGTCACGTGGGGTCCCCGGCCCGGGTCCCCGGGTCACGTGGGGACACCGGCACCAGGACCCCGGGTCACGTGGGGACCCCGGCCACAGGTGACCGGGTCACGTGGGGACCCCGGCCCCAGGTGTGGAGGAATGGTTAGACAAAATAGGGCATGGGAAAGTGAAGCAGCTTGGTGATAAGGAGTGTGCCAAGTATCAGACACAGTTTGTGTGGGGCTAGTTATGCACACAGGTGGATGTAACCAATTAGGGGCAGGGTCATGCTGTACTCGTTGTGCTGAAATAACATTGATAGAGAAAAAATGTAGTTAACGGTATGTAGAAAACAACTGAGAAAAACAAGATGTATCTATAACCAATCATGAGCTTAGTTTTTGCAATATGTATGAGCTAATTATATAGTATCACATAAAAGACGGCTAGATTGTTCAATAAATTGAAGTTCACTGATCACTCATATTGAGCGACTTTGTCTTCCTTCCGTCAATATCTGGAAATTGCAACAAAAGGGATTGCAACAAATGGCGCCCGAACAGGGGACACTGCTGGACGGAGACTCTGCTAGGGTAAGCTGGAATCAGGAGTTGACGGAAAAGGGGAGCCGGTCCTGCAACGCAGCCCAGGAGGTGAAAAGGACAGACAATAGGGAGTCCTCGCACCTGGGACGAGCCCATAGTGGGTCCCGCCGGAACGCGCCGCCGAAGTCTGCAAAGGCTGCAACGGTACCGACGTAAGTAAAATGGAAAGACAAGCGGCTTATTAATTGCTCAGCTGCTTTTTATAAAAGCGGAGCACACAGGGAATAGACTGTTAGAAGGAATTGCCAGGTCTGTTAGCCTACGGAGTAGCTAAGGGGTGTTTTGTAAACCCTGACACAGTATTTGAACATCGGAGCGGCACTACGGCCGACTACGAGAGACACAGACAGACCTGGCAGAAGCCGGAACACCTGAGAGACATTGAGAAACTCCAAGCACTGACTTGGACAAAGGACCCACGGTGGGACGCGGGAAAAGGGGAACCGCGGGGGGACGCGGGAAACAAAGTAATCACGGTACGACGCGGGACATCCGAGATCGAGTTGCTACGGGAGACCAGAGGCGTCAGTGGGCAACGGCAGCCGACCCTCACAGTGTGGCGAGTCGGCACATAGCAGAGGGGCGGAGAGCAGGACCCTGCAGCCTGTCTGACGTAACCATGGAGGCAGCAGCGGCTGTGCTGCTTCTCTCTAGCATTCTTTTTATAAGAGGTTTATCTTGTAATGCAAAAAAGACTATTCGTCCCCAGATCGGTGTTATAATTATGTTTCTGGATAACATTTCTCAATAAGCTTGCTTGCTGAACTGTCAAACAATCGAATGTTACAACAAATATCCCCCGGGATATGCATATGTATAGGAATGTTCATGTGTATGTAACTCTTTACTAGATATAACCAAAGCAAGTTATCCACCCCATGCTGCCCAGAACTGAGTAAACATACCTACTTTACAATCTTACTGATCTGCTCGGCTGCGGGATCGGCTGCAGAGCGGACGCCCCTAGGTGCACCCTGAGTGTTTTGCTCGGAGGGGACTCCACTCTCAGCTGCTCGCCGCAGGAGCAAAGATCTCCTGAAGCTGCAGACAAACGGTATGTTTTCGGCTGCTGGAGGGATACTAACTGGAGCGTTAATAATTGTATGTGTTATTTTTAAATGTCCAGGTATTTTGTGTTGAAAGTATTTGTGTAAGTGTAAGGGTTTGAAACAAAGTGTACAAGTCACTTCACGAAGAACACAGTCAGAGACAATACTTGTTTGATTGGTTATCATTCTAAATGATATTCTTGTGGTATGAATGGGATGAGCTAAGAGGCCTCTTTGTGTGATCGCGCGATTGTGCTGTGTGAGTGAGACGCAAAGCGTATTCTCCGCAAGGGGTGTATCTTGTGATCCTATTTTTGCTCTTAAATGCTTTAAGTGTGACAAGGAAAACACGGGAGCCCGGAGCGGCGCCAGGAGATCGCAGCAGCGCCGGGAGACGCGAGAGACATGGAGAGCTTAAGGCACGCTGTATTGCAAAATAGGGCTGCTATTGATTTTCTATTGTTGGCACAAGGCCATGGGTGTGAAGATTTTGAAGGAATGTGCTGTTTTAATTTCTCTGATCATGGGCAGTCTATTCATGATCAGTTGCAGTGGTTGCGGGAACACACGAAGAAAATCACTGTACAAAATAATTGGTTTGACGATTGGTTTAAGTCTATTTTTGGGAATATGGGAAGTTGGGCACTTGGGTTAATTAAGGAGGGACTTCGCATGTTACTTGTAATCTTGTTAATCATAATCGCTGCACGAGTAATTTTTGGCTGCTTGACTAAAAAGCTTGAGAAATTAACAGAAAAGGTCTTCCTGGCCCAAAATAAAAACGGGGGAATTGTGGAGGAATGGTTAGACAAAATAGGGCATGGGAAAGTGAAGCAGCTTGGTGATAAGGAGTGTGCCAAGTATCAGACACAGTTTGTGTGGGGCTAGTTATGCACACAGGTGGATGTAACCAATTAGGGGCAGGGTCATGCTGTACTCGTTGTGCTGAAATAACATTGATAGAGAAAAAATGTAGTTAACGGTATGTAGAAAACAACTGAGAAAAACAAGATGTATCTATAACCAATCATGAGCTTAGTTTTTGCAATATGTATGAGCTAATTATATAGTATCACATAAAAGACGGCTAGATTGTTCAATAAATTGAAGTTCACTGATCACTCATATTGAGCGACTTTGTCTTCCTTCCGTCAATATCTGGAAATTGCAACAAAAGGGATTGCAACACCCAGGTGACCGGGTCACGTGATGTCCCCGGCCCGGGTCCCCGGGTCACGTGGGGACCCCGGCCCCAGGTCACCGGGTCACGTGGGGACCCCGGCCCCAGGTCACCGGGTCACGTGGGGACACCGGCACCAGGACCCTGGGTCACGTGGGGACCCTGACCCGGGTCCCCGGGTCACGTGGGGACCCCGGCCCCAGGTCACCGGGTCACGTGCGGACCCCGGCCCCAGGTCCCCGGGTCACGTGGGGACACCGGCCCCAGGTGACCGGGTCACGTGATGTCCCCGGCCCGGGTCCCCGGGTCACGTGGGGACCCCGGCCCCAGGTCACGTGGGGTCCCCGGCCCGGGTCCCCGGGTCACGTGGGGACACCGGCAACAGGACCCCGGGTCACGTGGGGACCTCGGCCCGTGTCCCCGGGTCACGTGGGAACCCCGGCACCAGGACCCCGGGTCACGTGGGGACCCCGGCCCCAGGTCACCGGGTCACGTGGGGACCCCGGCCTCAGGTCACCGGGTCACGTGGGGACCCCGGCACCAGGACCCCGGGTCACGTGGGGACCCCGGCCCCAGGTGACCGGGTCACGTGATGTCCCCGGCCCGGGTCCCCGGGTCACGTGGGGACCCCGGCCCCAGGTCACCGGGTCACGTGGGGTTCCCGGCCCGGGTCCCTGGGTCACTTGGGGACCCCGGCACCAGGACCCCGGGTCACGTGGGGACCCTCGCCCCAGGTCACCGGGTCACGTGGGGACCTCGGCCTCAGGTAACCGGGTCACGTGGGGACCCCGGCCCGGGTCCCCGGGTCACGTGGGGACCCCGGCACCAGGTCCCCGGGTCACGTGGGGACAACGGCCCCAGGTGTGGAGGAATGGTTAGACAAAATAGGGCATGGGAAAGTGAAGCAGCTTGGTGATAAGGAGTGTGCCAAGTATCAGACACAGTTTGTGTGGGGCTAGTTATGCACACAGGTGGATGTAACCAATTAGGGGCAGGGTCATGCTGTACTCGTTGTGCTGAAATAACATTGATAGAGAAAAAATGTAGTTAACGGTATGTAGAAAACAACTGAGAAAAACAAGATGTATCTATAACCAATCATGAGCTTAGTTTTTGCAATATGTATGAGCTAATTATATAGTATCACATAAAAGACGGCTAGATTGTTCAATAAATTGAAGTTCACTGATCACTCATATTGAGCGACTTTGTCTTCCTTCCGTCAATATCTGGAAATTGCAACAAAAGGGATTGCAACAAATGGCGCCCGAACAGGGGACACTGCTGGACGGAGACTCTGCTAGGGTAAGCTGGAATCAGGAGTTGACGGAAAAGGGGAGCCGGTCCTGCAACGCAGCCCAGGAGGTGAAAAGGACAGACAATAGGGAGTCCTCGCACCCGGGACGAGCCCATAGTGGGTCCCGCCGGAACGCGCCGCCGAAGTCTGCAAAGGCTGCAACGGTACCGACGTAAGTAAAATGGAAAGACAAGCGGCTTATTAATTGCTCAGCTGCTTTTTATAAAAGCGGAGCACACAGGGAATAGACTGTTAGAAGGAATTGCCAGGTCTGTTAGCCTACGGAGTAGCTAAGGGGTGTTTTGTAAACCCTGACACAGTATTTGAACATCGGAGCGGCACTACGGCCGACTACGAGAGACACAGACAGACCTGGCAGAAGCCGGAACACCTGAGAGACATTGAGAAACTCCAAGCACTGACTTGGACAAAGGACCCACGGTGGGACGCGGGAAAAGGGGAACCGCGGGGGGACGCGGGAAACAAAGTAATCACGGTACGACGCGGGACATCCGAGATCGAGTTGCTACGGGAGACCAGAGGCGTCAGTGGGCAACGGCAGCCGACCCTCACAGTGTGGCGAGTCGGCACATAGCAGAGGGGCGGAGAGCAGGACCCTGCAGCCTGTCTGACGTAACCATGGAGGCAGCAGCGGCTGTGCTGCTTCTCTCTAGCATTCTTTTTATAAGAGGTTTATCTTGTAATGCAAAAAAGACTATTCGTCCCCAGATCGGTGTTATAATTATGTTTCTGGATAACATTTCTCAATAAGCTTGCTTGCTGAACTGTCAAACAATCGAATGTTACAACAAATATCCCCCGGGATATGCATATGTATAGGAATGTTCATGTGTATGTAACTCTTTACTAGATATAACCAAAGCAAGTTATCCACCCCATGCTGCCCAGAACTGAGTAAACATACCTACTTTACAATCTTACTGATCTGCTCGGCTGCGGGATCGGCTGCAGAGCGGACGCCCCTAGGTGCACCCTGAGTGTTTTGCTCGGAGGGGACTCCACTCTCAGCTGCTCGCCGCAGGAGCAAAGATCTCCTGAAGCTGCAGACAAACGGTATGTTTTCGGCTGCTGGAGGGATACTAACTGGAGCGTTAATAATTGTATGTGTTATTTTTAAATGTCCAGGTATTTTGTGTTGAAAGTATTTGTGTAAGTGTAAGGGTTTGAAACAAAGTGTACAAGTCACTTCACGAAGAACACAGTCAGAGACAATACTTGTTTGATTGGTTATCATTCTAAATGATATTCTTGTGGTATGAATGGGATGAGCTAAGAGGCCTCTTTGTGTGATCGCGCGATTGTGCTGTGTGAGTGAGACGCAAAGCGTATTCTCCGCAAGGGGTGTATCTTGTGATCCTATTTTTGCTCTTAAATGCTTTAAGTGTGACAAGGAAAACACGGGAGCCCGGAGCGGCGCCAGGAGATCGCAGCAGCGCCGGGAGACGCGAGAGACATGGAGAGCTTAAGGCACGCTGTATTGCAAAATAGGGCTGCTATTGATTTTCTATTGTTGGCACAAGGCCATGGGTGTGAAGATTTTGAAGGAATGTGCTGTTTTAATTTCTCTGATCATGGGCAGTCTATTCATGATCAGTTGCAGTGGTTGCGGGAACACACGAAGAAAATCACTGTACAAAATAATTGGTTTGACGATTGGTTTAAGTCTATTTTTGGGAATATGGGAAGTTGGGCACTTGGGTTAATTAAGGAGGGACTTCGCATGTTACTTGTAATCTTGTTAATCATAATCGCTGCACGAGTAATTTTTGGCTGCTTGACTAAAAAGCTTGAGAAATTAACAGAAAAGGTCTTCCTGGCCCAAAATAAAAACGGGGGAATTGTGGAGGAATGGTTAGACAAAATAGGGCATGGGAAAGTGAAGCAGCTTGGTGATAAGGAGTGTGCCAAGTATCAGACACAGTTTGTGTGGGGCTAGTTATGCACACAGGTGGATGTAACCAATTAGGGGCAGGGTCATGCTGTACTCGTTGTGCTGAAATAACATTGATAGAGAAAAAATGTAGTTAACGGTATGTAGAAAACAACTGAGAAAAACAAGATGTATCTATAACCAATCATGAGCTTAGTTTTTGCAATATGTATGAGCTAATTATATAGTATCACATAAAAGACGGCTAGATTGTTCAATAAATTGAAGTTCACTGATCACTCATATTGAGCGACTTTGTCTTCCTTCCGTCAATATCTGGAAATTGCAACAAAAGGGATTGCAACACCCAGGTGACCGGGTCACGTGATGTCCCCGGCCCGGGTCCCCGGGTCACGTGGGGACCCCGGCCCCAGGTCACCGGGTCACGTGGGGACCCCGGCCCCAGGTCACCGGGTCACGTGGGGACACCGGCACCAGGACCCTGGGTCACGTGGGGACCCTGACCCGGGTCCCCGGGTCACGTGGGGACCCCGGCCCCAGGTCACCGGGTCACGTGCGGACCCCGGCCCCAGGTCCCCGGGTCACGTGGGGACACCGGCCCCAGGTGACCGGGTCACGTGATGTCCCCGGCCCGGGTCCCCGGGTCACGTGGGGACCCCGGCCCCAGGTCACGTGGGGTCCCCGGCCCGGGTCCCCGGGTCACGTGGGGACACCGGCAACAGGACCCCGGGTCACGTGGGGACCTCGGCCCGTGTCCCCGGGTCACGTGGGAACCCCGGCACCAGGACCCCGGGTCACGTGGGGACCCCGGCCCCAGGTCACCGGGTCACGTGGGGACCCCGGCCTCAGGTCACCGGGTCACGTGGGGACCCCGGCACCAGGACCCCGGGTCACGTGGGGACCCCGGCCCCAGGTGACCGGGTCACGTGATGTCCCCGGCCCGGGTCCCCGGGTCACGTGGGGACCCCGGCCCCAGGTCACCGGGTCACGTGGGGTTCCCGGCCCGGGTCCCTGGGTCACTTGGGGACCCCGGCACCAGGACCCCGGGTCACGTGGGGACCCTCGCCCCAGGTCACCGGGTCACGTGGGGACCTCGGCCTCAGGTCACCGGGTCACGTGGGGACCCCGGCCCGGGTCCCCGGGTCACGTGGGGACCCCGGCACCAGGTCCCCGGGTCACGTGGGGACAACGGCCCCAGGTCAGCGGGTCACGTGGGGACCCCGGCACCAGGACCCCGGGTCACGTGGGGTCCCAGGCCCGGGTCCCCGGGTCACGTGGGGACACCGGCACCAGGACCCCGGGTCACGTAGGGACCCCGGCCCGGGTCCCCGGGTCACGTGGGAACCCAGGCACCAGGACCCCGGGTCACGTGGGGACCCCGGCCCCAGGTCACCGGGTCACGTGGGGTCCCCGGCCCGGGTCCCCGGGTCACGTGGGGACCCCGGCACCAGGACCCCGGGTCACGTGGGGACCCCGGCCCCAGGTCACCGGGTCACGTGGGGACCCCGGCCTCAGGTCACCGGGTCACGTGGGGACCCCGGCTCGGGTCCCCGGGTCACGTGGGGACCCCGGCACCAGGACCCCGGGTCACGTGGGGACACCGGCCCCAGGTCAGCGGGTCAGGTCGGGACCCCGGACCCAGTTCGGGTCATGTCACGTCCCATGCCCGGGTCCCCGGGTTGGATTTTTACCCAGGCTCCGGGTCACAGGGTCATGTCGGCTCAACGGCCTGGGTACAACGGTCTGGTGACCACCCCGACCCCAGGTCCCCGGGTCATGACGGGACACCGGACCAGGTCCCCGAGTCCGGTCGACACCACAGCCCCAGGTCACCGGGTCAGGTCGGCACCCCGGAACCAGGTCACCGGGTCCTGTCGGGTCCCCGGCCCAGGTCCCCTGGACAGGTCGTTACCCCGGCCCCGGGTCACCGGGTCATGTCGGGTCGCTGTCCCGGGTACCAGTGTCAGGTGACCACCCCGGCCCCGGGAGACGGAGTCATACCGGGTCCCCGGCCCGGGTCCCCGGGTCAGGTGGTTACCCTGGCCCCAGGTCACCGGGTCAGGTCGGGACCCCGGACCCAGGTCCCCGGGTCGTATCGGGTCGCTGCCCCGGGTACCAGTGTCGGGTGACATCCCCGGCCCCAGGTCCCCGGGTCACGTGGGGTCCCCGGCCCGGGTCCCCGGGTTGCATCGGGACACCAGCGAAGGATCACCGGGTCCTGTCGGGTCCCCGGCCCGGGTCCCCTGGACAGGTCGTTAACCCGGCCCCGGGTCCCCGGGTTGGATTTTTACCCAGGCCCCGGGTCGGATTTTTACTCAGGCCCCGGGTCACAGGGTCATGTCGGCTCAACGGCCTGGGTACAACGGTCTGGTGACCACCCCGACCCCAGGTCCCCGGGTCATGACGGGACACCGGACCAGGTCCCCGAGTCCGGTCGACACCACAGCCCCAGGTCACCGGGTCAGGTCGGCACCCCGGAACCAGGTCACCGGGTCATGTCGGGTCCCCGGCCCAGGTCCCCTGGACAGGTCGTTACCCCGGCCCCGGGTCACCGGGTCATGTCGGGTCGCTGTCCCGGGTAGCAGTGTCAGGTGACCACCCCGGCCCCGGGAGACGGAGTCATACCGGGTCCCCGGCCCGAGTCCCCGGGTCAGGTGGTTACCCTGGCCCCAGGTCACCGGGTCAGGTCGGGACCCCGGACCCAGGTCCCCGGGTCGTATCGGGTCGCTGCCCCGGGTACCAGTGTCGGGTGACATCCCCGGCCCCAGGTCCCCGGGTCACGTGGGGTCCCCGGCCCGGGTCCCCGGGTTGCATCGGGACACCAGCGAAGGATCACCGGGTCCTGTCGGGTCCCCGGCCCGGGTCCCCTGGACAGGTCGTTAACCCGGCCCCGGGTCCCCGGGTTGGATTTTTACCCAGGCCCCGGGTCGGATTTTTACCCAGGCCCCGGGTCACAGGGTCATGTCGGGTCAACGGCCTGGGTACAACGGTCTGGTGACCACCCCGACCCCAGGTCCCCGGGTCATGACGGGACACCGGACCAGGTCCCCGAGTCCGGTCGACACCACAGCCCCAGGTCACCGGGTCAGGTCGGCACCCCGGAACCAGGTCACCGGGTCCTGTCGGGTCCCCGGCCCAGGTCCCCTGGACAGGTCGTTACCCCGGCCCCGGGTCACCGGGTCATGTCGGGTCGCTGTCCCGGGTACCAGTGTCAGGTGACCACCCCGGCCCCGGGAGACGGAGTCATACCGAGTCCCCGGCCCGGGTCCCCGGGTCAGGTGGTTACCCTGGCCCCAGGTCACCGGGTCAGGTCGGGACCCCGGACCCAGGTCCCCGGGTCGTATCGGGTCGCTGCCCCGGGTACCAGTGTCGGGTGACATCCCCGGCCCCAGGTCCCCGGGTCACGTGGGGTCCCCAGCCCGGGTCCCCAGGTCACGTGGGGACCCCGGCCCCAGGTGACCGGGTCACGTGGGGACCCGGGCCCCAGGTGACCGGGTCACGTGGGGACCCCGGCCCCAGGTGACCGGGTCACGTGGGGACCCCGGCCCCAGGTGACCGGGTCACGTGATGTCCCCGGCCCGGGTCCCCGGGTCACGTGGGGACCCCGGCCCCAGGTCCCCGGGTCACGTGGGGACCCCGGCCCCAGGACCCTGGGTCACGTGGGGACCCCGGCCCGGGTCCCCGGGTCACGTGGGGACCCCGGCCCCAGGTCACCGGGTCACGTGGGGACCCCGGCCCCAGGTCCCCGGGTCACGTGGGGACACCGGCACCAGGACCCTGGGTCACGTGGGGACCCCGGCCCGGGTCCCCGGGTCACGTGGGGACCCCGGCACCAGGACCCCGGGTCACGTGGGGACCCCGGCCCCAGGTGACCGGGTCACGTGATGTCCCCGGCCCGGGTCCCCGGGTCACGTGGGGACCCCGGCCCCAGGTCACCGGGTCACGTGGGGTCCCCGGCCCGGGTCCCCGGGTCACGTGGGGACACCGGCACCAGGACCCCGGGTCACGTAGGGACCCCGGACCGGGTCCCCGGGTCACGTGGGAACCCAGGCACCAGGACCCCGGGTCACGTGGGGACCCCGGCCCCAGGTCACCGGGTCACGTGGGGTCCCCGGCCCGGGTCCCCGGGTCACGTGGGGACCCCGGCACCAGGACCCCGGGTCACGTGGGGACCCCGGCCCCAGGTCACCGGGTCACGTGGGGACCCCGGCCTCAGGTCACCGGGTCACGTGGGGACCCCGGCTCGGGTCCCCGGGTCACGTGGGGACCCCGGCACCAGGACCCCGGGTCACGTGGGGACACCGGCCCCAGGTCAGCGGGTCAGGTCGGGACCCCGGACCCAGGTCCCCGGGTCGTATCGGGTCGCTGCCCCGGGTACCAGTGTCGGGTGACATCCCCGGCCCCAGGTCCCCGGGTCACGTGGGGTCCCCGGCCCGGGTCCCCAGGTCACGTGGGGACCCCGGCCCCAGGTGACCGGGTCACGTGGGGACCCGAGCCCCAGGTGACCGGGTCACGTGGGGACCCCGGCCCCAGGTGACCGGGTCACGTGGGGACCCCGGCCCCAGGTGACCGGGTCAAGTGATGTCCCCGGCCCGGGTCCCCGGGTCACGTGGGGACCCCGGCCCCAGGTCCCCGGGTCACGTGGGGACCCCGGCCCCAGGACCCTTGGTCACGTGGGGACCCCGGCCCGGGTCCCCGGGTCACGTGGGGACCCCGGCCCCAGGTCACCGGGTCACGTGGGGACCCCGGCCCCAGGTCCCCGGGTCACGTGGGGACACCGGCACCAGGACCCTGGGTCACGTGGGGACCCCGGCCCGGGTCCCCGGGTCACGTGGGGACCCCGGCCCGGGTCCCCGGGTCACGTGGGGACCCCGGCCCCAGGTCACCGGGTCACGTGGGGACCCCGGCCCCAGGTCCCCGGGTCACGTGGGGACACCGGCACCAGGACCCTGGGTCACGTGGGGACCCCGGCCCGGGTCCCCGGGTCACGTGGGGACCCCGGCACCAGGTGACCGGGTCACGTGGGGACCCCGTTCCGGGTCCCCGGGTCACGTGGGGACCCCGGCACCAGGACCCCGGGTCACGTGGGGACCCCGGCCCCAGGTCACCGGGTCACGTGGGGTCCCCGGCCCGGGTCCCCGGGTCACGTGGGGACACCGGCACCAGGACCCCGGGTCACGTAGGGACCCCGGCACGGTCCCCGGGTCACGTGGGAACCCAGGCACCAGGACCCCGGGTCACGTGGGGACCCCGGCCCCAGGTCACCGGGTCACGTGGGGTCCCCGGCCCGGGTCCCCGGGTCACGTGTGGACCCCGGCACCAGGACCCCGGGTCACGTGGGGACCCCGGCCCCAGGTCACCGGGTCACGTGGGGACCCCGGCCTCAGGTCACCGGGTCACGTGGGGACCCCGGCTCGGGTCCCCGGGTCACGTGGGGACCCCGGCACCAGGACCCCGGGTCACGTGGGGACACCGGCCCCAGGTCAGCGGGTCAGGTCGGGACCCCGGACCCAGGTCGGGTCATGTCACGTCCCATGCCCGGGTCCCCGGGTTGGATTTTTACCAAGGCCCCGGGTCACAGGGTCATGTCGGCTCAACGGCCTGGGTACAACGGTCTGGTGACCACCCCGACCCCAGGTCCCCGGGTCATGACGGGACACCGGACCAGGTCCCCGAGTCCGGTCGACACCACAGCCCCAGGTCACCGGGTCAGGTCGGCACCCCGGAACCAGGTCACCGGGTCCTGTCGGGTCCCCGGCCCAGGTCCCCTGGACAGGTCGTTACCCCGGCCCCGGGTCACCGGGTCATGTCGGGTCGCTGTCCCGGGTACCAGTGTCAGGTGACCACCCCGGCCCCGGGAGACGGAGTCATACCGGGTCCCCGGCCCGGGTCCCCGGGTCAAGTGGTTACCCTGGCCCCAGGTCACCGGGTCAGGTCGGGACCCCGGAGCCAGGTCCCCGGGTCGTATCGGGTCGCTGCCCCGGGTACCAGTGTCGGGTGACATCCCCGGCCCCAGGTCCCCGGGTCACGTGGGGTCCCCGGCCCAGGTCACCGGGTCAGGTCGGGACCCCGGACCCAGGTCGGGTCATGTCACGTCCCATGCCCGGGTCCCCGGGTTGGATTTTTACCCAGGCTCCGGGTCACAGGGTCATGTCGGCTCAACGGCCTGGGTACAACGGTCTGGTGACCACCCCGACCCCAGGTCCCCGGGTCATGACGGGACACCGGACCAGGTCCCCGAGTCCGGTCGACACCACAGCCCCAGGTCACCGGGTCAGGTCGGCACCCCGGAACCAGGTCACCGGGTCCTGTCGGGTCCCCGGCCCAGGTCCCCTGGACAGGTCGTTACCCCGGCCCCGGGTCACCGGGTCATGTCGGGTCGCTGTCCCGGGTACCAGTGTCAGGTGACCACCCCGGCCCCGGGAGACGGAGTCATACCGGGTCCCCGGCCCGGGTCCCCGGGTCAGGTGGTTACCCTGGCCCCAGGTCACCGGGTCAGGTCGGGACCCCGGACCCAGGTCCCCGGGTCGTATCGGGTCGCTGCCCCGGGTACCAGTGTCGGGTGACATCCCCGGCCCCAGGTCCCCGGGTCACGTGGGGTCCCCGGCCCGGGTCCCCGGGTTGCATCGGGACACCAGCGAAGGTTCATCGGGTCCTGTCGGGTCCCCGGCCCGGGTCCCCTGGACAGGTCGTTAACCCGGCCCCGGGTCCCCGGGTTGGATTTTTACCCAGGCCCCGGGTCGGATTTTTACCCAGGCCCCGGGTCACAGGGTCATGTCGGGTCAACGGCCTGGGTACAACGGTCTGGTGACCACCCCGACCCCAGGTCCCCGGGTCATGACGGGACACCGGACCAGGTCCCCGAGTCCGGTCGACACCACAGCCCCAGGTCACCGGGTCAGGTCGGCACCCCGGAACCAGGTCACCGGGTCCTGTCGGGTCCCCGGCCCAGGTCCCCTGGACAGGTCGTTACCCCGGCCCCGGGTCACCGGGTCATGTCGGGTCGCTGTCCCGGGTACCAGTGTCAGGTGACCACCCCGGCCCCGGGAGACGGAGTCATACCGAGTCCCCGGCCCGGGTCCCCGGGTCAGGTGGTTACCCTGGCCCCAGGTCACCGGGTCAGGTCGGGACCCCGGACCCAGGTCCCCGGGTCGTATCGGGTCGCTGCCCCGGGTACCAGTGTCGGGTGACATCCCCGGCCCCAGGTCCCCGGGTCACGTGGGGTCCCCGGCCCGGGTCCCCAGGTCACGTGGGGACCCCGGCCCCAGGTGACCGGGTCAAGTGGGGACCCGGGCCCCAGGTGACCGGGTCACGTGGGGACCCGGGCCCCAGGTGACCGGGTCACGTGGGGACCCCGGCCCCAGGTGACCGGGTCACGTGATGTCCCCGGCCCGGGTCCCCGGGTCACGTGGGGACCCCGGCCCCAGGTCCCCGGGTCACGTGGGGACCCCGGCCCCAGGTGACCGGGTCACGTGATGTCCCCGGCCCGGGTCCCCGGGTCACGTGGGGACCCCGGCCCCAGGTCCCCGGGTCACGTGGGGACCCCGGCCCCAGGACCCTGGGTCACGTGGGGACCCCGGCCCGGGTCCCCGGGTCACGTGGGGACCCCGGCCCCAGGTCACCGGGTCACGTGGGGACCCCGGCCCCAGGTCCCCGGGTCACGTGGGGACACCGGCACCAGGACCCTGGGTCACGTGGGGACCCCGGCCCGGGTCCCCGGGTCACGTGGGGACCCCGGCACCAGGACCCCGGGTCACGTGGGGACCCCGGCCCCAGGTGACCGGGTCACGTGATGTCCCCGGCCCGGGTCCCCGGGTCACGTGGGGACCCCGGCCCCAGGTCACCGGGTCACGTGGGGTCCCCGGCCCGGGTCCCCGGGTCACGTGGGGACACCGGCACCAGGACCCCGGGTCACGTAGGGACCCCGGCCCGGGTCCCCGGGTCACGTGGGAACCCAGGCACCAGGACCCCGGGTCACGTGGGGACCCCGGCCCCAGGTCACCGGGTCACGTGGGGTCCCCGGCCCGGGTCCCCGGGTCACGTGGGGACCCCGGCACCAGGACCCCGGGTCACGTGGGGACCCCGGCCCCAGGTCACCGGGTCACGTGGGGACCCCGGCCTCAGGTCACCGGGTCACGTGGGGACCCCGGCTCGGGTCCCCGGGTCACGTGGGGACCCCGGCACCAGGACCCCGGGTCACGTGGGGACACCGGCCCCAGGTCAGCGGGTCAGGTCGGGACCCCGGACCCAGGTCGGGTCATGTCACGTCCCATGCCCGGGTCCCCGGGTTGGATTTTTACCAAGGCCCCGGGTCACAGGGTCATGTCGGCTCAACGGCCTGGGTACAACGGTCTGGTGACCACCCCGACCCCAGGTCCCCGGGTCATGACGGGACACCGGACCAGGTCCCCGAGTCCGGTCGACACCACAGCCCCAGGTCACCGGGTCAGGTCGGCACCCCGGAACCAGGTCACCGGGTCCTGTCGGGTCCCCGGCCCAGGTCCCCTGGACAGGTCGTTACCCCGGCCCCGGGTCACCGGGTCATGTCGGGTCGCTGTCCCGGGTACCAGTGTCAGGTGACCACCCCGGCCCCGGGAGACGGAGTCATACCGGGTCCCCGGCCCGGGTCCCCGGGTCAAGTGGTTACCCTGGCCCCAGGTCACCGGGTCAGGTCGGGACCCCGGACCCAGGTCCCCGGGTCGTATCGGGTCGCTGCCCCGGGTACCAGTGTCGGGTGACATCCCCGGCCCCAGGTCCCCGGGTCACGTGGGGTCCCCGGCCCAGGTCACCGGGTCAGGTCGGGACCCCGGACCCAGGTCGGGTCATGTCACGTCCCATGCCCGGGTCCCCGGGTTGGATTTTTACCCAGGCTCCGGGTCACAGGGTCATGTCGGCTCAACGGCCTGGGTACAACGGTCTGGTGACCACCCCGACCCCAGGTCCCCGGGTCATGACGGGACACCGGACCAGGTCCCCGAGTCCGGTCGACACCACAGCCCCAGGTCACCGGGTCAGGTCGGCACCCCGGAACCAGGTCACCGGGTCCTGTCGGGTCCCCGGCCCAGGTCCCCTGGACAGGTCGTTACCCCGGCCCCGGGTCACCGGGTCATGTCGGGTCGCTGTCCCGGGTACCAGTGTCAGGTGACCACCCCGGCCCCGGGAGACGGAGTCATACCGGGTCCCCGGCCCGGGTCCCCGGGTCAAGTGGTTACCCTGGCCCCAGGTCACCGGGTCAGGTCGGGACCCCGGACCCAGGTCCCCGGGTCGTATCGGGTCGCTGCCCCGGGTACCAGTGTCGGGTGACATCCCCGGCCCCAGGTCCCCGGGTCACGTGGGGTCCCCGGCCCGGGTCCCCGGGTTGCATCGGGACACCAGCGAAGGTTCATCGGGTCCTGTCGGGTCCCCGGCCCGGGTCCCCTGGACAGGTCGTTAACCCGGCCCCGGGTCCCCGGGTTGGATTTTTACCCAGGCCCCGGGTCGGATTTTTACCCAGGCCCCGGGTCACAGGGTCATGTCGGGTCAACGGCCTGGGTACAACGGTCTGGTGACCACCCCGACCCCAGGTCCCCGGGTCATGACGGGACACCGGACCAGGTCCCCGAGTCCGGTCGACACCACAGCCCCAGGTCACCGGGTCAGGTCGGCACCCCGGAACCAGGTCACCGGGTCCTGTCGGGTCCCCGGCCCAGGTCCCCTGGACAGGTCGTTACCCCGGCCCCGGGTCACCGGGTCATGTCGGGTCGCTGTCCCGGGTACCAGTGTCAGGTGACCACCCCGGCCCCGGGAGACGGAGTCATACCGAGTCCCCGGCCCGGGTCCCCGGGTCAGGTGGTTACCCTGGCCCCAGGTCACCGGGTCAGGTCGGGACCCCGGACCCAGGTCCCCGGGTCGTATCGGGTCGCTGCCCCGGGTACCAGTGTCGGGTGACATCCCCGGCCCCAGGTCCCCGGGTCACGTGGGGTCCCCGGCCCGGGTCCCCAGGTCACGTGGGGACCCCGGCCCCAGGTGACCGGGTCACGTGGGGACCCGGGCCCCAGGTGACCGGGTCACGTGGGGACCCCGGCCCCAGGTGACCGGGTCACGTGGGGACCCCGGCCCCAGGTGACCGGGTCACGTGATGTCCCCGGCCCGGGTCCCCGGGTCACGTGGGGACCCCGGCCCCAGGTCCCCGGGTCACGTGGGGACCCCGGCCCCAGGACCCTGGGTCACGTGGGGACCCCGGCCCGGGTCCCCGGGTCACGTGGGGACCCCGGCCCCAGGTCACCGGGTCACGTGGGGACCCCGGCCCCAGGTCCCCGGGTCACGTGGGGACACCGGCACCAGGACCCTGGGTCACGTGGGGACCCCGGCCCGGGTCCCCGGGTCACGTGGGGACCCCGGCACCAGGTGACCGGGTCACGTGGGGACCCCGGCCCGGGTCCCCGGGTCACGTGGGGACCCCGGCACCAGGACCCCGGGTCACGTGGGGACCCCGGCCCCAGGTCACCGGGTCACGTGGGGTCCCCGGCCCGGGTCCCCGGGTCACGTGGGGACACCGGCACCAGGACCCCGGGTCACGTAGGGACCCCGGCCCGGGTCCCCGGGTCACGTGGGAACCCAGGCACCAGGACCCCGGGTCACGTGGGGACCCCGGCCCCAGGTCACCGGGTCACGTGGGGTCCCCGGCCCGGGTCCCCGGGTCACGTGGGGACCCCGGCACCAGGACCCCGGGTCACGTGGGGACCCCGGCCCCAGGTCACCGGGTCACGTGGGGACCCCGGCCTCAGGTCACCGGGTCACGTGGGGACCCCGGCTCGGGTCCCCGGGTCACGTGGGGACCCCGGCACCAGGACCCCGGGTCACGTGGGGACACCGGCCCCAGGTCAGCGGGTCAGGTCGGGACCCCGGACCAAGGTCGGGTCATGTCACGTCCCATGCCCGGGTCCCCGGGTTGGATTTTTACCAAGGCCCCGGGTCACAGGGTCATGTCGGCTCAACGGCCTGGGTACAACGGTCTGGTGACCACCCCGACCCCAGGTCCCCGGGTCATGACGGGACACCGGACCAGGTCCCCGAGTCCGGTCGACACCACAGCCCCAGGTCACCGGGTCAGGTCGGCACCCCGGAACCAGGTCACCGGGTCCTGTCGGGTCCCCGGCCCAGGTCCCCTGGACAGGTCGTTACCCCGGCCCCGGGTCACCGGGTCATGTCGGGTCGCTGTCCCGGGTACCAGTGTCAGGTGACCACCCCGGCCCCGGGAGACGGAGTCATACCGGGTCCCCGGCCCGGGTCCCCGGGTCAAGTGGTTACCCTGGCCCCAGGTCACCGGGTCAGGTCGGGACCCCGGACCCAGGTCCCCGGGTCGTATCGGGTCGCTGCCCCGGGTACCAGTGTCGGGTGACATCCCCGGCCCCAGGTCCCCGGGTCACGTGGGGTCCCCGGCCCGGGTCCCCGGGTTGCATCGGGACACCAGCGAAGGTTCATCGGGTCCTGTCGGGTCCCCGGCCCGGGTCCCCTGGACAGGTCGTTAACCCGGCCCCGGGTCCCCGGGTTGGATTTTTACCCAGGCCCCGGGTCGGATTTTTACCCAGGCCCCGGGTCACAGGGTCATGTCGGGTCAACGGCCTGGGTACAACGGTCTGGTGACCACCCCGACCCCAGGTCCCCGGGTCATGACGGGACACCGGACCAGGTCCCCGAGTCCGGTCGACACCACAGCCCCAGGTCACCGGGTCAGGTCGGCACCCCGGAACCAGGTCACCGGGTCCTGTCGGGTCCCCGGCCCAGGTCCCCTGGACAGGTCGTTACCCCGGCCCCGGGTCACCGGGTCATGTCGGGTCGCTGTCCCGGGTACCAGTGTCAGGTGACCACCCCGGCCCCGGGAGACGGAGTCATACCGAGTCCCCGGCCCGGGTCCCCGGGTCAGGTGGTTACCCTGGCCCCAGGTCACCGGGTCAGGTCGGGACCCCGGACCCAGGTCCCCGGGTCGTATCGGGTCGCTGCCCCGGGTACCAGTGTCGGGTGACATCCCCGGCCCCAGGTCCCCGGGTCACGTGGGGTCCCCGGCCCGGGTCCCCAGGTCACGTGGGGACCCCGGCCCCAGGTGACCGGGTCAAGTGGGGACCCGGGCCCCAGGTGACCGGGTCACGTGGGGACCCGGGCCCCAGGTGACCGGGTCACGTGGGGACCCCGGCCCCAGGTGACCGGGTCACGTGATGTCCCCGGCCCGGGTCCCCGGGTCACGTGGGGACCCCGGCCCCAGGTCCCCGGGTCACGTGGGGACCCCGGCCCCAGGTGACCGGGTCACGTGATGTCCCCGGCCCGGGTCCCCGGGTCACGTGGGGACCCCGGCCCCAGGTCCCCGGGTCACGTGGGGACCCCGGCCCCAGGACCCTGGGTCACGTGGGGACCCCGGCCCGGGTCCCCGGGTCACGTGGGGACCCCGGCCCCAGGTCACCGGGTCACGTGGGGACCCCGGCCCCAGGTCCCCGGGTCACGTGGGGACACCGGCACCAGGACCCTGGGTCACGTGGGGACCCCGGCCCGGGTCCCCGGGTCACGTGGGGACCCCGGCACCAGGACCCCGGGTCACGTGGGGACCCCGGCCCCAGGTGACCGGGTCACGTGATGTCCCCGGCCCGGGTCCCCGGGTCACGTGGGGACCCCGGCCCCAGGTCACCGGGTCACGTGGGGTCCCCGGCCCGGGTCCCCGGGTCACGTGGGGACACCGGCACCAGGACCCCGGGTCACGTAGGGACCCCGGCCCGGGTCCCCGGGTCACGTGGGAACCCAGGCACCAGGACCCCGGGTCACGTGGGGACCCCGGCCCCAGGTCACCGGGTCACGTGGGGTCCCCGGCCCGGGTCCCCGGGTCACGTGGGGACCCCGGCACCAGGACCCCGGGTCACGTGGGGACCCCGGCCCCAGGTCACCGGGTCACGTGGGGACCCCGGCCTCAGGTCACCGGGTCACGTGGGGACCCCGGCTCGGGTCCCCGGGTCACGTGGGGACCCCGGCACCAGGACCCCGGGTCACGTGGGGACACCGGCCCCAGGTCAGCGGGTCAGGTCGGGACCCCGGACCCAGGTCGGGTCATGTCACGTCCCATGCCCGGGTCCCCGGGTTGGATTTTTACCAAGGCCCCGGGTCACAGGGTCATGTCGGCTCAACGGCCTGGGTACAACGGTCTGGTGACCACCCCGACCCCAGGTCCCCGGGTCATGACGGGACACCGGACCAGGTCCCCGAGTCCGGTCGACACCACAGCCCCAGGTCACCGGGTCAGGTCGGCACCCCGGAACCAGGTCACCGGGTCCTGTCGGGTCCCCGGCCCAGGTCCCCTGGACAGGTCGTTACCCCGGCCCCGGGTCACCGGGTCATGTCGGGTCGCTGTCCCGGGTACCAGTGTCAGGTGACCACCCCGGCCCCGGGAGACGGAGTCATACCGGGTCCCCGGCCCGGGTCCCCGGGTCAAGTGGTTACCCTGGCCCCAGGTCACCGGGTCAGGTCGGGACCCCGGACCCAGGTCCCCGGGTCGTATCGGGTCGCTGCCCCGGGTACCAGTGTCGGGTGACATCCCCGGCCCCAGGTCCCCGGGTCACGTGGGGTCCCCGGCCCAGGTCACCGGGTCAGGTCGGGACCCCGGACCCAGGTCGGGTCATGTCACGTCCCATGCCCGGGTCCCCGGGTTGGATTTTTACCCAGGCTCCGGGTCACAGGGTCATGTCGGCTCAACGGCCTGGGTACAACGGTCTGGTGACCACCCCGACCCCAGGTCCCCGGGTCATGACGGGACACCGGACCAGGTCCCCGAGTCCGGTCGACACCACAGCCCCAGGTCACCGGGTCAGGTCGGCACCCCGGAACCAGGTCACCGGGTCCTGTCGGGTCCCCGGCCCAGGTCCCCTGGACAGGTCGTTACCCCGGCCCCGGGTCACCGGGTCATGTCGGGTCGCTGTCCCGGGTACCAGTGTCAGGTGACCACCCCGGCCCCGGGAGACGGAGTCATACCGGGTCCCCGGCCCGGGTCCCCGGGTCAAGTGGTTACCCTGGCCCCAGGTCACCGGGTCAGGTCGGGACCCCGGACCCAGGTCCCCGGGTCGTATCGGGTCGCTGCCCCGGGTACCAGTGTCGGGTGACATCCCCGGCCCCAGGTCCCCGGGTCACGTGGGGTCCCCGGCCCGGGTCCCCGGGTTGCATCGGGACACCAGCGAAGGTTCATCGGGTCCTGTCGGGTCCCCGGCCCGGGTCCCCTGGACAGGTCGTTAACCCGGCCCCGGGTCCCCGGGTTGGATTTTTACCCAGGCCCCGGGTCGGATTTTTACCCAGGCCCCGGGTCACAGGGTCATGTCGGGTCAACGGCCTGGGTACAACGGTCTGGTGACCACCCCGACCCCAGGTCCCCGGGTCATGACGGGACACCGGACCAGGTCCCCGAGTCCGGTCGACACCACAGCCCCAGGTCACCGGGTCAGGTCGGCACCCCGGAACCAGGTCACCGGGTCCTGTCGGGTCCCCGGCCCAGGTCCCCTGGACAGGTCGTTACCCCGGCCCCGGGTCACCGGGTCATGTCGGGTCGCTGTCCCGGGTACCAGTGTCAGGTGACCACCCCGGCCCCGGGAGACGGAGTCATACCGAGTCCCCGGCCCGGGTCCCCGGGTCAGGTGGTTACCCTGGCCCCAGGTCACCGGGTCAGGTCGGGACCCCGGACCCAGGTCCCCGGGTCGTATCGGGTCGCTGCCCCGGGTACCAGTGTCGGGTGACATCCCCGGCCCCAGGTCCCCGGGTCACGTGGGGTCCCCGGCCCGGGTCCCCAGGTCACGTGGGGACCCCGGCCCCAGGTGACCGGGTCACGTGGGGACCCGGGCCCCAGGTGACCGGGTCACGTGGGGACCCCGGCCCCAGGTGACCGGGTCACGTGGGGACCCCGGCCCCAGGTGACCGGGTCACGTGATGTCCCCGGCCCGGGTCCCCGGGTCACGTGGGGACCCCGGCCCCAGGTCCCCGGGTCACGTGGGGACCCCGGCCCCAGGACCCTGGGTCACGTGGGGACCCAGGCCCGGGTCCCCGGGTCACGTGGGGACCCCGGCCCCAGGTCACCGGGTCACGTGGGGACCCCGGCCCCAGGTCCCCGGGTCACGTGGGGACACCGGCACCAGGACCCTGGGTCACGTGGGGACCCCGGCCCGGGTCCCCGGGTCACGTGGGGACCCCGGCACCAGGTGACCGGGTCACGTGGGGACCCCGGCCCGGGTCCCCGGGTCACGTGGGGACCCCGGCACCAGGACCCCGGGTCACGTGGGGACCCCGGCCCCAGGTCACCGGGTCACGTGGGGTCCCCGGCCCGGGTCCCCGGGTCACGTGGGGACACCGGCACCAGGACCCCGGGTCACGTAGGGACCCCGGCCCGGGTCCCCGGGTCACGTGGGAACCCAGGCACCAGGACCCCGGGTCACGTGGGGACCCCGGCCCCAGGTCACCGGGTCACGTGGGGTCCCCGGCCCGGGTCCCCGGGTCACGTGGGGACCCCGGCACCAGGACCCCGGGTCACGTGGGGACCCCGGCCCCAGGTCACCGGGTCACGTGGGGACCCCGGCCTCAGGTCACCGGGTCACGTGGGGACCCCGGCTCGGGTCCCCGGGTCACGTGGGGACCCCGGCACCAGGACCCCGGGTCACGTGGGGACACCGGCCCCAGGTCAGCGGGTCAGGTCGGGACCCCGGACCAAGGTCGGGTCATGTCACGTCCCATGCCCGGGTCCCCGGGTTGGATTTTTACCAAGGCCCCGGGTCACAGGGTCATGTCGGCTCAACGGCCTGGGTACAACGGTCTGGTGACCACCCCGACCCCAGGTCCCCGGGTCATGACGGGACACCGGACCAGGTCCCCGAGTCCGGTCGACACCACAGCCCCAGGTCACCGGGTCAGGTCGGCACCCCGGAACCAGGTCACCGGGTCCTGTCGGGTCCCCGGCCCAGGTCCCCTGGACAGGTCGTTACCCCGGCCCCGGGTCACCGGGTCATGTCGGGTCGCTGTCCCGGGTACCAGTGTCAGGTGACCACCCCGGCCCCGGGAGACGGAGTCATACCGGGTCCCCGGCCCGGGTCCCCGGGTCAAGTGGTTACCCTGGCCCCAGGTCACCGGGTCAGGTCGGGACCCCGGACCCAGGTCCCCGGGTCGTATCGGGTCGCTGCCCCGGGTACCAGTGTCGGGTGACATCCCCGGCCCCAGGTCACCGGGTCACGTGGGGTCCCCGGCCCGGGTCCCCGGGTTGCATCGGGACACCAGCGAAGGTTCATCGGGTCCTGTCGGGTCCCCGGCCCGGGTCCCCTGGACAGGTCGTTAACCCGGCCCCGGGTCCCCGGGTTGGATTTTTACCCAGGCCCCGGGTCGGATTTTTACCCAGGCCCCGGGTCACAGGGTCATGTCGGCTCAACAGCCTGGGTACAACGGTCTGGTGACCACCCCGACCCCAGGTCCCCGGGTCATGACGGGACACCGGACCAGGTCCCCGAGTCCGGTCGACACCACAGCCCCAGGTCACCGGGTCAGGTCGGCACCCCGGAACCAGGTCACCGGGTCCTGTCGGGTCCCCGGCCCAGGTCCCCTGGACAGGTCGTTACCCCCGGCCCCGGGTCACCGGGTCATGTCGGGTCGCTGTCCCGGGTACCAGTGTCAGGTGACCACCCCGGCCCCGGGAGACGGAGTCATACCGAGTCCCCGGCCCGGGTCCCCGGGTCAGGTGGTTACCCTGGCCCCAGGTCACCGGGTCAGGTCGGGACCCCGGACCCAGGTCCCCGGGTCGTATCGGGTCGCTGCCCCGGGTACCAGTGTCGGGTGACATCCCCGGCCCCAGGTCCCCGGGTCACGTGGGGTCCCCGGCCCGGGTCCCCAGGTCACGTGGGGACCCCGGCCCCAGGTGACCGGGTCAAGTGGGGACCCGGGCCCCAGGTGACCGGGTCACGTGGGGACCCGGGCCCCAGGTGACCGGGTCACGTGGGGACCCCGGCCCCAGGTGACCGGGTCACGTGATGTCCCCGGCCCGGGTCCCCGGGTCACGTGGGGACCCCGGCCCCAGGTCCCCGGGTCACGTGGGGACCCCGGCCCCAGGTGACCGGGTCACGTGATGTCCCCGGCCCGGGTCCCCGGGTCACGTGGGGACCCCGGCCCCAGGTCCCCGGGTCACGTGGGGACCCCGGCCCCAGGACCCTGGGTCACGTGGGGACCCCGGCCCGGGTCCCCGGGTCACGTGGGGACCCCGGCCCCAGGTCACCGGGTCACGTGGGGACCCCGGCCCCAGGTCCCCGGGTCACGTGGGGACACCGGCACCAGGACCCTGGGTCACGTGGGGACCCCGGCCCGGGTCCCCGGGTCACGTGGGGACCCCGGCACCAGGACCCCGGGTCACGTGGGGACCCCGGCCCCAGGTGACCGGGTCACGTGATGTCCCCGGCCCGGGTCCCCGGGTCACGTGGGGACCCCGGCCCCAGGTCACCGGGTCACGTGGGGTCCCCGGCCCGGGTCCCCGGGTCACGTGGGGACACCGGCACCAGGACCCCGGGTCACGTAGGGACCCCGGCCCGGGTCCCCGGGTCACGTGGGAACCCAGGCACCAGGACCCCGGGTCACGTGGGGACCCCGGCCCCAGGTCACCGGGTCACGTGGGGTCCCCGGCCCGGGTCCCCGGGTCACGTGGGGACCCCGGCACCAGGACCCCGGGTCACGTGGGGACCCCGGCCCCAGGTCACCGGGTCACGTGGGGACCCCGGCCTCAGGTCACCGGGTCACGTGGGGACCCCGGCTCGGGTCCCCGGGTCACGTGGGGACCCCGGCACCAGGACCCCGGGTCACGTGGGGACACCGGCCCCAGGTCAGCGGGTCAGGTCGGGACCCCGGACCCAGGTCGGGTCATGTCACGTCCCATGCCCGGGTCCCCGGGTTGGATTTTTACCAAGGCCCCGGGTCACAGGGTCATGTCGGCTCAACGGCCTGGGTACAACGGTCTGGTGACCACCCCGACCCCAGGTCCCCGGGTCATGACGGGACACCGGACCAGGTCCCCGAGTCCGGTCGACACCACAGCCCCAGGTCACCGGGTCAGGTCGGCACCCCGGAACCAGGTCACCGGGTCCTGTCGGGTCCCCGGCCCAGGTCCCCTGGACAGGTCGTTACCCCGGCCCCGGGTCACCGGGTCATGTCGGGTCGCTGTCCCGGGTACCAGTGTCAGGTGACCACCCCGGCCCCGGGAGACGGAGTCATACCGGGTCCCCGGCCCGGGTCCCCGGGTCAAGTGGTTACCCTGGCCCCAGGTCACCGGGTCAGGTCGGGACCCCGGACCCAGGTCCCCGGGTCGTATCGGGTCGCTGCCCCGGGTACCAGTGTCGGGTGACATCCCCGGCCCCAGGTCCCCGGGTCACGTGGGGTCCCCGGCCCAGGTCACCGGGTCAGGTCGGGACCCCGGACCCAGGTCGGGTCATGTCACGTCCCATGCCCGGGTCCCCGGGTTGGATTTTTACCCAGGCTCCGGGTCACAGGGTCATGTCGGCTCAACGGCCTGGGTACAACGGTCTGGTGACCACCCCGACCCCAGGTCCCCGGGTCATGACGGGACACCGGACCAGGTCCCCGAGTCCGGTCGACACCACAGCCCCAGGTCACCGGGTCAGGTCGGCACCCCGGAACCAGGTCACCGGGTCCTGTCGGGTCCCCGGCCCAGGTCCCCTGGACAGGTCGTTACCCCGGCCCCGGGTCACCGGGTCATGTCGGGTCGCTGTCCCGGGTACCAGTGTCAGGTGACCACCCCGGCCCCGGGAGACGGAGTCATACCGGGTCCCCGGCCCGGGTCCCCGGGTCAAGTGGTTACCCTGGCCCCAGGTCACCGGGTCAGGTCGGGACCCCGGACCCAGGTCCCCGGGTCGTATCGGGTCGCTGCCCCGGGTACCAGTGTCGGGTGACATCCCCGGCCCCAGGTCCCCGGGTCACGTGGGGTCCCCGGCCCGGGTCCCCGGGTTGCATCGGGACACCAGCGAAGGTTCATCGGGTCCTGTCGGGTCCCCGGCCCGGGTCCCCTGGACAGGTCGTTAACCCGGCCCCGGGTCCCCGGGTTGGATTTTTACCCAGGCCCCGGGTCGGATTTTTACCCAGGCCCCGGGTCACAGGGTCATGTCGGGTCAACGGCCTGGGTACAACGGTCTGGTGACCACCCCGACCCCAGGTCCCCGGGTCATGACGGGACACCGGACCAGGTCCCCGAGTCCGGTCGACACCACAGCCCCAGGTCACCGGGTCAGGTCGGCACCCCGGAACCAGGTCACCGGGTCCTGTCGGGTCCCCGGCCCAGGTCCCCTGGACAGGTCGTTACCCCGGCCCCGGGTCACCGGGTCATGTCGGGTCGCTGTCCCGGGTACCAGTGTCAGGTGACCACCCCGGCCCCGGGAGACGGAGTCATACCGAGTCCCCGGCCCGGGTCCCCGGGTCAGGTGGTTACCCTGGCCCCAGGTCACCGGGTCAGGTCGGGACCCCGGACCCAGGTCCCCGGGTCGTATCGGGTCGCTGCCCCGGGTACCAGTGTCGGGTGACATCCCCGGCCCCAGGTCCCCGGGTCACGTGGGGTCCCCGGCCCGGGTCCCCAGGTCACGTGGGGACCCCGGCCCCAGGTGACCGGGTCACGTGGGGACCCGGGCCCCAGGTGACCGGGTCACGTGGGGACCCCGGCCCCAGGTGACCGGGTCACGTGGGGACCCCGGCCCCAGGTGACCGGGTCACGTGATGTCCCCGGCCCGGGTCCCCGGGTCACGTGGGGACCCCGGCCCCAGGTCCCCGGGTCACGTGGGGACCCCGGCCCCAGGACCCTGGGTCACGTGGGGACCCCGGCCCGGGTCCCCGGGTCACGTGGGGACCCCGGCCCCAGGTCACCGGGTCACGTGGGGACCCCGGCCCCAGGTCCCCGGGTCACGTGGGGACACCGGCACCAGGACCCTGGGTCACGTGGGGACCCCGGCCCGGGTCCCCGGGTCACGTGGGGACCCCGGCACCAGGTGACCGGGTCACGTGGGGACCCCGGCCCGGGTCCCCGGGTCACGTGGGGACCCCGGCACCAGGACCCCGGGTCACGTGGGGACCCCGGCCCCAGGTCACCGGGTCACGTGGGGTCCCCGGCCCGGGTCCCCGGGTCACGTGGGGACACCGGCACCAGGACCCCGGGTCACGTAGGGACCCCGGCCCGGGTCCCCGGGTCACGTGGGAACCCAGGCACCAGGACCCCGGGTCACGTGGGGACCCCGGCCCCAGGTCACCGGGTCACGTGGGGTCCCCGGCCCGGGTCCCCGGGTCACGTGGGGACCCCGGCACCAGGACCCCGGGTCACGTGGGGACCCCGGCCCCAGGTCACCGGGTCACGTGGGGACCCCGGCCTCAGGTCACCGGGTCACGTGGGGACCCCGGCTCGGGTCCCCGGGTCACGTGGGGACCCCGGCACCAGGACCCCGGGTCACGTGGGGACACCGGCCCCAGGTCAGCGGGTCAGGTCGGGACCCCGGACCAAGGTCGGGTCATGTCACGTCCCATGCCCGGGTCCCCGGGTTGGATTTTTACCAAGGCCCCGGGTCACAGGGTCATGTCGGCTCAACGGCCTGGGTACAACGGTCTGGTGACCACCCCGACCCCAGGTCCCCGGGTCATGACGGGACACCGGACCAGGTCCCCGAGTCCGGTCGACACCACAGCCCCAGGTCACCGGGTCAGGTCGGCACCCCGGAACCAGGTCACCGGGTCCTGTCGGGTCCCCGGCCCAGGTCCCCTGGACAGGTCGTTACCCCGGCCCCGGGTCACCGGGTCATGTCGGGTCGCTGTCCCGGGTACCAGTGTCAGGTGACCACCCCGGCCCCGGGAGACGGAGTCATACCGGGTCCCCGGCCCGGGTCCCCGGGTCAAGTGGTTACCCTGGCCCCAGGTCACCGGGTCAGGTCGGGACCCCGGACCCAGGTCCCCGGGTCGTATCGGGTCGCTGCCCCGGGTACCAGTGTCGGGTGACATCCCCGGCCCCAGGTCACCGGGTCACGTGGGGTCCCCGGCCCGGGTCCCCGGGTTGCATCGGGACACCAGCGAAGGTTCATCGGGTCCTGTCGGGTCCCCGGCCCGGGTCCCCTGGACAGGTCGTTAACCCGGCCCCGGGTCCCCGGGTTGGATTTTTACCCAGGCCCCGGGTCGGATTTTTACCCAGGCCCCGGGTCACAGGGTCATGTCGGCTCAACAGCCTGGGTACAACGGTCTGGTGACCACCCCGACCCCAGGTCCCCGGGTCATGACGGGACACCGGACCAGGTCCCCGAGTCCGGTCGACACCACAGCCCCAGGTCACCGGGTCAGGTCGGCACCCCGGAACCAGGTCACCGGGTCCTGTCGGGTCCCCGGCCCAGGTCCCCTGGACAGGTCGTTACCCCGGCCCCGGGTCACCGGGTCATGTCGGGTCGCTGTCCCGGGTACCAGTGTCAGGTGACCACCCCGGCCCCGGGAGACGGAGTCATACCGAGTCCCCGGCCCGGGTCCCCGGGTCAGGTGGTTACCCTGGCCCCAGGTCACCGGGTCAGGTCGGGACCCCGGACCCAGGTCCCCGGGTCGTATCGGGTCGCTGCCCCGGGTACCAGTGTCGGGTGACATCCCCGGCCCCAGGTCCCCGGGTCACGTGGGGTCCCCGGCCCGGGTCCCCAGGTCACGTGGGGACCCCGGCCCCAGGTGACCGGGTCAAGTGGGGACCCGGGCCCCAGGTGACCGGGTCACGTGGGGACCCGGGCCCCAGGTGACCGGGTCACGTGGGGACCCCGGCCCCAGGTGACCGGGTCACGTGGGGACCCCGGCCCCAGGTGACCGGGTCACGTGATGTCCCCGGCCCGGGTCCCCGGGTCACGTGGGGACCCCGGCACCAGGACCCCGGGTCACGTGGGGACCCCGGCCCCAGGTGACCGGGTCACGTGATGTCCCCGGCCCGGGTCCCCGGGTCACGTGGGGACCCCGGCCCCAGGTCACCGGGTCACGTGGGGTCCCCGGCCCGGGTCCCCGGGTCACGTGGGGACACCGGCACCAGGACCCCGGGTCACGTAGGGACCCCGGCCCGGGTCCCCGGGTCACGTGGGAACCCAGGCACCAGGACCCCGGGTCACGTGGGGACCCCGGCCCCAGGTCACCGGGTCACGTGGGGTCTCCAGCCCGGGTCCCCGGGTCACGTGGGGACCCCGGCACCAGGACCCCGGGTCACGTGGGGACCCCGGCCCCAGGTCACCGGGTCACGTGGGGACCCCGGCCTCAGGTCACCGGGTCACGTGGGGACCCCGGCTCGGGTCCCCGGGTCACGTGGGGACCCCGGCACCAGGACCCCGGGTCACGTGGGGACACCGGCCCCAGGTCAGCGGGTCAGGTCGGGACCCCGGACCCAGGTCGGGTCATGTCTCGTCCCATGCCCGGGTCCCCGGGTCACGTGGGGACCCCGGCACCAGGACCCCGGGTCACGTGGGGACCCCGGCCCCAGGTCACCGGGTCACGTGGGGACCCCGGCCTCAGGTCACCGGGTCACGTGGGGACCCCGGCTCGGGTCCCCGGGTCACGTGGGGACCCCGGCACCAGGACCCCGGGTCACGTGGGGACACCGGCCCCAGGTCAGCGGGTCAGGTCGGGACCCCGGACCCAGGTCGGGTCATGTCACGTCCCATGCCCGGGTCCCCGGGTTGGATTTTTACCCAGGCTCCGGGTCACAGGGTCATGTCGGCTCAACGGCCTGGGTACAACGGTCTGGTGACCACCCCGACCCCAGGTCCCCGGGTCATGACGGGACACCGGACCAGGTCCCCGAGTCCGGTCGACACCACAGCCCCAGGTCACCGGGTCAGGTCGGCACCCCGGAACCAGGTCACCGGGTCCTGTCGGGTCCCCGGCCCAGGTCCCCTGGACAGGTCGTTACCCCGGCCCCGGGTCACCGGGTCATGTCGGGTCGCTGTCCCGGGTACCAGTGTCAGGTGACCACCCCGGCCCCGGGAGACGGAGTCATACCGGGTCCCCGGCCCGGGTCCCCGGGTCAGGTGGTTACCCTGGCCCCAGGTCACCGGGTCAGGTCGGGACCCCGGACCCAGGTCCCCGGGTCGTATCGGGTCGCTGCCCCGGGTACCAGTGTCGGGTGACATCCCCGGCCCCAGGTCCCCGGGTCACGTGGGGTCCCCGGCCCGGGTCCCCGGGTTGCATCGGGACACCAGCGAAGGTTCATCGGGTCCTGTCGGGTCCCCGGCCCGGGTCCCCTGGACAGGTCGTTAACCCGGCCCCGGGTCCCCGGGTTGGATTTTTACCCAGGCCCCGGGTCGGATTTTTACCCAGGCCCCGGGTCACAGGGTCATGTCGGCTCAACGGCCTGGGTACAACGGTCTGGTGACCACCCCGACCCCAGGTCCCCGGGTCATGACGGGACACCGGACCAGGTCCCCGAGTCCGGTCGACACCACAGCCCCAGGTCACCGGGTCAGGTCGGCACCCCGGAACCAGGTCACCGGGTCCTGTCGGGTCCCCGGCCCAGGTCCCCTGGACAGGTCGTTACCCCGGCCCCGGGTCACCGGGTCATGTCGGGTCGCTGTCCCGGGTACCAGTGTCAGGTGACCACCCCGGCCCCGGGAGACGGAGTCATACCGAGTCCCCGGCCCGGGTCCCCGGGTCAGGTGGTTACCCTGGCCCCAGGTCACCGGGTCAGGTCGGGACCCCGGACCCAGGTCCCCGGGTCGTATCGGGTCGCTGCCCCGGGTACCAGTGTCGGGTGACATCCCCGGCCCCAGGTCCCCGGGTCACGTGGGGTCCCCGGCCCGGGTCCCCAGGTCACGTGGGGACCCCGGCCCCAGGTCACCGGGTCACGTGGGGACCCGGGCCCCAGGTGACCGGGTCACGTGGGGACACCGGCACCAGGACACCGGGTCACGTGGGGACCCCGGCCCCAGGTGACCGGGTCACGTGGGGACCCCGGCCCCAGGTGACCGGGTCACGTGATGTCCCCGGCCCGGGTCCCCGGGTCACGTGGGGACCCCGGCCCCAGGTCCCCGGGTCACGTGGGGACCCCGGCCCCAGGTCACCGGGTCACGTGGGGACACCGGCCCCAGGACCCTGGGTCACGTGGGGACCCCGGCCCGGGTCCCCGGGTCACGTGGGGACCCCGGCCCCAGGTCACCGGGTCACGTGGGACCCCGGCCCCAGGTCCCCGGGTCACGTGGGGACACCGGCACCAGGACCCTGGGTCACGTGGGGACCCCGGCCCGGGTCCCCGGGTCACGTGGGGACCCCGGCACCAGGACCCCGGGTCACGTGGGGACCCCGGCCCCAGGTGACCGGGTCACGTGATGTCCCCGGCCCGGGTCCCCGGGTCACGTGGGGACCCCGGCCCCAGGTCACCGGGTCACGTGGGGTCCCCGGCCCGGGTCCCCGGGTCACGTGGGGACACCGGCACCAGGACCCCGGGTCACGTAGGGACCCCGGCCCGGGTCCCCGGGTCACGTGGGAACCCAGGCACCAGGACCCCGGGTCACGTGGGGACCCCGGCCCCAGGTCACCGGGTCACGTGGGGTCCCCGGCCCGGGTCCCCGGGTCACGTGGGGACCCCGGCACCAGGACCCCGGGTCACGTGGGGACCCCGGCCCCAGGTCACCGGGTCACGTGGGGACCCCGGCCTCAGGTCACCGGGTCACGTGGGGACCCCGGCTCGGGTCCCCGGGTCACGTGGGGACCCCGGCACCAGGACCCCGGGTCACGTGGGGACACCGGCCCCAGGTCAGCGGGTCAGGTCGGGACCCCGGACCCAGGTCGGGTCATGTCACGTCCCATGCCCGGGTCCCCGGGTTGGATTTTTACCCAGGCTCCGGGTCACAGGGTCATGTCGGCTCAACGGCCTGGGTACAACGGTCTGGTGACCACCCCGACCCCAGGTCCCCGGGTCATGACGGGACACCGGACCAGGTCCCCGAGTCCGGTCGACACCACAGCCCCAGGTCACCGGGTCAGGTCGGCACCCCGGAACCAGGTCACCGGGTCCTGTCGGGTCCCCGGCCCAGGTCCCCTGGACAGGTCGTTACCCCCGGCCCCGGGTCACCGGGTCATGTCGGGTCGCTGTCCCGGGTACCAGTGTCAGGTGACCACCCCGGCCCCGGGAGACGGAGTCATACCGGGTCCCCGGCCCGGGTCCCCGGGTCAGGTGGTTACCCTGGCCCCAGGTCACCGGGTGAGGTCGGGACCCCGGACCCAGGTCGGGTCATGTCACGTCCCATGCCCGGGTCCCCGGGTTGGATTTTTACCCAGGCTCCGGGTCACAGGGTCATGTCGGCTCAACGGCCTGGGTACAACGGTCTGGTGACCACCCCGACCCCAGGTCCCCGGGTCATGACGGGACACCGGACCAGGTCCCCGAGTCCGGTCGACACCACAGCCCCAGGTCACCGGGTCAGGTCGGCACCCCGGAACCAGGTCACCGGGTCCTGTCGGGTCCCCGGCCCAGGTCCCCTGGACAGGTCGTTACCCCGGCCCCGGGTCACCGGGTCATGTCGGGTCGCTGTCCCGGGTACCAGTGTCAGGTGACCACCCCGGCCCCGGGAGACGGAGTCATACCGAGTCCCCGGCCCGGGTCCCCGGGTCAGGTGGTTACCCTGGCCCCAGGTCACCGGGTCAGGTCGGGACCCCGGACCCAGGTCCCCGGGTCGTATCGGGTCGCTGCCCCGGGTACCAGTGTCGGGTGACATCCCCGGCCCCAGGTCCCCGGGTCACGTGGGGTCCCCGGCCCGGGTCCCCAGGTCACGTGGGGACCCCGGCCCCAGGTGACCGGGTCAAGTGGGGACCCGGGCCCCAGGTGACCGGGTCACGTGGGGACCCGGGCCCCAGGTGACCGGGTCACGTGGGGACCCCGGCCCCAGGTGACCGGGTCACGTGGGGACCCCGGCCCCAGGTGACCGGGTCACGTGATGTCCCCGGCCCGGGTCCCCGGGTCACGTGGGGACCCCGGCCCCAGGTCCCCGGGTCACGTGGGGACCCCGGCCCCAGGACCCTGGGTCACGTGGGGACCCCGGCCCGGGTCCCCGGGTCACGTGGGGACCCCTGCCCCAGGTCACCGGGTCACGTGGGGACCCCGGCCCCAGGTCCCCGGGTCACGTGGGGACACCGGCACCAGGACCCTGGGTCACGTGGGGACCCCGGCCCGGGTCCCCGGGTCACGTGGGGACCCCGGCACCAGGACCCCGGGTCACGTGGGGACCCCGGCCCCAGGTGACCGGGTCACGTGATGTCCCCGGCCCGGGTCCCCGGGTCACGTGGGGACCCCGGCCCCAGGTCACCGGGTCACGTGGGGTCCCCGGCCCGGGTCCCCGGGTCACGTGGGGACACCGGCACCAGGACCCCGGGTCACGTAGGGACCCCGGCCCGGGTCCCCGGGTCACGTGGGAACCCAGGCACCAGGACCCCGGGTCACGTGGGGACCCCGGCCCCAGGTCACCGGGTCACGTGGGGTCTCCAGCCCGGGTCCCCGGGTCACGTGGGGACCCCGGCACCAGGACCCCGGGTCACGTGGGGACCCCGGCCCCAGGTCACCGGGTCACGTGGGGACCCCGGCCTCAGGTCACCGGGTCACGTGGGGACCCCGGCTCGGGTCCCCGGGTCACGTGGGGACCCCGGCACAAGGACCCCGGGTCACGTGGGGACACCGGCCCCAGGTCAGCGGGTCAGGTCGGGACCCCGGACCCAGGTCGGGTCATGTCACGTCCCATGCCCGGGTCCCCGGGTTGGATTTTTACCAAGGCCCCGGGTCACAGGGTCATGTCGGCTCAACGGCCTGGGTACAACGGTCTGGTGACCACCCCGACCCCAGGTCCCCGGCTCATGACGGGACACCGGACCAGGTCCCCGAGTCCGGTCGACACCACAGCCCCAGGTCACCGGGTCAGGTCGGCACCCCGGAACCAGGTCACCGGGTCCTGTCGGGTCCCCGGCCCAGGTCCCCTGGACAGGTTGTTACCCCGGCCCCGGGTCACCGGGTCATGTCGGGTCGCTGTCCCGGGTACCAGTGTCAGGTGACCACCCCGGCCCCGGGAGACGGAGTCATACCGGGTCCCCGGCCCGGGTCCCCGGGTCAGGTGGTTACCCTGGCCCCAGGTCACCGGGTCAGGTCGGGACCCCGGACCCAGGTCCCCGGGTCGTATCGGGTCGCTGCCCCGGGTACCAGTGTCGGGTGACATCCCCGGCCCCAGGTCCCCGGGTCACGTGGGGTCCCCGGCCCGGGTCCCCGGGTTGCATCGGGACACCAGCGAAGGTTCATCGGGTCCTGTCGGGTCCCCGGCCCGGGTCCCCTGGACAGGTCGTTAACCCGGCCCCGGGTCCCCGGGTTGGATTTTTACCCAGGCCCCGGGTCGGATTTTTACCCAGGCCCCGGGTCACAGGGTCATGTCGGGTCAACGGCCTGGGTACAACGGTCTGGTGACCACCCCGACCCCAGGTCCCCGGGTCATGACGGGACACCGGACCAGGTCCCCGAGTCCGGTCGACACCACAGCCCCAGGTCACCGGGTCAGGTCGGCACCCCGGAACCAGGTCACCGGGTCCTGTCGGGTCCCCGGCCCAGGTCCCCTGGACAGGTCGTTACCCCGGCCCCGGGTCACCGGGTCATGTCGGGTCGCTGTCCCGGGTACCAGTGTCAGGTGACCACCCCGGCCCCGGGAGACGGAGTCATACCGAGTCCCCGGCCCGGGTCCCCGGGTCAGGTGGTTACCCTGGCCCCAGGTCACCGGGTCAGGTCGGGACCCCAGACCCAGGTCCCCGGGTCATATCGGGTCGCTGCCCCGGGTACCAGTGTCGGGTGACATCCCCGGCCCCAGGTCCCCGGGTCACGTGGGGTCCCCGGCCCGGGTCCCCAGGTCACGTGGGGACCCCGGCCCCAGGTGACCGGGTCACGTGGGGACCCGGGCCCCAGGTGACCGGGTCACGTGCGGACACCGGCACCAGGACCCCGGGTCACGTGGGGACCCCGGCCCCAGGTGACCGGGTCACGTGGGGACCCCGGCCCCAGGTGACCGGGTCACGTGATGTCCCCGGCCCGGGTCCCCGGGTCACGTGGGGACCCCGGCCCCAGGTCCCCGGGTCACGTGGGGACCCCGGCCCCAGGTCACCGGGTCACGTGGGGACACCGGCCCCAGGACCCTGGGTCACGTGGGGACCCCGGCCCGGGTCCCCGGGTCACGTGGGGACCCCGGCCCCAGGTCACCGGGTCACGTGGAACCCCGGCCCCAGGTCCCCGGGTCACGTGGGGACACCAGCACCAGGACCCTGGGTCACGTGGGGACCCCGGCCCGGGTCCCCGGGTCACGTGGGGACCCCGGCACCAGGACCCCGGGTCACGTGGGGACCCCGTCCCCAGGTGACCGGGTCACGTGATGTCCCCGGCCCGGGTCCCCGGGTCACGTGGGGACCCCGGCCCCAGGTCACCGGGTCACGTGGGGTCCCCGGCCCGGGTCCCCGGGTCACGTGGGGACACCGGCACCAGGACCCCGGGTCACGTAGGGACCCCGGCCCGGGTCCCCGGGTCACGTGGGAACCCAGGCACCAGGACCCCGGGTCACGTGGGGACCCCGGCCCCAGGTCACCGGGTCACGTGGGGTCCCCGGCCCGGGTCCCCGGGTCACGTGGGGACCCCGGCACCAGGACCCCGGGTCACGTGGGGACCCCGGCCCCAGGTCACCGGGTCACGTGGGGACCCCGGCCTCAGGTCACCGGGTCACGTGGGGACCCCGGCACCAGGACCCCGGGTCACGTGGGGACACCGGCCCCAGGTCAGCGGGTCAGGTCGGGACCCCGGACCCAGGTCGGGTCATGTCACGTCCCATGCCCGGGTCCCCGGGTTGGATTTTTACCCAGGCTCCGGGTCACAGGGTCATGTCGGCTCAACGGCCTGGGTACAACGGTCTGGTGACCACCCCGACCCCAGGTCCCCGGGTCATGACGGGACACCGGACCAGGTCCCCGAGTCCGGTCGACACCACAGCCCCAGGTCACCGGGTCAGGTCGGCACCCCGGAACCAGGTCACCGGGTCCTGTCGGGTCCCCGGCCCAGGTCCCCTGGACAGGTCGTTACCCCGGCCCCGGGTCACCGGGTCATGTCGGGTCGCTGTCCCGGGTACCAGTGTCAGGTGACCACCCCGGCCCCGGGAGACGGAGTCATACCGGGTCCCCGGCCCGGGTCCCCGGGTCAGGTGGTTACCCTGGCCCCAGGTCACCGGGTCAGGTCGGGACCCCGGACCCAGGTCGGGTCATGTCACGTCCCATGCCCGGGTCCCCGGGTTGGATTTTTACCCAGGCTCCGGGTCACAGGGTCATGTCGGCTCAACGGCCTGGGTACAACGGTCTGGTGACCACCCCGACCCCAGGTCCCCGGGTCATGACGGGACACCGGACCAGGTCCCCGAGTCCGGTCGACACCACAGCCCCAGGTCACCGGGTCAGGTCGGCACCCCGGAACCAGGTCACCGGGTCCTGTCGGGTCCCCGGCCCAGGTCCCCTGGACAGGTCGTTACCCCGGCCCCGGGTCACCGGGTCATGTCGGGTCGCTGTCCCGGGTAGCAGTGTCAGGTGACCACCCCGGCCCCGGGAGACGGAGTCATACCGGGTCCCCGGCCCGGGTCCCCGGGTCAGGTGGTTACCCTGGCCCCAGGTCACCGGGTCAGGTCGGGACCCCGGACCCAGGTCCCCGGGTCGTATCGGGTCGCTGCCCCGGGTACCAGTGTCGGGTGACATCCCCGGCCCCAGGTCCCCAGGTCACGTGGGGACCCCGGCCCCAGGTGACCGGGTCACGTGGGGACCCGGGCCCCAGGTGACCGGGTCACGTGGGGACCCCGGCCCCAGGTGACCGGGTCAAGTGGGGACCCCGGCCCCAGGTGACCGGGTCACGTGATGTCCCCGGCCCGGGTCCCCGGGTCACGTGGGGACCCCGGCCCCAGGTCCCCGGGTCACGTGGGGACCCCGGCCCCAGGACCCTGGGTCACGTGGGGACCCCGGCCCGGGTCCCCGGGTCACGTGGGGACCCCGGCCCCAGGTCACCGGGTCACGTGGGGACCCCGGCCCCAGGTCCCCGGGTCACGTGGGGACACCGGCACCAGGACCCTGGGTCACGTGGGGACCCCGGCCCGGGTCCCCGGGTCACGTGGGGCCTCCGGCACCAGGACCCCGGGTCACGTGGGGACCCCGGCCCTAGGTGACCGGGTCACGTGATGTCCCCGGCCCGGGTCCCCGGGTCACGTGGGGACCCCGGCCCCAGGTCACCGGGTCACGTGGGGTCCCCGGCCCGGGTCCCCGGGTCACGTGGGGACACCGGCACCAGGACCCCGGGTCACGTAGGGACCCCGGCCCGGGTCCCCGGGTCACGTGGGAACCCAGGCACCAGGACCCCGGGTCACGTGGGGACCCCGGCCCCAGGTCACCGGGTCACGTGGGGTCCCCGGCCCGGGTCCCCGGGTCACGTGGGGACCCCGGCACCAGGACCCCGGGTCACGTGGGGACACCGGCCCCAGGTCAGCGGGTCAGGTCGGGACCCGGACCCAGGTCGGGTCATGTCACGTCCCATGCCCGGGTCCCCGGGTTGGATTTTTACCCAGGCCCCGGGTCACAGGGTCATGTCGGCTCAACGGCCTGGGTACAACGGTCTGGTGACCACCCCGACCCCAGGTCCCCGGGTCATGACAGGACACCGGACCAGGTCCCCGAGTCCAGTCGACACCACAGCCCCAGGTCACCGGGTCAGGTCGGCACCCCGGAACCAGGTCACCAGGTCCTGTCGGGTCCCCGGCCCAGGTCCCCTGGACAGGTCGTTACCCCGGCCCCGGGTCACCGGGTCATGTCGGGTCGCTGTCCCGGGTACCAGTGTCAGGTGACCACCCCGGCCCCGGGAGACGGAGTCATACCGGGTCCCCGGCCCGGGTCCCCGGGTCAAGTGGTTACCCTGGCCCCAGGTCACCGGGTCAGGTCGGGACCGGGGACCCAGGTCCCCGGGTCGTATCGGGTCACTGCCCCGGGTACCAGTGTCGGGTGACATCCCCGGCCCCAGGTCCCCGGGTCACGTGGGGTCCCCGGCCCAGGTCACCGGGTCAGGTCGGGACCCCGGACCCAGGTCGGGTCATGTCACGTCCCATGCCCGGGTCCCCGGGTTGGATTTTTACCCAGGCTCCGGGTCACAGGGTCATGTCGGCTCAACGGCCTGGGTACAACGGTCTGGTGACCACCCCGACCCCAGGTCCCCGGGTCATGACGGGACACCGGACCAGGTCCCCGAGTCCGGTCGACACCACAGCCCCAGGTCACCGGGTCAGGTCGGCACCCCGGAACCAGGTCACCGGGTCCTGTCGGGTCCCCGGCCCAGGTCCCCTGGACAGGTCGTTACCCCGGCCCCGGGTCACCGGGTCATGTCGGGTCGCTGTCCCGGGTACCAGTGTCAGGTGACCACCCCGGCCCCGGGAGACGGAGTCATACCGGGTCCCCGGCCCGGGTCCCCGGGTCAGGTGGTTACCCTGGCCCCAGGTCACCGGGTCAGGTCGGGACCCCGGACCCAGGTCCCCGGGTCGTATCGGGTCGCTGCCCCGGGTACCAGTGTCGGGTGACATCCCCGGCCCCAGGTCCCCGGGTCACGTGGGGTCCCCGGCCCGGGTCCCCGGGTTGCATCGGGACACCAGCGAAGGATCACCGGGTCCTGTCGGGTCCCCGGCCCGGGTCCCCTGGACAGGTCGTTAACCCGGCCCCGGGTCCCCGGGTTGGATTTTTACCCAGGCCCCGGGTCGGATTTTTACCCAGGCCCCGGGTCACAGGGTCATGTCGGGTCAACGGCCTGGGTACAACGGTCTGGTGACCACCCCGACCCCAGGTCCCCGGGTCATGACGGGACACCGGACCAGGTCCCCGAGTCCGGTCGACACCACAGCCCCAGGTCACCGGGTCAGGTCGGCACCCCGGAACCAGGTCACCGGGTCCTGTCGGGTCCCCGGCCCAGGTCCCCTGGACAGGTCGTTACCCCGGCCCCGGGTCACCGGGTCATGTCGGGTCGCTGTCCCGGGTACCAGTGTCAGGTGACCACCCCGGCCCCGGGAGACGGAGTCATACCGAGTCCCCGGCCCGGGTCCCCGGGTCAGGTGGTTACCCTGGCCCCAGGTCACCGGGTCAGGTCGGGACCGGGGACCCAGGTCCCCGGGTCATATCGGGTCGCTGCCCCGGGTACCAGTGTCGGGTGACATCCCCGGCCCCAGGTCCCCGGGTCACGTGGGGTCCCCAGCCCGGGTCCCCAGGTCACGTGGGGACCCCGGCCCCAGGTGACCGGGTCACGTGGGGACCCGGGCCCCAGGTCCCCGGGTCACGTGGGGACCCCGGCCCCAGGTCACCGGGTCACGTGGGGTCCCCGGCCCGGGTCCCCGGGTCACGTGGGGACCCCGGCACCAGGACCCCGGGTCACGTGGGGACCCCGGCCCCAGGTCACCGGGTCACGTGGGGACCCCGGCCTCAGGTCACCGGGTCACGTGGGGACCCCGGCCCCAGGTGACCGGGTCACGTGGGGACCCCGGCCCCAGGTGACCGGGTCACGTGATGTCCCCGGCCCGGGTCCCCGGGTCACGTGGGGACCCCGGCCCCAGGTCCCCGGGTCACGTGGGGACCCCGGCCCCAGGTCACCGGGTCACGTGGGGACCCCGGCCCCAGGTCACCGGGTCACGTGGGGACCCCGGCCTCAGGTCACCGGGTCACGTGGGGACCCCGGCTCGGGTCCCCGGGTCACGTGGGGACCCCGGCACCAGGACCCCGGGTCACGTGGGGACACCGGCCCCAGGTCAGCGGGTCAGGTCGGGACCCCGGACCCAGGTCGGGTCATGTCACGTCCCATGCCCGGGTCCCCGGGTTGGATTTTTACCAAGGCCCCGGGTCACAGGGTCATGTCGGCTCAACGGCCTGGGTACAACGGTCTGGTGACCACCCCGACCCCAGGTCCCCGGGTCATGACGGGACACCGGACCAGGTCCCCGAGTCCGGTCGACACCACAGCCCCAGGTCACCGGGTCAGGTCGGCACCCCGGAACCAGGTCACCGGGTCCTGTCGGGTCCCCGGCCCAGGTCCCCTGGACAGGTCGTTACCCCGGCCCCGGGTCACCGGGTCGTATCGGGTCGCTGCCCCGGGTACCAGTGTCGGGTGACATCCCCGGCCCCAGGTCCCCGGGTCACGTGGGGTCCCCGGCCCGGGTCCCCGGGTTGCATCGGGACACCAGCGAAGGTTCATCGGGTCCTGTCGGGTCCCCGGCCCGGGTCCCCTGGACAGGTCGTTAACCCGGCCCCGGGTCCCCGGGTTGGATTTTTACCCAGGCCCCGGGTCGGATTTTTACCCAGGCCCCGGGTCACAGGGTCATGTCGGGTCAACGGCCTGGGTACAACGGTCTGGTGACCACCCCGACCCCAGGTCCCCGGGTCATGACGGGACACCGGACCAGGTCCCCGAGTCCGGTCGACACCACAGCCCCAGGTCACCGGGTCAGGTCGGCACCCCGGAACCAGGTCACCGGGTCCTGTCGGGTCCCCGGCCCAGGTCCCCTGGACAGGTCGTTACCCCGGCCCCGGGTCACCGGGTCATGTCGGGTCGCTGTCCCGGGTACCAGTGTCAGGTGACCACCCCGGCCCCGGGAGACGGAGTCATACCGAGTCCCCGGCCCGGGTCCCCGGGTCAGGTGGTTACCCTGGCCCCAGGTCACCGGGTCAGGTCGGGACCCCGGACCCAGGTCCCCGGGTCGTATCGGGTCGCTGCCCCGGGTACCAGTGTCGGGTGACATCCCCGGCCCCAGGTCCCCGGGTCACGTGGGGTCCCCGGCCCGGGTCCCCAGGTCACGTGGGGACCCCGGCCCCAGGTGACCGGGTCAAGTGGGGACCCGGGCCCCAGGTGACCGGGTCACGTGGGGACCCGGGCCCCAGGTGACCGGGTCACGTGGGGACCCCGGCCCCAGGTGACCGGGTCACGTGATGTCCCCGGCCCGGGTCCCCGGGTCACGTGGGGACCCCGGCCCCAGGTCCCCGGGTCACGTGGGGACCCCGGCCCCAGGTGACCGGGTCACGTGATGTCCCCGGCCCGGGTCCCCGGGTCACGTGGGGACCCCGGCCCCAGGTCCCCGGGTCACGTGGGGACCCCGGCCCCAGGACCCTGGGTCACGTGGGGACCCCGGCCCGGGTCCCCGGGTCACGTGGGGACCCCGGCCCCAGGTCACCGGGTCACGTGGGGACCCCGGCCCCAGGTCCCCGGGTCACGTGGGGACACCGGCACCAGGACCCTGGGTCACGTGGGGACCCCGGCCCGGGTCCCCGGGTCACGTGGGGACCCCGGCACCAGGACCCCGGGTCACGTGGGGACCCCGGCCCCAGGTGACCGGGTCACGTGATGTCCCCGGCCCGGGTCCCCGGGTCACGTGGGGACCCCGGCCCCAGGTCACCGGGTCACGTGGGGTCCCCGGCCCGGGTCCCCGGGTCACGTGGGGACACCGGCACCAGGACCCCGGGTCACGTAGGGACCCCGGCCCGGGTCCCCGGGTCACGTGGGAACCCAGGCACCAGGACCCCGGGTCACGTGGGGACCCCGGCCCCAGGTCACCGGGTCACGTGGGGTCCCCGGCCCGGGTCCCCGGGTCACGTGGGGACCCCGGCACCAGGACCCCGGGTCACGTGGGGACCCCGGCCCCAGGTCACCGGGTCACGTGGGGACCCCGGCCTCAGGTCACCGGGTCACGTGGGGACCCCGGCTCGGGTCCCCGGGTCACGTGGGGACCCCGGCACCAGGACCCCGGGTCACGTGGGGACACCGGCCCCAGGTCAGCGGGTCAGGTCGGGACCCCGGACCCAGGTCGGGTCATGTCACGTCCCATGCCCGGGTCCCCGGGTTGGATTTTTACCAAGGCCCCGGGTCACAGGGTCATGTCGGCTCAACGGCCTGGGTACAACGGTCTGGTGACCACCCCGACCCCAGGTCCCCGGGTCATGACGGGACACCGGACCAGGTCCCCGAGTCCGGTCGACACCACAGCCCCAGGTCACCGGGTCAGGTCGGCACCCCGGAACCAGGTCACCGGGTCCTGTCGGGTCCCCGGCCCAGGTCCCCTGGACAGGTCGTTACCCCGGCCCCGGGTCACCGGGTCATGTCGGGTCGCTGTCCCGGGTACCAGTGTCAGGTGACCACCCCGGCCCCGGGAGATGGAGTCATACCGGGTCCCCGGCCCGGGTCCCCGGGTCAGGTGGTTACCCTGGCCCCAGGTCACCGGGTCAGGTCGGGACCCCGGACCCAGGTCCCCGGGTCGTATCGGGTCGCTGCCCCGGGTACCAGTGTCGGGTGACATCCCCGGCCCCAGGTCCCCGGGTCACGTGGGGTCCCCGGCCCGGGTCCCCGGGTTGCATCGGGACACCAGCGAAGGTTCATCGGGTCCTGTCGGGTCCCCGGCCCGGGTCCCCTGGACAGGTCGTTAACCCGGCCCCGGGTCCCCGGGTTGGATTTTTACCCAGGCCCCGGGTCGGATTTTTACCCAGGCCCCGGGTCACAGGGTCATGTCGGGTCAACGGCCTGGGTACAACGGTCTGGTGACCACCCCGACCCCAGGTCCCCGGGTCATGACGGGACACCGGACCAGGTCCCCGAGTCCGGTCGACACCACAGCCCCAGGTCACCGGGTCAGGTCGGCACCCCGGAACCAGGTCACCGGGTCCTGTCGGGTCCCCGGCCCAGGTCCCCTGGACAGGTCGTTACCCCGGCCCCGGGTCACCGGGTCATGTCGGGTCGCTGTCCCGGGTACCAGTGTCAGGTGACCACCCCGGCCCCGGGAGACGGAGTCATACCGGGTCCCCGGCCCGGGTCCCCGGGTCAGGTGGTTACCCTGGCCCCAGGTCACCGGGTCAGGTCGGGACCCCGGACCCAGGTCCCCGGGTCGTATCGGGTCGCTGCCCCGGGTACCAGTGTCGGGTGACATCCCCGGCCCCAGGTCCCCGGGTCACGTGGGGTCCCCGGCCCGGGTCCCCAGGTCACGTGGGGACCCCGGCCCCAGGTGACCGGGTCAAGTGGGGACCCTCCCCAGGTGACCGGGTCACGTGGGGACCCGGGCCCCAGGTGACCGGGTCACGTGGGGACCCCGGCTCGGGTCCCCGGGTCACGTGGGGACACCGGCCCCAGGTCACCGGGTCACGTGGGGACCCCGGCCCCAGGTCACCGGGTCACGTGGGGACACCGGCACCAGGACCCTGGGTCACGTGGGGACCCTGACCCGGGTCCCCGGGTCACGTGGGGACCCCGGCCCCAGGTCACCGGGTCACGTGCGGACCCCGGCCCCAGGTCCCCGGGTCACGTGGGGACACCGGCCCCAGGTGACCGGGTCACGTGATGTCCCCGGCCCGGGTCCCCGGGTCACGTGGGGACCCCGGCCCCAGGTCACATGGGGTCCCCGGCCCGGGTCCCCGGGTCACGTGGGGACACCGGCAACAGGACCCCGGGTCACGTGGGGACCTCGGCCCGTGTCCCCGGGTCACGTGGGAACCCCGGCACCAGGACCCCGGGTCACGTGGGGACCCCGGCCCCAGGTCACCGGGTCACGTGGGGACCCCGGCCTCAGGTCACCGGGTCACGTGGGGACCCCGGCACCAGGACCCCGGGTCACGTGGGGACCCCGGCCCCAGGTGACCGGGTCACGTGATGTCCCCGGCCCGGGTCCCCGGGTCACGTGGGGACCCCGGCCCCAGGTCACCGGGTCACGTGGGGTTCCCGGCCCGGGTCCCTGGGTCACTTGGGGACCCCGGCACCAGGACCCCGGGTCACGTGGGGACCCTCGCCCCAGGTCACCGGGTCACGTGGGGACCTCGGCCTCAGGTCACCGGGTCACGTGGGGACCCCGGCCCGGGTCCCCGGGTCACGTGGGGACCCCGGCACCAGGTCCCCGGGTCACGTGGGGACAACGGCCCCAGGTCAGCGGGTCACGTGGGGACCCCGGCACCAGGACCCCGGGTCACGTGGGGTCCCAGGCCCGGGTCCCCGGGTCACGTGGGGACACCGGCACCAGGACCCCGGGTCACGTAGGGACCCCGGCCCGGGTCCCCGGGTCACGTGGGAACCCAGGCACCAGGACCCCGGGTCACGTGGGGACCCCGGCCCCAGGTCACCGGGTCACGTGGGGTCCCCGGCCCGGGTCCCCGGGTCACGTGGGGACCCCGGCACCAGGACCCCGGGTCACGTGGGGACCCCGGCCCCAGGTCACCGGGTCACGTGGGGACCCCGGCCTCAGGTCACCGGGTCACGTGGGGACCCCGGCTCGGGTCCCCGGGTCACGTGGGGACCCCGGCACCAGGACCCCGGGTCACGTGGGGACACCGGCCCCAGGTCAGCGGGTCAGGTCGGGACCCCGGACCCAGTTCGGGTCATGTCACGTCCCATGCCCGGGTCCCCGGGTTGGATTTTTACCCAGGCTCCGGGTCGGATTTTTACTCAGGCCCCGGGTCACAGGGTCATGTCGGCTCAACGGCCTGGGTACAACGGTCTGGTGACCACCCCGACCCCAGGTCCCCGGGTCATGACGGGACACCGGACCAGGTCCCCGAGTCCGGTCGACACCACAGCCCCAGGTCACCGGGTCAGGTCGGCACCCCGGAACCAGGTCACCGGGTCATGTCGGGTCCCCGGCCCAGGTCCCCTGGACAGGTCGTTACCCCGGCCCCGGGTCACCGGGTCATGTCGGGTCGCTGTCCCGGGTAGCAGTGTCAGGTGACCACCCCGGCCCCGGGAGACGGAGTCATACCGGGTCCCCGGCCCGGGTCCCCGGGTCAGGTGGTTACCCTGGCCCCAGGTCACCGGGTCAGGTCGGGACCCCGGACCCAGGTCCCCGGGTCGTATCGGGTCGCTGCCCCGGGTACCAGTGTCGGGTGACATCCCCTGCCCCAGGTCCCCGGGTCACGTGGGGTCCCCGGCCCGGGTCCCCGGGTTGCATCGGGACACCAGCGAAGGATCACCGGGTCCTGTCGGGTCCCCGGCCCGGGTCCCCTGGACAGGTCGTTAACCCGGCCCCGGGTCCCCGGGTTGGATTTTTACCCAGGCCCCGGGTCGGATTTTTACCCAGGCCCCGGGTCACAGGGTCATGTCGGGTCAACGGCCTGGGTACAACGGTCTGGTGACCACCCCGACCCCAGGTCCCCGGGTCATGACGGGACACCGGACCAGGTCCCCGAGTCCGGTCGACACCACAGCCCCAGGTCACCGGGTCAGGTCGGCACCCCGGAACCAGGTCACCGGGTCCTGTCGGGTCCCCGGCCCAGGTCCCCTGGACAGGTCGTTACCCCGGCCCCGGGTCACCGGGTCATGTCGGGTCGCTGTCCCGGGTAGCAGTGTCAGGTGACCACCCCGGCCCCGGGAGACGGAGTCATACCGAGTCCCCGGCCCGGGTCCCCGGGTCAGGTGGTTACCCTGGCCCCAGGTCACCGGGTCAGGTCGGGACCCCGGACCCAGGTCCCCGGGTCGTATCGGGTCGCTGCCCCGGGTACCAGTGTCGGGTGACATCCCCGGCCCCAGGTCCCCGGGTCACGTGGGGTCCCCAGCCCGGGTCCCCAGGTCACGTGGGGACCCCGGCCCCAGGTGACCGGGTCACGTGGGGACCCGGGCCCCAGGTGACCGGGTCACGTGGGGACCCCGGCCCCAGGTGACCGGGTCACGTGGGGACCCCGGCCCCAGGTGACCGGGTCACGTGATGTCCCCGGCCCGGGTCCCCGGGTCACGTGGGGACCCCGGCCCCAGGTCCCCGGGTCACGTGGGGACCCCGGCCCCAGGACCCTGGGTCACGTGGGGACCCCGGCCCGGGTCCCCGGGTCACGTGGGGACCCCGGCCCCAGGTCACCGGGTCACGTGGGGACCCCGGCCCCAGGTCCCCGGGTCACGTGGGGACACCGGCACCAGGACCCTGGGTCACGTGGGGACCCCGGCCCGGGTCCCCGGGTCACGTGGGGACCCCGGCACCAGGACCCCGGGTCACGTGGGGACCCCGGCCCCAGGTGACCGGGTCACGTGATGTCCCCGGCCCGGGTCCCCGGGTCACGTGGGGACCCCGGCCCCAGGTCACCGGGTCACGTGGGGTCCCCGGCCCGGGTCCCCGGGTCACGTGGGGACACCGGCACCAGGACCCCGGGTCACGTAGGGACCCCGGACCGGGTCCCCGGGTCACGTGGGAACCCAGGCACCAGGACCCCGGGTCACGTGGGGACCCCGGCCCCAGGTCACCGGGTCACGTGGGGTCCCCGGCCCGGGTCCCCGGGTCACGTGGGGACCCCGGCACCAGGACCCCGGGTCACGTGGGGACCCCGGCCCCAGGTCACCGGGTCACGTGGGGACCCCGGCCTCAGGTCACCGGGTCACGTGGGGACCCCGGCTCGGGTCCCCGGGTCACGTGGGGACCCCGGCACCAGGACCCCGGGTCACGTGGGGACACCGGCCCCAGGTCAGCGGGTCAGGTCGGGACCCCGGACCCAGGTCCCCGGGTCGTATCGGGTCGCTGCCCCGGGTACCAGTGTCGGGTGACATCCCCGGCCCCAGGTCCCCGGGTCACGTGGGGTCCCCGGCCCGGGTCCCCAGGTCACGTGGGGACCCCGGCCCCAGGTGACCGGGTCACGTGGGGACCCGAGCCCCAGGTGACCGGGTCACGTGGGGACCCCGGCCCCAGGTGACCGGGTCACGTGGGGACCCCGGCCCCAGGTGACCGGGTCAAGTGATGTCCCCGGCCCGGGTCCCCGGGTCACGTGGGGACCCCGGCCCCAGGTCCCCGGGTCACGTGGGGACCCCGGCCCCAGGACCCTTGGTCACGTGGGGACCCCGGCCCGGGTCCCCGGGTCACGTGGGGACCCCGGCCCCAGGTCACCGGGTCACGTGGGGACCCCGGCCCCAGGTCCCCGGGTCACGTGGGGACACCGGCACCAGGACCCTGGGTCACGTGGGGACCCCGGCCCGGGTCCCCGGGTCACGTGGGGACCCCGGCCCGGGTCCCCGGGTCACGTGGGGACCCCGGCCCCAGGTCACCGGGTCACGTGGGGACCCCGGCCCCAGGTCCCCGGGTCACGTGGGGACACCGGCACCAGGACCCTGGGTCACGTGGGGACCCCGGCCCGGGTCCCCGGGTCACGTGGGGACCCCGGCACCAGGTGACCGGGTCACGTGGGGACCCCGTTCCGGGTCCCCGGGTCACGTGGGGACCCCGGCACCAGGACCCCGGGTCACGTGGGGACCCCGGCCCCAGGTCACCGGGTCACGTGGGGTCCCCGGCCCGGGTCCCCGGGTCACGTGGGGACACCGGCACCAGGACCCCGGGTCACGTAGGGACCCCGGCCCGGGTCCCCGGGTCACGTGGGAACCCAGGCACCAGGACCCCGGGTCACGTGGGGACCCCGGCCCCAGGTCACCGGGTCACGTGGGGTCCCCGGCCCGGGTCCCCGGGTCACGTGATGTCCCCGGCCCGGGTCCCCGGGTCACGTGGGGACCCCGGCCCCAGGTCACCGGGTCACGTGGGGACCCCGGCCTCAGGTCACCGGGTCACGTGGGGACCCCGGCTCGGGTCCCCGGGTCACGTGGGGACCCCGGCACCAGGACCCCGGGTCACGTGGGGACACCGGCCCCAGGTCAGCGGGTCAGGTCGGGACCCCGGACCCAGGTCGGGTCATGTCACGTCCCATGCCCGGGTCCCCGGGTTGGATTTTTACCAAGGCCCCGGGTCACAGGGTCATGTCGGCTCAACGGCCTGGGTACAACGGTCTGGTGACCACCCCGACCCCAGGTCCCCGGGTCATGACGGGACACCGGACCAGGTCCCCGAGTCCGGTCGACACCACAGCCCCAGGTCACCGGGTCAGGTCGGCACCCCGGAACCAGGTCACCGGGTCCTGTCGGGTCCCCGGCCCAGGTCCCCTGGACAGGTCGTTACCCCGGCCCCGGGTCACCGGGTCATGTCGGGTCGCTGTCCCGGGTACCAGTGTCAGGTGACCACCCCGGCCCCGGGAGACGGAGTCATACCGGGTCCCCGGCCCGGGTCCCCGGGTCAAGTGGTTACCCTGGCCCCAGGTCACCGGGTCAGGTCGGGACCCCGGACCCAGGTCCCCGGGTCGTATCGGGTCGCTGCCCCGGGTACCAGTGTCGGGTGACATCCCCGGCCCCAGGTCCCCGGGTCACGTGGGGTCCCCGGCCCAGGTCACCGGGTCAGGTCGGGACCCCGGACCCAGGTCGGGTCATGTCACGTCCCATGCCCGGGTCCCCGGGTTGGATTTTTACCCAGGCTCCGGGTCACAGGGTCATGTCGGCTCAACGGCCTGGGTACAACGGTCTGGTGACCACCCCGACCCCAGGTCCCCGGGTCATGACGGGACACCGGACCAGGTCCCCGAGTCCGGTCGACACCACAGCCCCAGGTCACCGGGTCAGGTCGGCACCCCGGAACCAGGTCACCGGGTCCTGTCGGGTCCCCGGCCCAGGTCCCCTGGACAGGTCGTTACCCCGGCCCCGGGTCACCGGGTCATGTCGGGTCGCTGTCCCGGGTACCAGTGTCAGGTGACCACCCCGGCCCCGGGAGACGGAGTCATACCGGGTCCCCGGCCCGGGTCCCCGGGTCAGGTGGTTACCCTGGCCCCAGGTCACCGGGTCAGGTCGGGACCCCGGACCCAGGTCCCCGGGTCGTATCGGGTCGCTGCCCCGGGTACCAGTGTCGGGTGACATCCCCGGCCCCAGGTCCCCGGGTCACGTGGGGTCCCCGGCCCGGGTCCCCGGGTTGCATCGGGACACCAGCGAAGGTTCATCGGGTCCTGTCGGGTCCCCGGCCCGGGTCCCCTGGACAGGTCGTTAACCCGGCCCCGGGTCCCCGGGTTGGATTTTTACCCAGGCCCCGGGTCGGATTTTTACCCAGGCCCCGGGTCACAGGGTCATGTCGGGTCAACGGCCTGGGTACAACGGTCTGGTGACCACCCCGACCCCAGGTCCCCGGGTCATGACGGGACACCGGACCAGGTCCCCGAGTCCGGTCGACACCACAGCCCCAGGTCACCGGGTCAGGTCGGCACCCCGGAACCAGGTCACCGGGTCCTGTCGGGTCCCCGGCCCAGGTCCCCTGGACAGGTCGTTACCCCGGCCCCGGGTCACCGGGTCATGTCGGGTCGCTGTCCCGGGTACCAGTGTCAGGTGACCACCCCGGCCCCGGGAGACGGAGTCATACCGAGTCCCCGGCCCGGGTCCCCGGGTCAGGTGGTTACCCTGGCCCCAGGTCACCGGGTCAGGTCGGGACCCCGGACCCAGGTCCCCGGGTCGTATCGGGTCGCTGCCCCGGGTACCAGTGTCGGGTGACATCCCCGGCCCCAGGTCCCCGGGTCACGTGGGGTCCCCGGCCCGGGTCCCCAGGTCACGTGGGGACCCCGGCCCCAGGTGACCGGGTCAAGTGGGGACCCGGGCCCCAGGTGACCGGGTCACGTGGGGACCCGGGCCCCAGGTGACCGGGTCACGTGGGGACCCCGGCCCCAGGTGACCGGGTCACGTGATGTCCCCGGCCCGGGTCCCCGGGTCACGTGGGGACCCCGGCCCCAGGTCCCCGGGTCACGTGGGGACCCCGGCCCCAGGTGACCGGGTCACGTGATGTCCCCGGCCCGGGTCCCCGGGTCACGTGGGGACCCCGGCCCCAGGTCCCCGGGTCACGTGGGGACCCCGGCCCCAGGACCCTGGGTCACGTGGGGACCCCGGCCCGGGTCCCCGGGTCACGTGGGGACCCCGGCCCCAGGTCACCGGGTCACGTGGGGACCCCGGCCCCAGGTCCCCGGGTCACGTGGGGACACCGGCACCAGGACCCTGGGTCACGTGGGGACCCCGGCCCGGGTCCCCGGGTCACGTGGGGACCCCGGCACCAGGACCCCGGGTCACGTGGGGACCCCGGCCCCAGGTGACCGGGTCACGTGATGTCCCCGGCCCGGGTCCCCGGGTCACGTGGGGACCCCGGCCCCAGGTCACCGGGTCACGTGGGGTCCCCGGCCCGGGTCCCCGGGTCACGTGGGGACACCGGCACCAGGACCCCGGGTCACGTAGGGACCCCGGCCCGGGTCCCCGGGTCACGTGGGAACCCAGGCACCAGGACCCCGGGTCACGTGGGGACCCCGGCCCCAGGTCACCGGGTCACGTGGGGTCCCCGGCCCGGGTCCCCGGGTCACGTGGGGACCCCGGCACCAGGACCCCGGGTCACGTGGGGACCCCGGCCCCAGGTCACCGGGTCACGTGGGGACCCCGGCCTCAGGTCACCGGGTCACGTGGGGACCCCGGCTCGGGTCCCCGGGTCACGTGGGGACCCCGGCACCAGGACCCCGGGTCACGTGGGGACACCGGCCCCAGGTCAGCGGGTCAGGTCGGGACCCCGGACCCAGGTCGGGTCATGTCACGTCCCATGCCCGGGTCCCCGGGTTGGATTTTTACCAAGGCCCCGGGTCACAGGGTCATGTCGGCTCAACGGCCTGGGTACAACGGTCTGGTGACCACCCCGACCCCAGGTCCCCGGGTCATGACGGGACACCGGACCAGGTCCCCGAGTCCGGTCGACACCACAGCCCCAGGTCACCGGGTCAGGTCGGCACCCCGGAACCAGGTCACCGGGTCCTGTCGGGTCCCCGGCCCAGGTCCCCTGGACAGGTCGTTACCCCGGCCCCGGGTCACCGGGTCATGTCGGGTCGCTGTCCCGGGTACCAGTGTCAGGTGACCACCCCGGCCCCGGGAGACGGAGTCATACCGGGTCCCCGGCCCGGGTCCCCGGGTCAAGTGGTTACCCTGGCCCCAGGTCACCGGGTCAGGTCGGGACCCCGGACCCAGGTCCCCGGGTCGTATCGGGTCGCTGCCCCGGGTACCAGTGTCGGGTGACATCCCCGGCCCCAGGTCCCCGGGTCACGTGGGGTCCCCGGCCCAGGTCACCGGGTCAGGTCGGGACCCCGGACCCAGGTCGGGTCATGTCACGTCCCATGCCCGGGTCCCCGGGTTGGATTTTTACCCAGGCTCCGGGTCACAGGGTCATGTCGGCTCAACGGCCTGGGTACAACGGTCTGGTGACCACCCCGACCCCAGGTCCCCGGGTCATGACGGGACACCGGACCAGGTCCCCGAGTCCGGTCGACACCACAGCCCCAGGTCACCGGGTCAGGTCGGCACCCCGGAACCAGGTCACCGGGTCCTGTCGGGTCCCCGGCCCAGGTCCCCTGGACAGGTCGTTACCCCGGCCCCGGGTCACCGGGTCATGTCGGGTCGCTGTCCCGGGTACCAGTGTCAGGTGACCACCCCGGCCCCGGGAGACGGAGTCATACCGGGTCCCCGGCCCGGGTCCCCGGGTCAAGTGGTTACCCTGGCCCCAGGTCACCGGGTCAGGTCGGGACCCCGGACCCAGGTCCCCGGGTCGTATCGGGTCGCTGCCCCGGGTACCAGTGTCGGGTGACATCCCCGGCCCCAGGTCCCCGGGTCACGTGGGGTCCCCGGCCCGGGTCCCCGGGTTGCATCGGGACACCAGCGAAGGTTCATCGGGTCCTGTCGGGTCCCCGGCCCGGGTCCCCTGGACAGGTCGTTAACCCGGCCCCGGGTCCCCGGGTTGGATTTTTACCCAGGCCCCGGGTCGGATTTTTACCCAGGCCCCGGGTCACAGGGTCATGTCGGGTCAACGGCCTGGGTACAACGGTCTGGTGACCACCCCGACCCCAGGTCCCCGGGTCATGACGGGACACCGGACCAGGTCCCCGAGTCCGGTCGACACCACAGCCCCAGGTCACCGGGTCAGGTCGGCACCCCGGAACCAGGTCACCGGGTCCTGTCGGGTCCCCGGCCCAGGTCCCCTGGACAGGTCGTTACCCCGGCCCCGGGTCACCGGGTCATGTCGGGTCGCTGTCCCGGGTACCAGTGTCAGGTGACCACCCCGGCCCCGGGAGACGGAGTCATACCGAGTCCCCGGCCCGGGTCCCCGGGTCAGGTGGTTACCCTGGCCCCAGGTCACCGGGTCAGGTCGGGACCCCGGACCCAGGTCCCCGGGTCGTATCGGGTCGCTGCCCCGGGTACCAGTGTCGGGTGACATCCCCGGCCCCAGGTCCCCGGGTCACGTGGGGTCCCCGGCCCGGGTCCCCAGGTCACGTGGGGACCCCGGCCCCAGGTGACCGGGTCACGTGGGGACCCGGGCCCCAGGTGACTGGGTCACGTGGGGACCCCGGCCCCAGGTGACCGGGTCACGTGGGGACCCCGGCCCCAGGTGACCGGGTCACGTGATGTCCCCGGCCCGGGTCCCCGGGTCACGTGGGGACCCCGGCCCCAGGTCCCCGGGTCACGTGGGGACCCCGGCCCCAGGACCCTGGGTCACGTGGGGACCCCGGCCCGGGTCCCCGGGTCACGTGGGGACCCCGGCCCCAGGTCACCGGGTCACGTGGGGACCCCGGCCCCAGGTCCCCGGGTCACGTGGGGACACCGGCACCAGGACCCTGGGTCACGTGGGGACCCCGGCCCGGGTCCCCGGGTCACGTGGGGACCCCGGCACCAGGTGACCGGGTCACGTGGGGACCCCGGCCCGGGTCCCCGGGTCACGTGGGGACCCCGGCACCAGGACCCCGGGTCACGTGGGGACCCCGGCCCCAGGTCACCGGGTCACGTGGGGTCCCCGGCCCGGGTCCCCGGGTCACGTGGGGACACCGGCACCAGGACCCCGGGTCACGTAGGGACCCCGGCCCGGGTCCCCGGGTCACGTGGGAACCCAGGCACCAGGACCCCGGGTCACGTGGGGACCCCGGCCCCAGGTCACCGGGTCACGTGGGGTCCCCGGCCCGGGTCCCCGGGTCACGTGGGGACCCCGGCACCAGGACCCCGGGTCACGTGGGGACCCCGGCCCCAGGTCACCGGGTCACGTGGGGACCCCGGCCTCAGGTCACCGGGTCACGTGGGGACCCCGGCTCGGGTCCCCGGGTCACGTGGGGACCCCGGCACCAGGACCCCGGGTCACGTGGGGACACCGGCCCCAGGTCAGCGGGTCAGGTCGGGACCCCGGACCAAGGTCGGGTCATGTCACGTCCCATGCCCGGGTCCCCGGGTTGGATTTTTACCAAGGCCCCGGGTCACAGGGTCATGTCGGCTCAACGGCCTGGGTACAACGGTCTGGTGACCACCCCGACCCCAGGTCCCCGGGTCATGACGGGACACCGGACCAGGTCCCCGAGTCCGGTCGACACCACAGCCCCAGGTCACCGGGTCAGGTCGGCACCCCGGAACCAGGTCACCGGGTCCTGTCGGGTCCCCGGCCCAGGTCCCCTGGACAGGTCGTTACCCCGGCCCCGGGTCACCGGGTCATGTCGGGTCGCTGTCCCGGGTACCAGTGTCAGGTGACCACCCCGGCCCCGGGAGACGGAGTCATACCGGGTCCCCGGCCCGGGTCCCCGGGTCAAGTGGTTACCCTGGCCCCAGGTCACCGGGTCAGGTCGGGACCCCGGAGCCAGGTCCCCGGGTCGTATCGGGTCGCTGCCCCGGGTACCAGTGTCGGGTGACATCCCCGGCCCCAGGTCCCCGGGTCACGTGGGGTCCCCGGCCCAGGTCACCGGGTCAGGTCGGGACCCCGGACCCAGGTCGGGTCATGTCACGTCCCATGCCCGGGTCCCCGGGTTGGATTTTTACCCAGGCTCCGGGTCACAGGGTCATGTCGGCTCAACGGCCTGGGTACAACGGTCTGGTGACCACCCCGACCCCAGGTCCCCGGGTCATGACGGGACACCGGACCAGGTCCCCGAGTCCGGTCGACACCACAGCCCCAGGTCACCGGGTCAGGTCGGCACCCCGGAACCAGGTCACCGGGTCCTGTCGGGTCCCCGGCCCAGGTCCCCTGGACAGGTCGTTACCCCGGCCCCGGGTCACCGGGTCATGTCGGGTCGCTGTCCCGGGTACCAGTGTCAGGTGACCACCCCGGCCCCGGGAGACGGAGTCATACCGGGTCCCCGGCCCGGGTCCCCGGGTCAGGTGGTTACCCTGGCCCCAGGTCACCGGGTCAGGTCGGGACCCCGGACCCAGGTCCCCGGGTCGTATCGGGTCGCTGCCCCGGGTACCAGTGTCGGGTGACATCCCCGGCCCCAGGTCCCCGGGTCACGTGGGGTCCCCGGCCCGGGTCCCCGGGTTGCATCGGGACACCAGCGAAGGTTCATCGGGTCCTGTCGGGTCCCCGGCCCGGGTCCCCTGGACAGGTCGTTAACCCGGCCCCGGGTCCCCGGGTTGGATTTTTACCCAGGCCCCGGGTCGGATTTTTACCCAGGCCCCGGGTCACAGGGTCATGTCGGGTCAACGGCCTGGGTACAACGGTCTGGTGACCACCCCGACCCCAGGTCCCCGGGTCATGACGGGACACCGGACCAGGTCCCCGAGTCCGGTCGACACCACAGCCCCAGGTCACCGGGTCAGGTCGGCACCCCGGAACCAGGTCACCGGGTCCTGTCGGGTCCCCGGCCCAGGTCCCCTGGACAGGTCGTTACCCCGGCCCCGGGTCACCGGGTCATGTCGGGTCGCTGTCCCGGGTACCAGTGTCAGGTGACCACCCCGGCCCCGGGAGACGGAGTCATACCGAGTCCCCGGCCCGGGTCCCCGGGTCAGGTGGTTACCCTGGCCCCAGGTCACCGGGTCAGGTCGGGACCCCGGACCCAGGTCCCCGGGTCGTATCGGGTCGCTGCCCCGGGTACCAGTGTCGGGTGACATCCCCGGCCCCAGGTCCCCGGGTCACGTGGGGTCCCCGGCCCGGGTCCCCAGGTCACGTGGGGACCCCGGCCCCAGGTGACCGGGTCAAGTGGGGACCCGGGCCCCAGGTGACCGGGTCACGTGGGGACCCGGGCCCCAGGTGACCGGGTCACGTGGGGACCCCGGCCCCAGGTGACCGGGTCACGTGATGTCCCCGGCCCGGGTCCCCGGGTCACGTGGGGACCCCGGCCCCAGGTCCCCGGGTCACGTGGGGACCCCGGCCCCAGGTGACCGGGTCACGTGATGTCCCCGGCCCGGGTCCCCGGGTCACGTGGGGACCCCGGCCCCAGGTCCCCGGGTCACGTGGGGACCCCGGCCCCAGGACCCTGGGTCACGTGGGGACCCCGGCCCGGGTCCCCGGGTCACGTGGGGACCCCGGCCCCAGGTCACCGGGTCACGTGGGGACCCCGGCCCCAGGTCCCCGGGTCACGTGGGGACACCGGCACCAGGACCCTGGGTCACGTGGGGACCCCGGCCCGGGTCCCCGGGTCACGTGGGGACCCCGGCACCAGGACCCCGGGTCACGTGGGGACCCCGGCCCCAGGTGACCGGGTCACGTGATGTCCCCGGCCCGGGTCCCCGGGTCACGTGGGGACCCCGGCCCCAGGTCACCGGGTCACGTGGGGTCCCCGGCCCGGGTCCCCGGGTCACGTGGGGACACCGGCACCAGGACCCCGGGTCACGTAGGGACCCCGGCCCGGGTCCCCGGGTCACGTGGGGACCCCGGCACCAGGACCCCGGGTCACGTGGGGACCCCGGCCCCAGGTCACCGGGTCACGTGGGGTCCCCGGCCCGGGTCCCCGGGTCACGTGGGGACCCCGGCACCAGGACCCCGGGTCACGTGGGGACCCCGGCCCCAGGTCACCGGGTCACGTGGGGACCCCGGCCTCAGGTCACCGGGTCACGTGGGGACCCCGGCTCGGGTCCCCGGGTCACGTGGGGACCCCGGCACCAGGACCCCGGGTCACGTGGGGACACCGGCCCCAGGTCAGCGGGTCAGGTCGGGACCCCGGACCCAGGTCCCCGGGTCGTATCGGGTCGCTGCCCCGGGTACCAGTGTCGGGTGACATCCCCGGCCCCAGGTCCCCGGGTCACGTGGGGTCCCCGGCCCGGGTCCCCAGGTCACGTGGGGACCCCGGCCCCAGGTGACCGGGTCACGTGGGGACCCGAGCCCCAGGTGACCGGGTCACGTGGGGACCCCGGCCCCAGGTGACCGGGTCACGTGGGGACCCCGGCCCCAGGTGACCGGGTCAAGTGATGTCCCCGGCCCGGGTCCCCGGGTCACGTGGGGACCCCGGCCCCAGGTCCCCGGGTCACGTGGGGACCCCGGCCCCAGGACCCTTGGTCACGTGGGGACCCCGGCCCGGGTCCCCGGGTCACGTGGGGACCCCGGCCCCAGGTCACCGGGTCACGTGGGGACCCCGGCCCCAGGTCCCCGGGTCACGTGGGGACACCGGCACCAGGACCCTGGGTCACGTGGGGACCCCGGCCCGGGTCCCCGGGTCACGTGGGGACCCCGGCCCGGGTCCCCGGGTCACGTGGGGACCCCGGCCCCAGGTCACCGGGTCACGTGGGGACCCCGGCCCCAGGTCCCCGGGTCACGTGGGGACACCGCCACCAGGACCCTGGGTCACGTGGGGACCCCGGCACCAGGACCCCGGGTCACGTGGGGACCCCGGCACCAGGTGACCGGGTCACGTGGGGACCCCGGCCCGGGTCCCCGGGTCACGTGGGGACCCCGGCACCAGGACCCCGGGTCACGTGGGGACCCCGGCCCCAGGTCACCGGGTCACGTGGGGTCCCCGGCCCGGGTCCCCGGGTCACGTGGGGACACCGGCACCAGGACCCCGGGTCACGTAGGGACCCCGGCCCGGGTCCCCGGGTCACGTGGGAACCCAGGCACCAGGACCCCGGGTCACGTGGGGACCCCGGCCCCAGGTCACCGGGTCACGTGGGGTCCCCGGCCCGGGTCCCCGGGTCACGTGATGTCCCCGGCCCGGGTCCCCGGGTCACGTGGGGACCCCGGCCCCAGGTCACCGGGTCACGTGGGGACCCCGGCCTCAGGTCACCGGGTCACGTGGGGACCCCGGCTCGGGTCCCCGGGTCACGTGGGGACCCCGGCACCAGGACCCCGGGTCACGTGGGGACACCGGCCCCAGGTCAGCGGGTCAGGTCGGGACCCCGGACCCAGGTCGGGTCATGTCACGTCCCATGCCCGGGTCCCCGGGTTGGATTTTTACCAAGGCCCCGGGTCACAGGGTCATGTCGGCTCAACGGCCTGGGTACAACGGTCTGGTGACCACCCCGACCCCAGGTCCCCGGGTCATGACGGGACACCGGACCAGGTCCCCGAGTCCGGTCGACACCACAGCCCCAGGTCACCGGGTCAGGTCGGCACCCCGGAACCAGGTCACCGGGTCCTGTCGGGTCCCCGGCCCAGGTCCCCTGGACAGGTCGTTACCCCGGCCCCGGGTCACCGGGTCATGTCGGGTCGCTGTCCCGGGTACCAGTGTCAGGTGACCACCCCGGCCCCGGGAGACGGAGTCATACCGAGTCCCCGGCCCGGGTCCCCGGGTCAGGTGGTTACCCTGGCCCCAGGTCACCGGGTCAGGTCGGGACCCCGGACCCAGGTCCCCGGGTCGTATCGGGTCGCTGCCCCGGGTACCAGTGTCGGGTGACATCCCCGGCCCCAGGTCCCCGGGTCACGTGGGGTCCCCGGCCCGGGTCCCCAGGTCACGTGGGGACCCCGGCCCCAGGTGACCGGGTCAAGTGGGGACCCGGGCCCCAGGTGACCGGGTCACGTGGGGACCCGGGCCCCAGGTGACCGGGTCACGTGGGGACCCCGGCCCCAGGTGACCGGGTCACGTGATGTCCCCGGCCCGGGTCCCCGGGTCACGTGGGGACCCCGGCCCCAGGTCCCCGGGTCACGTGGGGACCCCGGCCCCAGGTGACCGGGTCACGTGATGTCCCCGGCCCGGGTCCCCGGGTCACGTGGGGACCCCGGCCCCAGGTCCCCGGGTCACGTGGGGACCCCGGCCCCAGGACCCTGGGTCACGTGGGGACCCCGGCCCGGGTCCCCGGGTCACGTGGGGACCCCGGCCCCAGGTCACCGGGTCACGTGGGGACCCCGGCCCCAGGTCCCCGGGTCACGTGGGGACACCGGCACCAGGACCCTGGGTCACGTGGGGACCCCGGCCCGGGTCCCCGGGTCACGTGGGGACCCCGGCACCAGGACCCCGGGTCACGTGGGGACCCCGGCCCCAGGTGACCGGGTCACGTGATGTCCCCGGCCCGGGTCCCCGGGTCACGTGGGGACCCCGGCCCCAGGTCACCGGGTCACGTGGGGTCCCCGGCCCGGGTCCCCGGGTCACGTGGGGACACCGGCACCAGGACCCCGGGTCACGTAGGGACCCCGGCCCGGGTCCCCGGGTCACGTGGGGACCCCGGCACCAGGACCCCGGGTCACGTGGGGACCCCGGCCCCAGGTCACCGGGTCACGTGGGGTCCCCGGCCCGGGTCCCCGGGTCACGTGGGGACCCCGGCACCAGGACCCCGGGTCACGTGGGGACCCCGGCCCCAGGTCACCGGGTCACGTGGGGACCCCGGCCTCAGGTCACCGGGTCACGTGGGGACCCCGGCTCGGGTCCCCGGGTCACGTGGGGACCCCGGCACCAGGACCCCGGGTCACGTGGGGACACCGGCCCCAGGTCAGCGGGTCAGGTCGGGACCCCGGACCCAGGTCCCCGGGTCGTATCGGGTCGCTGCCCCGGGTACCAGTGTCGGGTGACATCCCCGGCCCCAGGTCCCCGGGTCACGTGGGGTCCCCGGCCCGGGTCCCCAGGTCACGTGGGGACCCCGGCCCCAGGTGACCGGGTCACGTGGGGACCCGAGCCCCAGGTGACCGGGTCACGTGGGGACCCCGGCCCCAGGTGACCGGGTCACGTGGGGACCCCGGCCCCAGGTGACCGGGTCAAGTGATGTCCCCGGCCCGGGTCCCCGGGTCACGTGGGGACCCCGGCCCCAGGTCCCCGGGTCACGTGGGGACCCCGGCCCCAGGACCCTTGGTCACGTGGGGACCCCGGCCCGGGTCCCCGGGTCACGTGGGGACCCCGGCCCCAGGTCACCGGGTCACGTGGGGACCCCGGCCCCAGGTCCCCGGGTCACGTGGGGACACCGGCACCAGGACCCTGGGTCACGTGGGGACCCCGGCCCGGGTCCCCGGGTCACGTGGGGACCCCGGCCCGGGTCCCCGGGTCACGTGGGGACCCCGGCCCCAGGTCACCGGGTCACGTGGGGACCCCGGCCCCAGGTCCCCGGGTCACGTGGGGACACCGCCACCAGGACCCTGGGTCACGTGGGGACCCCGGCCCGGGTCCCCGGGTCACGTGGGGACCCCGGCACCAGGTGACCGGGTCACGTGGGGACCCCGTTCCGGGTCCCCGGGTCACGTGGGGACCCCGGCACCAGGACCCCGGGTCACGTGGGGACCCCGGCCCCAGGTCACCGGGTCACGTGGGGTCCCCGGCCCGGGTCCCCGGGTCACGTGGGGACACCGGCACCAGGACCCCGGGTCACGTAGGGACCCCGGCCCGGGTCCCCGGGTCACGTGGGAACCCAGGCACCAGGACCCCGGGTCACGTGGGGACCCCGGCCCCAGGTCACCGGGTCACGTGGGGTCCCCGGCCCGGGTCCCCGGGTCACGTGATGTCCCCGGCCCGGGTCCCCGGGTCACGTGGGGACCCCGGCCCCAGGTCACCGGGTCACGTGGGGACCCCGGCCTCAGGTCACCGGGTCACGTGGGGACCCCGGCTCGGGTCCCCGGGTCACGTGGGGACCCCGGCACCAGGACCCCGGGTCACGTGGGGACACCGGCCCCAGGTCAGCGGGTCAGGTCGGGACCCCGGACCCAGGTCGGGTCATGTCACGTCCCATGCCCGGGTCCCCGGGTTGGATTTTTACCAAGGCCCCGGGTCACAGGGTCATGTCGGCTCAACGGCCTGGGTACAACGGTCTGGTGACCACCCCGACCCCAGGTCCCCGGGTCATGACGGGACACCGGACCAGGTCCCCGAGTCCGGTCGACACCACAGCCCCAGGTCACCGGGTCAGGTCGGCACCCCGGAACCAGGTCACCGGGTCCTGTCGGGTCCCCGGCCCAGGTCCCCTGGACAGGTCGTTACCCCGGCCCCGGGTCACCGGGTCATGTCGGGTCGCTGTCCCGGGTACCAGTGTCAGGTGACCACCCCGGCCCCGGGAGACGGAGTCATACCGGGTCCCCGGCCCGGGTCCCCGGGTCAAGTGGTTACCCTGGCCCCAGGTCACCGGGTCAGGTCGGGACCCCGGAGCCAGGTCCCCGGGTCGTATCGGGTCGCTGCCCCGGGTACCAGTGTCGGGTGACATCCCCGGCCCCAGGTCCCCGGGTCACGTGGGGTCCCCGGCCCAGGTCACCGGGTCAGGTCGGGACCCCGGACCCAGGTCGGGTCATGTCACGTCCCATGCCCGGGTCCCCGGGTTGGATTTTTACCCAGGCTCCGGGTCACAGGGTCATGTCGGCTCAACGGCCTGGGTACAACGGTCTGGTGACCACCCCGACCCCAGGTCCCCGGGTCATGACGGGACACCGGACCAGGTCCCCGAGTCCGGTCGACACCACAGCCCCAGGTCACCGGGTCAGGTCGGCACCCCGGAACCAGGTCACCGGGTCCTGTCGGGTCCCCGGCCCAGGTCCCCTGGACAGGTCGTTACCCCGGCCCCGGGTCACCGGGTCATGTCGGGTCGCTGTCCCGGGTACCAGTGTCAGGTGACCACCCCGGCCCCGGGAGACGGAGTCATACCGGGTCCCCGGCCCGGGTCCCCGGGTCAGGTGGTTACCCTGGCCCCAGGTCACCGGGTCAGGTCGGGACCCCGGACCCAGGTCCCCGGGTCGTATCGGGTCGCTGCCCCGGGTACCAGTGTCGGGTGACATCCCCGGCCCCAGGTCCCCGGGTCACGTGGGGTCCCCGGCCCGGGTCCCCGGGTTGCATCGGGACACCAGCGAAGGTTCATCGGGTCCTGTCGGGTCCCCGGCCCGGGTCCCCTGGACAGGTCGTTAACCCGGCCCCGGGTCCCCGGGTTGGATTTTTACCCAGGCCCCGGGTCGGATTTTTACCCAGGCCCCGGGTCACAGGGTCATGTCGGGTCAACGGCCTGGGTACAACGGTCTGGTGACCACCCCGACCCCAGGTCCCCGGGTCATGACGGGACACCGGACCAGGTCCCCGAGTCCGGTCGACACCACAGCCCCAGGTCACCGGGTCAGGTCGGCACCCCGGAACCAGGTCACCGGGTCCTGTCGGGTCCCCGGCCCAGGTCCCCTGGACAGGTCGTTACCCCGGCCCCGGGTCACCGGGTCATGTCGGGTCGCTGTCCCGGGTACCAGTGTCAGGTGACCACCCCGGCCCCGGGAGACGGAGTCATACCGAGTCCCCGGCCCGGGTCCCCGGGTCAGGTGGTTACCCTGGCCCCAGGTCACCGGGTCAGGTCGGGACCCCGGACCCAGGTCCCCGGGTCGTATCGGGTCGCTGCCCCGGGTACCAGTGTCGGGTGACATCCCCGGCCCCAGGTCCCCGGGTCACGTGGGGTCCCCGGCCCGGGTCCCCAGGTCACGTGGGGACCCCGGCCCCAGGTGACCGGGTCAAGTGGGGACCCGGGCCCCAGGTGACCGGGTCACGTGGGGACCCGGGCCCCAGGTGACCGGGTCACGTGGGGACCCCGGCCCCAGGTGACCGGGTCACGTGATGTCCCCGGCCCGGGTCCCCGGGTCACGTGGGGACCCCGGCCCCAGGTCCCCGGGTCACGTGGGGACCCCGGCCCCAGGTGACCGGGTCACGTGATGTCCCCGGCCCGGGTCCCCGGGTCACGTGGGGACCCCGGCCCCAGGTCCCCGGGTCACGTGGGGACCCCGGCCCCAGGACCCTGGGTCACGTGGGGACCCCGGCCCGGGTCCCCGGGTCACGTGGGGACCCCGGCCCCAGGTCACCGGGTCACGTGGGGACCCCGGCCCCAGGTCCCCGGGTCACGTGGGGACACCGGCACCAGGACCCTGGGTCACGTGGGGACCCCGGCCCGGGTCCCCGGGTCACGTGGGGACCCCGGCACCAGGACCCCGGGTCACGTGGGGACCCCGGCCCCAGGTGACCGGGTCACGTGATGTCCCCGGCCCGGGTCCCCGGGTCACGTGGGGACCCCGGCCCCAGGTCACCGGGTCACGTGGGGTCCCCGGCCCGGGTCCCCGGGTCACGTGGGGACACCGGCACCAGGACCCCGGGTCACGTAGGGACCCCGGCCCGGGTCCCCGGGTCACGTGGGAACCCAGGCACCAGGACCCCGGGTCACGTGGGGACCCCGGCCCCAGGTCACCGGGTCACGTGGGGTCCCCGGCCCGGGTCCCCGGGTCACGTGGGGACCCCGGCACCAGGACCCCGGGTCACGTGGGGACCCCGGCCCCAGGTCACCGGGTCACGTGGGGACCCCGGCCTCAGGTCACCGGGTCACGTGGGGACCCCGGCTCGGGTCCCCGGGTCACGTGGGGACCCCGGCACCAGGACCCCGGGTCACGTGGGGACACCGGCCCCAGGTCAGCGGGTCAGGTCGGGACCCCGGACCCAGGTCGGGTCATGTCACGTCCCATGCCCGGGTCCCCGGGTTGGATTTTTACCAAGGCCCCGGGTCACAGGGTCATGTCGGCTCAACGGCCTGGGTACAACGGTCTGGTGACCACCCCGACCCCAGGTCCCCGGGTCATGACGGGACACCGGACCAGGTCCCCGAGTCCGGTCGACACCACAGCCCCAGGTCACCGGGTCAGGTCGGCACCCCGGAACCAGGTCACCGGGTCCTGTCGGGTCCCCGGCCCAGGTCCCCTGGACAGGTCGTTACCCCGGCCCCGGGTCACCGGGTCATGTCGGGTCGCTGTCCCGGGTACCAGTGTCAGGTGACCACCCCGGCCCCGGGAGACGGAGTCATACCGGGTCCCCGGCCCGGGTCCCCGGGTCAAGTGGTTACCCTGGCCCCAGGTCACCGGGTCAGGTCGGGACCCCGGACCCAGGTCCCCGGGTCGTATCGGGTCGCTGCCCCGGGTACCAGTGTCGGGTGACATCCCCGGCCCCAGGTCCCCGGGTCACGTGGGGTCCCCGGCCCAGGTCACCGGGTCAGGTCGGGACCCCGGACCCAGGTCGGGTCATGTCACGTCCCATGCCCGGGTCCCCGGGTTGGATTTTTACCCAGGCTCCGGGTCACAGGGTCATGTCGGCTCAACGGCCTGGGTACAACGGTCTGGTGACCACCCCGACCCCAGGTCCCCGGGTCATGACGGGACACCGGACCAGGTCCCCGAGTCCGGTCGACACCACAGCCCCAGGTCACCGGGTCAGGTCGGCACCCCGGAACCAGGTCACCGGGTCCTGTCGGGTCCCCGGCCCAGGTCCCCTGGACAGGTCGTTACCCCGGCCCCGGGTCACCGGGTCATGTCGGGTCGCTGTCCCGGGTACCAGTGTCAGGTGACCACCCCGGCCCCGGGAGACGGAGTCATACCGGGTCCCCGGCCCGGGTCCCCGGGTCAAGTGGTTACCCTGGCCCCAGGTCACCGGGTCAGGTCGGGACCCCGGACCCAGGTCCCCGGGTCGTATCGGGTCGCTGCCCCGGGTACCAGTGTCGGGTGACATCCCCGGCCCCAGGTCCCCGGGTCACGTGGGGTCCCCGGCCCGGGTCCCCGGGTTGCATCGGGACACCAGCGAAGGTTCATCGGGTCCTGTCGGGTCCCCGGCCCGGGTCCCCTGGACAGGTCGTTAACCCGGCCCCGGGTCCCCGGGTTGGATTTTTACCCAGGCCCCGGGTCGGATTTTTACCCAGGCCCCGGGTCACAGGGTCATGTCGGGTCAACGGCCTGGGTACAACGGTCTGGTGACCACCCCGACCCCAGGTCCCCGGGTCATGACGGGACACCGGACCAGGTCCCCGAGTCCGGTCGACACCACAGCCCCAGGTCACCGGGTCAGGTCGGCACCCCGGAACCAGGTCACCGGGTCCTGTCGGGTCCCCGGCCCAGGTCCCCTGGACAGGTCGTTACCCCGGCCCCGGGTCACCGGGTCATGTCGGGTCGCTGTCCCGGGTACCAGTGTCAGGTGACCACCCCGGCCCCGGGAGACGGAGTCATACCGAGTCCCCGGCCCGGGTCCCCGGGTCAGGTGGTTACCCTGGCCCCAGGTCACCGGGTCAGGTCGGGACCCCGGACCCAGGTCCCCGGGTCGTATCGGGTCGCTGCCCCGGGTACCAGTGTCGGGTGACATCCCCGGCCCCAGGTCCCCGGGTCACGTGGGGTCCCCGGCCCGGGTCCCCAGGTCACGTGGGGACCCCGGCCCCAGGTGACCGGGTCACGTGGGGACCCGGGCCCCAGGTGACCGGGTCACGTGGGGACCCCGGCCCCAGGTGACCGGGTCACGTGGGGACCCCGGCCCCAGGTGACCGGGTCACGTGATGTCCCCGGCCCGGGTCCCCGGGTCACGTGGGGACCCCGGCCCCAGGTCCCCGGGTCACGTGGGGACCCCGGCCCCAGGACCCTGGGTCACGTGGGGACCCCGGCCCGGGTCCCCGGGTCACGTGGGGACCCCGGCCCCAGGTCACCGGGTCACGTGGGGACCCCGGCCCCAGGTCCCCGGGTCACGTGGGGACACCGGCACCAGGACCCTGGGTCACGTGGGGACCCCGGCCCGGGTCCCCGGGTCACGTGGGGACCCCGGCACCAGGTGACCGGGTCACGTGGGGACCCCGGCCCGGGTCCCCGGGTCACGTGGGGACCCCGGCACCAGGACCCCGGGTCACGTGGGGACCCCGGCCCCAGGTCACCGGGTCACGTGGGGTCCCCGGCCCGGGTCCCCGGTTCACGTGGGGACACCGGCACCAGGACCCCGGGTCACGTAGGGACCCCGGCCCGGGTCCCCGGGTCACGTGGGAACCCAGGCACCAGGACCCCGGGTCACGTGGGGACCCCGGCCCCAGGTCACCGGGTCACGTGGGGTCCCCGGCCCGGGTCCCCGGGTCACGTGGGGACCCCGGCACCAGGACCCCGGGTCACGTGGGGACCCCGGCCCCAGGTCACCGGGTCACGTGGGGACCCCGGCCTCAGGTCACCGGGTCACGTGGGGACCCCGGCTCGGGTCCCCGGGTCACGTGGGGACCCCGGCACCAGGACCCCGGGTCACGTGGGGACACCGGCCCCAGGTCAGCGGGTCAGGTCGGGACCCCGGACCAAGGTCGGGTCATGTCACGTCCCATGCCCGGGTCCCCGGGTTGGATTTTTACCAAGGCCCCGGGTCACAGGGTCATGTCGGCTCAACGGCCTGGGTACAACGGTCTGGTGACCACCCCGACCCCAGGTCCCCGGGTCATGACGGGACACCGGACCAGGTCCCCGAGTCCGGTCGACACCACAGCCCCAGGTCACCGGGTCAGGTCGGCACCCCGGAACCAGGTCACCGGGTCCTGTCGGGTCCCCGGCCCAGGTCCCCTGGACAGGTCGTTACCCCGGCCCCGGGTCACCGGGTCATGTCGGGTCGCTGTCCCGGGTACCAGTGTCAGGTGACCACCCCGGCCCCGGGAGACGGAGTCATACCGGGTCCCCGGCCCGGGTCCCCGGGTCAAGTGGTTACCCTGGCCCCAGGTCACCGGGTCAGGTCGGGACCCCGGACCCAGGTCCCCGGGTCGTATCGGGTCGCTGCCCCGGGTACCAGTGTCGGGTGACATCCCCGGCCCCAGGTCCCCGGGTCACGTGGGGTCCCCGGCCCAGGTCACCGGGTCAGGTCGGGACCCCGGACCCAGGTCGGGTCATGTCACGTCCCATGCCCGGGTCCCCGGGTTGGATTTTTACCCAGGCTCCGGGTCACAGGGTCATGTCGGCTCAACGGCCTGGGTACAACGGTCTGGTGACCACCCCGACCCCAGGTCCCCGGGTCATGACGGGACACCGGACCAGGTCCCCGAGTCCGGTCGACACCACAGCCCCAGGTCACCGGGTCAGGTCGGCACCCCGGAACCAGGTCACCGGGTCCTGTCGGGTCCCCGGCCCAGGTCCCCTGGACAGGTCGTTACCCCGGCCCCGGGTCACCGGGTCATGTCGGGTCGCTGTCCCGGGTACCAGTGTCAGGTGACCACCCCGGCCCCGGGAGACGGAGTCATACCGGGTCCCCGGCCCGGGTCCCCGGGTCAGGTGGTTACCCTGGCCCCAGGTCACCGGGTCAGGTCGGGACCCCGGACCCAGGTCCCCGGGTCGTATCGGGTCGCTGCCCCGGGTACCAGTGTCGGGTGACATCCCCGGCCCCAGGTCCCCGGGTCACGTGGGGTCCCCGGCCCGGGTCCCCGGGTTGCATCGGGACACCAGCGAAGGTTCATCGGGTCCTGTCGGGTCCCCGGCCCGGGTCCCCTGGACAGGTCGTTAACCCGGCCCCGGGTCCCCGGGTTGGATTTTTACCCAGGCCCCGGGTCGGATTTTTACCCAGGCCCCGGGTCACAGGGTCATGTCGGCTCAACGGCCTGGGTACAACGGTCTGGTGACCACCCCGACCCCAGGTCCCCGGGTCATGACGGGACACCGGACCAGGTCCCCGAGTCCGGTCGACACCACAGCCCCAGGTCACCGGGTCAGGTCGGCACCCCGGAACCAGGTCACCGGGTCCTGTCGGGTCCCCGGCCCAGGTCCCCTGGACAGGTCGTTACCCCGGCCCCGGGTCACCGGGTCATGTCGGGTCGCTGTCCCGGGTACCAGTGTCAGGTGACCACCCCGGCCCCGGGAGACGGAGTCATACCGAGTCCCCGGCCCGGGTCCCCGGGTCAGGTGGTTACCCTGGCCCCAGGTCACCGGGTCAGGTCGGGACCCCGGACCCAGGTCCCCGGGTCGTATCGGGTCGCTGCCCCGGGTACCAGTGTCGGGTGACATCCCCGGCCCCAGGTCCCCGGGTCACGTGGGGTCCCCGGCCCGGGTCCCCAGGTCACGTGGGGACCCCGGCCCCAGGTGACCGGGTCAAGTGGGGACCCGGGCCCCAGGTGACCGGGTCACGTGGGGACCCGGGCCCCAGGTGACCGGGTCACGTGGGGACCCCGGCCCCAGGTGACCGGGTCACGTGATGTCCCCGGCCCGGGTCCCCGGGTCACGTGGGGACCCCGGCCCCAGGTCCCCGGGTCACGTGGGGACCCCGGCCCCAGGTGACCGGGTCACGTGATGTCCCCGGCCCGGGTCCCCGGGTCACGTGGGGACCCCGGCCCCAGGTCCCCGGGTCACGTGGGGACCCCGGCCCCAGGACCCTGGGTCACGTGGGGACCCCGGCCCGGGTCCCCGGGTCACGTGGGGACCCCGGCCCCAGGTCACCGGGTCACGTGGGGACCCCGGCCCCAGGTCCCCGGGTCACGTGGGGACACCGGCACCAGGACCCTGGGTCACGTGGGGACCCCGGCCCGGGTCCCCGGGTCACGTGGGGACCCCGGCACCAGGACCCCGGGTCACGTGGGGACCCCGGCCCCAGGTGACCGGGTCACGTGATGTCCCCGGCCCGGGTCCCCGGGTCACGTGGGGACCCCGGCCCCAGGTCACCGGGTCACGTGGGGTCCCCGGCCCGGGTCCCCGGGTCACGTGGGGACACCGGCACCAGGACCCCGGGTCACGTAGGGACCCCGGCCCGGGTCCCCGGGTCACGTGGGAACCCAGGCACCAGGACCCCGGGTCACGTGGGGACCCCGGCCCCAGGTCACCGGGTCACGTGGGGTCCCCGGCCCGGGTCCCCGGGTCACGTGGGGACCCCGGCACCAGGACCCCGGGTCACGTGGGGACCCCGGCCCCAGGTCACCGGGTCACGTGGGGACCCCGGCCTCAGGTCACCGGGTCACGTGGGGACCCCGGCTCGGGTCCCCGGGTCACGTGGGGACCCCGGCACCAGGACCCCGGGTCACGTGGGGACACCGGCCCCAGGTCAGCGGGTCAGGTCGGGACCCCGGACCCAGGTCGGGTCATGTCACGTCCCATGCCCGGGTCCCCGGGTTGGATTTTTACCAAGGCCCCGGGTCACAGGGTCATGTCGGCTCAACGGCCTGGGTACAACGGTCTGGTGACCACCCCGACCCCAGGTCCCCGGGTCATGACGGGACACCGGACCAGGTCCCCGAGTCCGGTCGACACCACAGCCCCAGGTCACCGGGTCAGGTCGGCACCCCGGAACCAGGTCACCGGGTCCTGTCGGGTCCCCGGCCCAGGTCCCCTGGACAGGTCGTTACCCCGGCCCCGGGTCACCGGGTCATGTCGGGTCGCTGTCCCGGGTACCAGTGTCAGGTGACCACCCCGGCCCCGGGAGACGGAGTCATACCGGGTCCCCGGCCCGGGTCCCCGGGTCAAGTGGTTACCCTGGCCCCAGGTCACCGGGTCAGGTCGGGACCCCGGACCCAGGTCCCCGGGTCGTATCGGGTCGCTGCCCCGGGTACCAGTGTCGGGTGACATCCCCGGCCCCAGGTCACCGGGTCACGTGGGGTCCCCGGCCCGGGTCCCCGGGTTGCATCGGGACACCAGCGAAGGTTCATCGGGTCCTGTCGGGTCCCCGGCCCGGGTCCCCTGGACAGGTCGTTAACCCGGCCCCGGGTCCCCGGGTTGGATTTTTACCCAGGCCCCGGGTCGGATTTTTACCCAGGCCCCGGGTCACAGGGTCATGTCGGCTCAACGGCCTGGGTACAACGGTCTGGTGACCACCCCGACCCCAGGTCCCCGGGTCATGACGGGACACCGGACCAGGTCCCCGAGTCCGGTCGACACCACAGCCCCAGGTCACCGGGTCAGGTCGGCACCCCGGAACCAGGTCACCGGGTCCTGTCGGGTCCCCGGCCCAGGTCCCCTGGACAGGTCGTTACCCCGGCCCCGGGTCACCGGGTCATGTCGGGTCGCTGTCCCGGGTACCAGTGTCAGGTGACCACCCCGGCCCCGGGAGACGGAGTCATACCGAGTCCCCGGCCCGGGTCCCCGGGTCAGGTGGTTACCCTGGCCCCAGGTCACCGGGTCAGGTCGGGACCCCGGACCCAGGTCCCCGGGTCGTATCGGGTCGCTGCCCCGGGTACCAGTGTCGGGTGACATCCCCGGCCCCAGGTCCCCGGGTCACGTGGGGTCCCCGGCCCGGGTCCCCAGGTCACGTGGGGACCCCGGCCCCAGGTGACCGGGTCAAGTGGGGACCCGGGCCCCAGGTGACCGGGTCACGTGGGGACCCGGGCCCCAGGTGACCGGGTCACGTGGGGACCCCGGCCCCAGGTGACCGGGTCACGTGGGGACCCCGGCCCCAGGTGACCGGGTCACGTGATGTCCCCGGCCCGGGTCCCCGGGTCACGTGGGGACCCCGGCCCCAGGTCCCCGGGTCACGTGGGGACCCCGGCCCCAGGACCCTGGGTCACGTGGGGACCCCGGCCCGGGTCCCCGGGTCACGTGGGGACCCCGGCCCCAGGTCACCGGGTCACGTGGGGACCCCGGCCCCAGGTCCCCGGGTCACGTGGGGACACCGGCACCAGGACCCTGGGTCACGTGGGGACCCCGGCCCGGGTCCCCGGGTCACGTGGGGACCCCGGCACCAGGACCCCGGGTCACGTGGGGACCCCGGCCCCAGGTGACCGGGTCACGTGATGTCCCCGGCCCGGGTCCCCGGGTCACGTGGGGACCCCGGCCCCAGGTCACCGGGTCACGTGGGGTCCCCGGCCCGGGTCCCCGGGTCACGTGGGGACACCGGCACCAGGACCCCGGGTCACGTAGGGACCCCGGCCCGGGTCCCCGGGTCACGTGGGAACCCAGGCACCAGGACCCCGGGTCACGTGGGGACCCCGGCCCCAGGTCACCGGGTCACGTGGGGTCTCCAGCCCGGGTCCCCGGGTCACGTGGGGACCCCGGCACCAGGACCCCGGGTCACGTGGGGACCCCGGCCCCAGGTCACCGGGTCACGTGGGGACCCCGGCCTCAGGTCACCGGGTCACGTGGGGACCCCGGCTCGGGTCCCCGGGTCACGTGGGGACCCCGGCACCAGGACCCCGGGTCACGTGGGGACACCGGCCCCAGGTCAGCGGGTCAGGTCGGGACCCCGGACCCAGGTCGGGTCATGTCTCGTCCCATGCCCGGGTCCCCGGGTCACGTGGGGACCCCGGCACCAGGACCCCGGGTCACGTGGGGACCCCGGCCCCAGGTCACCGGGTCACGTGGGGACCCCGGCCTCAGGTCACCGGGTCACGTGGGGACCCCGGCTCGGGTCCCCGGGTCACGTGGGGACCCCGGCACCAGGACCCCGGGTCACGTGGGGACACCGGCCCCAGGTCAGCGGGTCAGGTCGGGACCCCGGACCCAGGTCGGGTCATGTCACGTCCCATGCCCGGGTCCCCGGGTTGGATTTTTACCCAGGCTCCGGGTCACAGGGTCATGTCGGCTCAACGGCCTGGGTACAACGGTCTGGTGACCACCCCGACCCCAGGTCCCCGGGTCATGACGGGACACCGGACCAGGTCCCCGAGTCCGGTCGACACCACAGCCCCAGGTCACCGGGTCAGGTCGGCACCCCGGAACCAGGTCACCGGGTCCTGTCGGGTCCCCGGCCCAGGTCCCCTGGACAGGTCGTTACCCCGGCCCCGGGTCACCGGGTCATGTCGGGTCGCTGTCCCGGGTAGCAGTGTCAGGTGACCACCCCGGCCCCGGGAGACGGAGTCATACCGGGTCCCCGGCCCGGGTCCCCGGGTCAGGTGGTTACCCTGGCCCCAGGTCACCGGGTCAGGTCGGGACCCCGGACCCAGGTCCCCGGGTCGTATCGGGTCGCTGCCCCGGGTACCAGTGTCGGGTGACATCCCCGGCCCCAGGTCCCCGGGTCACGTGGGGTCCCCGGCCCGGGTCCCCGGGTTGCATCGGGACACCAGCGAAGGTTCATCGGGTCCTGTCGGGTCCCCGGCCCGGGTCCCCTGGACAGGTCGTTAACCCGGCCCCGGGTCCCCGGGTTGTATTTTTACCCAGGCCCCGGGTCGGATTTTTACCCAGGCCCCGGGTCACAGGGTCATGTCGGCTCAACGGCCTGGGTACAACGGTCTGGTGACCACCCCGACCCCAGGTCCCCGGGTCATGACGGGACACCGGACCAGGTCCCCGAGTCCGGTCGACACCACAGCCCCAGGTCACCGGGTCAGGTCGGCACCCCGGAACCAGGTCACCGGGTCCTGTCGGGTCCCCGGCCCAGGTCCCCTGGACAGGTCGTTACCCCGGCCCCGGGTCACCGGGTCATGTCGGGTCGCTGTCCCGGGTACCAGTGTCAGGTGACCACCCCGGCCCCGGGAGACGGAGTCATACCGAGTCCCCGGCCCGGGTCCCCGGGTCAGGTGGTTACCCTGGCCCCAGGTCACCGGGTCAGGTCGGGACCCCGGACCCAGGTCCCCGGGTCGTATCGGGTCGCTGCCCCGGGTACCAGTGTCGGGTGACATCCCCGGCCCCAGGTCCCCGGGTCACGTGGGGTCCCCGGCCCGGGTCCCCAGGTCACGTGGGGACCCCGGCCCCAGGTCACCGGGTCACGTGGGGACCCGGGCCCCAGGTGACCGGGTCACGTGGGGACACCGGCACCAGGACACCGGGTCACGTGGGGACCCCGGCCCCAGGTGACCGGGTCACGTGGGGACCCCGGCCCCAGGTGACCGGGTCACGTGATGTCCCCGGCCCGGGTCCCCGGGTCACGTGGGGACCCCGGCCCCAGGTCCCCGGGTCACGTGGGGACCCCGGCCCCAGGTCACCGGGTCACGTGGGGACACCGGCCCCAGGACCCTGGGTCACGTGGGGACCCCGGCCCGGGTCCCCGGGTCACGTGGGGACCCCGGCCCCAGGTCACCGGGTCACGTGGGACCCCGGCCCCAGGTCCCCGGGTCACGTGGGGACACCGGCACCAGGACCCTGGGTCACGTGGAGACCCCGGCCCGGGTCCCCGGGTCACGTGGGGACCCCGGCACCAGGACCCCGGGTCACGTGGGGACCCCGGCCCCAGGTGACCGGGTCACGTGATGTCCCCGGCCCGGGTCCCCGGGTCACGTGGGGATCCCGGCCCCAGGTCACCGGGTCACGTGGGGTCCCCGGCCCGGGTCCCCGGGTCACGTGGGGACACCGGCACCAGGACCCCGGGTCACGTAGGGACCCCGGCCCGGGTCCCCGGGTCACGTGGGAACCCAGGCACCAGGACCCCGGGTCACGTGGGGACCCCGGCCCCAGGTCACCGGGTCACGTGGGGTCCCCGGCCCGGGTCCCCGGGTCACGTGGGGACCCCGGCACCAGGACCCCGGGTCACGTGGGGACCCCGGCCCCAGGTCACCGGGTCACGTGGGGACCCCGGCCTCAGGTCACCGGGTCACGTGGGGACCCCGGCTCGGGTCCCCGGGTCACGTGGGGACCCCGGCACCAGGACCCCGGGTCACGTGGGGACACCGGCCCCAGGTCAGCGGGTCAGGTCGGGACCCCGGACCCAGGTCGGGTCATGTCACGTCCCATGCCCGGGTCCCCGGGTTGGATTTTTACCCAGGCTCCGGGTCACAGGGTCATGTCGGCTCAACGGCCTGGGTACAACGGTCTGGTGACCACCCCGACCCCAGGTCCCCGGGTCATGACGGGACACCGGACCAGGTCCCCGAGTCCGGTCGACACCACAGCCCCAGGTCACCGGGTCAGGTCGGCACCCCGGAACCAGGTCACCGGGTCCTGTCGGGTCCCCGGCCCAGGTCCCCTGGACAGGTCGTTACCCCGGCCCCGGGTCACCGGGTCATGTCGGGTCGCTGTCCCGGGTACCAGTGTCAGGTGACCACCCCGGCCCCGGGAGACGGAGTCATACCGGGTCCCCGGCCCGGGTCCCCGGGTCAGGTGGTTACCCTGGCCCCAGGTCACCGGGTGAGGTCGGGACCCCGGACCCAGGTCGGGTCATGTCACGTCCCATGCCCGGGTCCCCGGGTTGGATTTTTACCCAGGCTCCGGGTCACAGGGTCATGTCGGCTCAACGGCCTGGGTACAACGGTCTGGTGACCACCCCGACCCCAGGTCCCCGGGTCATGACGGGACACCGGACCAGGTCCCCGAGTCCGGTCGACACCACAGCCCCAGGTCACCGGGTCAGGTCGGCACCCCGGAACCAGGTCACCGGGTCCTGTCGGGTCCCCGGCCCAGGTCCCCTGGACAGGTCGTTACCCCGGCCCCGGGTCACCGGGTCATGTCGGGTCGCTGTCCCGGGTACCAGTGTCAGGTGACCACCCCGGCCCCGGGAGACGGAGTCATACCGAGTCCCCGGCCCGGGTCCCCGGGTCAGGTGGTTACCCTGGCCCCAGGTCACCGGGTCAGGTCGGGACCCCGGACCCAGGTCCCCGGGTCGTATCGGGTCGCTGCCCCGGGTACCAGTGTCGGGTGACATCCCCGGCCCCAGGTCCCCGGGTCACGTGGGGTCCCCGGCCCGGGTCCCCAGGTCACGTGGGGACCCCGGCCCCAGGTGACCGGGTCAAGTGGGGACCCGGGCCCCAGGTGACCGGGTCACGTGGGGACCCGGGCCCCAGGTGACCGGGTCACGTGGGGACCCCGGCCCCAGGTGACCGGGTCACGTGGGGACCCCGGCCCCAGGTGACCGGGTCACGTGATGTCCCCGGCCCGGGTCCCCGGGTCACGTGGGGACCCCGGCCCCAGGTCCCCGGGTCACGTGGGGACCCCGGCCCCAGGACCCTGGGTCACGTGGGGACCCCGGCCCGGGTCCCCGGGTCACGTGGGGACCCCTGCCCCAGGTCACCGGGTCACGTGGGGACCCCGGCCCCAGGTCCCCGGGTCACGTGGGGACACCGGCACCAGGACCCTGGGTCACGTGGGGACCCCGGCCCGGGTCCCCGGGTCACGTGGGGACCCCGGCACCAGGACCCCGGGTCACGTGGGGACCCCGGCCCCAGGTGACCGGGTCACGTGATGTCCCCGGCCCGGGTCCCCGGGTCACGTGGGGACCCCGGCCCCAGGTCACCGGGTCACGTGGGGTCCCCGGCCCGGGTCCCCGGGTCACGTGGGGACACCGGCACCAGGACCCCGGGTCACGTAGGGACCCCGGCCCGGGTCCCCGGGTCACGTGGGAACCCAGGCACCAGGACCCCGGGTCACGTGGGGACCCCGGCCCCAGGTCACCGGGTCACGTGGGGTCTCCAGCCCGGGTCCCCGGGTCACGTGGGGACCCCGGCACCAGGACCCCGGGTCACGTGGGGACCCCGGCCCCAGGTCACCGGGTCACGTGGGGACCCCGGCCTCAGGTCACCGGGTCACGTGGGGACCCCGGCTCGGGTCCCCGGGTCACGTGGGGACCCCGGCACAAGGACCCCGGGTCACGTGGGGACACCGGCCCCAGGTCAGCGGGTCAGGTCGGGACCCCGGACCCAGGTCGGGTCATGTCACGTCCCATGCCCGGGTCCCCGGGTTGGATTTTTACCAAGGCCCCGGGTCACAGGGTCATGTCGGCTCAACGGCCTGGGTACAACGGTCTGGTGACCACCCCGACCCCAGGTCCCCGGGTCATGACGGGACACCGGACCAGGTCCCCGAGTCCGGTCGACACCACAGCCCCAGGTCACCGGGTCAGGTCGGCACCCCGGAACCAGGTCACCGGGTCCTGTCGGGTCCCCGGCCCAGGTCCCCTGGACAGGTCGTTACCCCGGCCCCGGGTCACCGGGTCATGTCGGGTCGCTGTCCCGGGTACCAGTGTCAGGTGACCACCCCGGCCCCGGGAGACGGAGTCATACCGGGTCCCCGGCCCGGGTCCCCGGGTCAGGTGGTTACCCTGGCCCCAGGTCACCGGGTCAGGTCGGGACCCCGGACCCAGGTCCCCGGGTCGTATCGGGTCGCTGCCCCGGGTACCAGTGTCGGGTGACATCCCCGGCCCCAGGTCCCCGGGTCACGTGGGGTCCCCGGCCCGAGTCCCCGGGTTGCATCGGGACACCAGCGAAGGTTCATCGGGTCCTGTCGGGTCCCCGGCCCGGGTCCCCTGGACAGGTCGTTAACCCGGCCCCGGGTCCCCGGGTTGGATTTTTACCCAGGCCCCGGGTCGGATTTTTACCCAGGCCCCGGGTCACAGGGTCATGTCGGGTCAACGGCCTGGGTACAACGGTCTGGTGACCACCCCGACCCCAGGTCCCCGGGTCATGACGGGACACCGGACCAGGTCCCCGAGTCCGGTCGACACCACAGCCCCAGGTCACCGGGTCAGGTCGGCACCCCGGAACCAGGTCACCGGGTCCTGTCGGGTCCCCGGCCCAGGTCCCCTGGACAGGTCGTTACCCCGGCCCCGGGTCACCGGGTCATGTCGGGTCGCTGTCCCGGGTACCAGTGTCAGGTGACCACCCCGGCCCCGGGAGACGGAGTCATACCGAGTCCCCGGCCCGGGTCCCCGGGTCAGGTGGTTACCCTGGCCCCAGGTCACCGGGTCAGGTCGGGACCCCAGACCCAGGTCCCCGGGTCATATCGGGTCGCTGCCCCGGGTACCAGTGTCGGGTGACATCCCCGGCCCCAGGTCCCCGGGTCACGTGGGGTCCCCGGCCCGGGTCCCCAGGTCACGTGGGGACCCCGGCCCCAGGTGACCGGGTCACGTGATGTCCCCGGCCCGGGTCCCCGGGTCACGTGGGGACCCCGGCCCCAGGTCACCGGGTCACGTGGGGTCCCCGGCCCGGGTCCCCGGGTCACGTGGGGACACCGGCACCAGGACCCCGGGTCACGTAGGGACCCCGGCCCGGGTCCCCGGGTCACGTGGGAACCCAGGCACCAGGACCCCGGGTCACGTGGGGACCCCGGCCCCAGGTCACCGGGTCACGTGGGGTCCCCGGCCCGGGTCCCCGGGTCACGTGGGGACCCCGGCACCAGGACCCCGGGTCACGTGGGGACCCCGGCCCCAGGTCACCGGGTCACGTGGGGACCCCGGCCTCAGGTCACCGGGTCACGTGGGGACCCCGGCACCAGGACCCCGGGTCACGTGGGGACACCGGCCCCAGGTCAGCGGGTCAGGTCGGGACCCCGGACCCAGGTCGGGTCATGTCACGTCCCATGCCCGGGTCCCCGGGTTGGATTTTTACCCAGGCTCCGGGTCACAGGGTCATGTCGGCTCAACGGCCTGGGTACAACGGTCTGGTGACCACCCCGACCCCAGGTCCCCGGGTCATGACGGGACACCGGACCAGGTCCCCGAGTCCGGTCGACACCACAGCCCCAGGTCACCGGGTCAGGTCGGCACCCCGGAACCAGGTCACCGGGTCCTGTCGGGTCCCCGGCCCAGGTCCCCTGGACAGGTCGTTACCCCGGCCCCGGGTCACCGGGTCATGTCGGGTCGCTGTCCCGGGTACCAGTGTCAGGTGACCACCCCGGCCCCGGGAGACGGAGTCATACCGGGTCCCCGGCCCGGGTCCCCGGGTCAGGTGGTTACCCTGGCCCCAGGTCACCGGGTCAGGTCGGGACCCCGGACCCAGGTCGGGTCATGTCACGTCCCATGCCCGGGTCCCCGGGTTGGATTTTTACCCAGGCTCCGGGTCACAGGGCCATGTCGGCTCAACGGCCTGGGTACAACGGTCTGGTGACCACCCCGACCCCAGGTCCCCGGGTCATGACGGGACACCGGACCAGGTCCCCGAGTCCGGTCGACACCACAGCCCCAGGTCACCGGGTCAGGTCGGCACCCCGGAACCAGGTCACCGGGTCCTGTCGGGTCCCCGGCCCAGGTCCCCTGGACAGGTCGTTACCCCGGCCCCGGGTCACCGGGTCATGTCGGGTCGCTGTCCCGGGTAGCAGTGTCAGGTGACCACCCCGGCCCCGGGAGACGGAGTCATACCGGGTCCCCGGCCCGGGTCCCCGGGTCAGGTGGTTACCCTGGCCCCAGGTCACCGGGTCAGGTCGGGACCCCGGACCCAGGTCCCCGGGTCGTATCGGGTCGCTGCCCCGGGTACCAGTGTCGGGTGACATCCCCGGCCCCAGGTCCCCAGGTCACGTGGGGACCCCGGCCCCAGGTGACCGGGTCACGTGGGGACCCGGGCCCCAGGTGACCGGGTCACGTGGGGACCCCGGCCCCAGGTGACCGGGTCAAGTGGGGACCCCGGCCCCAGGTGACCGGGTCACGTGATGTCCCCGGCCCGGGTCCCCGGGTCACGTGGGGACCCCGGCCCCAGGTCCCCGGGTCACGTGGGGACCCCGGCCCCAGGACCCTGGGTCACGTGGGGACCCCGGCCCGGGTCCCCGGGTCACGTGGGGACCCCGGCCCCAGGTCACCGGGTCACGTGGGGACCCCGGCCCCAGGTCCCCGGGTCACGTGGGGACACCGGCACCAGGACCCTGGGTCACGTGGGGACCCCGGCCCGGGTCCCCGGGTCACGTGGGGCCTCCGGCACCAGGACCCCGGGTCACGTGGGGACCCCGGCCCTAGGTGACCGGGTCACGTGATGTCCCCGGCCCGGGTCCCCGGGTCACGTGGGGACCCCGGCCCCAGGTCACCGGGTCACGTGGGGTCCCCGGCCCGGGTCCCCGGGTCACGTGGGAACCCAGGCACCAGGACCCCGGGTCACGTGGGGACCCCGGCCCCAGGTCACCGGGTCACGTGGGGTCCCCGGCCCGGGTCCCCGGGTCACGTGGGGACCCCGGCACCAGGACCCCGGGTCACGTGGGGACACCGGCCCCAGGTCAGCGGGTCAGGTCGGGACCCGGACCCAGGTCGGGTCATGTCACGTCCCATGCCCGGGTCCCCGGGTTGGATTTTTACCCAGGCCCCGGGTCACAGGGTCATGTCGGCTCAACGGCCTGGGTACAACGGTCTGGTGACCACCCCGACCCCAGGTCCCCGGGTCATGACGGGACACCGGACCAGGTCCCCGAGTCCAGTCGACACCACAGCCCCAGGTCACCGGGTCAGGTCGGCACCCCGGAACCAGGTCACCAGGTCCTGTCGGGTCCCCGGCCCAGGTCCCCTGGACAGGTCGTTACCCCGGCCCCGGGTCACCGGGTCATGTCGGGTCGCTGTCCCGGGTACCAGTGTCAGGTGACCACCCCGGCCCCGGGAGACGGAGTCATACCGGGTCCCCGGCCCGGGTCCCCGGGTCAAGTGGTTACCCTGGCCCCAGGTCACCGGGTCAGGTCGGGACCCCGGACCCAGGTCCCCGGGTCGTATCGGGTCACTGCCCCGGGTACCAGTGTCGGGTGACATCCCCGGCCCCAGGTCCCCGGGTCACGTGGGGTCCCCGGCCCAGGTCACCGGGTCAGGTCGGGACCCCGGACCCAGGTCGGGTCATGTCACGTCCCATGCCCGGGTCCCCGGGTTGGATTTTTACCCAGGCTCCGGGTCACAGGGTCATGTCGGCTCAACGGCCTGGGTACAACGGTCTGGTGACCACCCCGACCCCAGGTCCCCGGGTCATGACGGGACACCGGACCAGGTCCCCGAGTCCGGTCGACACCACAGCCCCAGGTCACCGGGTCAGGTCGGCACCCCGGAACCAGGTCACCGGGTCCTGTCGGGTCCCCGGCCCAGGTCCCCTGGACAGGTCGTTACCCCGGCCCCGGGTCACCGGGTCATGTCGGGTCGCTGTCCCGGGTACCAGTGTCAGGTGACCACCCCGGCCCCGGGAGACGGAGTCATACCGGGTCCCCGGCCCGGGTCCCCGGGTCAGGTGGTTACCCTGGCCCCAGGTCACCGGGTCAGGTCGGGACCCCGGACCCAGGTCCCCGGGTCGTATCGGGTCGCTGCCCCGGGTACCAGTGTCGGGTGACATCCCCGGCCCCAGGTCCCCGGGTCACGTGGGGTCCCCGGCCCGGGTCCCCGGGTTGCATCGGGACAACAGCGAAGGATCACCGGGTCCTGTCGGGTCCCCGGCCCGGGTCCCCTGGACAGGTCGTTAACCCGGCCCCGGGTCCCCGGGTTGGATTTTTACCCAGGCCCCGGGTCGGATTTTTACCCAGGCCCCGGGTCACAGGGTCATGTCGGGTCAACGGCCTGGGTACAACGGTCTGGTGACCACCCCGACCCCAGGTCCCCGGGTCATGACGGGACACCGGACCAGGTCCCCGAGTCCGGTCGACACCACAGCCCCAGGTCACCGGGTCAGGTCGGCACCCCGGAACCAGGTCACCGGGTCCTGTCGGGTCCCCGGCCCAGGTCCCCTGGACAGGTCGTTACCCCGGCCCCGGGTCACCGGGTCATGTCGGGTCGCTGTCCCGGGTACCAGTGTCAGGTGACCACCCCGGCCCCGGGAGACGGAGTCATACCGAGTCCCCGGCCCGGGTCCCCGGGTCAGGTGGTTACCCTGGCCCCAGGTCACCGGGTCAGGTCGGGACCGGGGACCCAGGTCCCCGGGTCATATCGGGTCGCTGCCCCGGGTACCAGTGTCGGGTGACATCCCCGGCCCCAGGTCCCCGGGTCACGTGGGGTCCCCAGCCCGGGTCCCCAGGTCACGTGGGGACCCCGGCCCCAGGTGACCGGGTCACGTGGGGACCCGGGCCCCAGGTCCCCGGGTCACGTGGGGACCCCGGCCCCAGGTCACCGGGTCACGTGGGGTCCCCGGCCCGGGTCCCCGGGTCACGTGGGGACCCCGGCACCAGGACCCCGGGTCACGTGGGGACCCCGGCCCCAGGTCACCGGGTCACGTGGGGACCCCGGCCTCAGGTCACCGGGTCACGTGGGGACCCCGGCCCCAGGTGACCGGGTCACGTGGGGACCCCGGCCCCAGGTGACCGGGTCACGTGATGTCCCCGGCCCGGGTCCCCGGGTCACGTGGGGACCCCGGCCCCAGGTCCCCGGGTCACGTGGGGACCCCGGCCCCAGGTCACCGGGTCACGTGGGGACCCCGGCCCCAGGTCACCGGGTCACGTGGGGACCCCGGCCTCAGGTCACCGGGTCACGTGGGGACCCCGGCTCGGGTCCCCGGGTCACGTGGGGACCCCGGCACCAGGACCCCGGGTCACGTGGGGACCCCGGCCCCAGGTCACCGGGTCACGTGGGGACCCCGGCCCCAGGTCACCGGGTCACGTGGGGACCCCGGCCTCAGGTCACCGGGTCACGTGGGGACCCCGGCTCGGGTCCCCGGGTCACGTGGGGACCCCGGCACCAGGACCCCGGGTCACGTGGGGACACCGGCCCCAGGTCAGCGGGTCAGGTCGGGACCCCGGACCCAGGTCGGGTCATGTCACGTCCCATGCCCGGGTCCCCGGGTTGGATTTTTACCAAGGCCCCGGGTCACAGGGTCATGTCGGCTCAACGGCCTGGGTACAACGGTCTGGTGACCACCCCGACCCCAGGTCCCCGGGTCATGACGGGACACCGGACCAGGTCCCCGAGTCCGGTCGACACCACAGCCCCAGGTCACCGGGTCAGGTCGGCACCCCGGAACCAGGTCACCGGGTCCTGTCGGGTCCCCGGCCCAGGTCCCCTGGACAGGTCGTTACCCCGGCCCCGGGTCACCGGGTCATGTCGGGTCGCTGTCCCGGGTACCAGTGTCAGGTGACCACCCCGGCCCCGGGAGACGGAGTCATACCGGGTCCCCGGCCCGGGTCCCCGGGTCAAGTGGTTACCCTGGCCCCAGGTCACCGGGTCAGGTCGGGACCCCGGACCCAGGTCCCCGGGTCGTATCGGGTCGCTGCCCCGGGTACCAGTGTCGGGTGACATCCCCGGCCCCAGGTCCCCGGGTCACGTGGGGTCCCCGGCCCAGGTCACCGGGTCAGGTCGGGACCCCGGACCCAGGTCGGGTCATGTCACGTCCCATGCCCGGGTCCCCGGGTTGGATTTTTACCCAGGCTCCGGGTCACAGGGTCATGTCGGCTCAACGGCCTGGGTACAACGGTCTGGTGACCACCCCGACCCCAGGTCCCCGGGTCATGACGGGACACCGGACCAGGTCCCCGAGTCCGGTCGACACCACAGCCCCAGGTCACCGGGTCAGGTCGGCACCCCGGAACCAGGTCACCGGGTCCTGTCGGGTCCCCGGCCCAGGTCCCCTGGACAGGTCGTTACCCCGGCCCCGGGTCACCGGGTCATGTCGGGTCGCTGTCCCGGGTAGCAGTGTCAGGTGACCACCCCGGCCCCGGGAGACGGAGTCATACCGGGTCCCCGGCCCGGGTCCCCGGGTCAGGTGGTTACCCTGGCCCCAGGTCACCGGGTCAGGTCGGGACCCCGGACCCAGGTCCCCGGGTCGTATCGGGTCGCTGCCCCGGGTACCAGTGTCGGGTGACATCCCCGGCCCCAGGTCCCCGGGTCACGTGGGGTCCCCGGCCCGGGTCCCCGGGTTGCATCGGGACACCAGCGAAGGTTCATCGGGTCCTGTCGGGTCCCCGGCCCGGGTCCCCTGGACAGGTCGTTAACCCGGCCCCGGGTCCCCGGGTTGGATTTTTACCCAGGCCCCGGGTCGGATTTTTACCCAGGCCCCGGGTCACAGGGTCATGTCGGGTCAACGGCCTGGGTACAACGGTCTGGTGACCACCCCGACCCCAGGTCCCCGGGTCATGACGGGACACCGGACCAGGTCCCCGAGTCCGGTCGACACCACAGCCCCAGGTCACCGGGTCAGGTCGGCACCCCGGAACCAGGTCACCGGGTCCTGTCGGGTCCCCGGCCCAGGTCCCCTGGACAGGTCGTTACCCCGGCCCCGGGTCACCGGGTCATGTCGGGTCGCTGTCCCGGGTACCAGTGTCAGGTGACCACCCCGGCCCCGGGAGACGGAGTCATACCGAGTCCCCGGCCCGGGTCCCCGGGTCAGGTGGTTACCCTGGCCCCAGGTCACCGGGTCAGGTCGGGACCCCGGACCCAGGTCCCCGGGTCGTATCGGGTCGCTGCCCCGGGTACCAGTGTCGGGTGACATCCCCGGCCCCAGGTCCCCGGGTCACGTGGGGTCCCCGGCCCGGGTCCCCAGGTCACGTGGGGACCCCGGCCCCAGGTGACCGGGTCAAGTGGGGACCCGGGCCCCAGGTGACCGGGTCACGTGGGGACCCGGGCCCCAGGTGACCGGGTCACGTGGGGACCCCGGCCCCAGGTGACCGGGTCACGTGATGTCCCCGGCCCGGGTCCCCGGGTCACGTGGGGACCCCGGCCCCAGGTCCCCGGGTCACGTGGGGACCCCGGCCCCAGGTGACCGGGTCACGTGATGTCCCCGGCCCGGGTCCCCGGGTCACGTGGGGACCCCGGCCCCAGGTCCCCGGGTCACGTGGGGACCCCGGCCCCAGGACCCTGGGTCACGTGGGGACCCCGGCCCGGGTCCCCGGGTCACGTGGGGACCCCGGCCCCAGGTCACCGGGTCACGTGGGGACCCCGGCCCCAGGTCCCCGGGTCACGTGGGGACACCGGCACCAGGACCCTGGGTCACGTGGGGACCCCGGCCCGGGTCCCCGGGTCACGTGGGGACCCCGGCACCAGGACCCCGGGTCACGTGGGGACCCCGGCCCCAGGTGACCGGGTCACGTGATGTCCCCGGCCCGGGTCCCCGGGTCACGTGGGGACCCCGGCCCCAGGTCACCGGGTCACGTGGGGTCCCCGGCCCGGGTCCCCGGGTCACGTGGGGACACCGGCACCAGGACCCCGGGTCACGTAGGGACCCCGGCCCGGGTCCCCGGGTCACGTGGGAACCCAGGCACCAGGACCCCGGGTCACGTGGGGACCCCGGCCCCAGGTCACCGGGTCACGTGGGGTCCCCGGCCCGGGTCCCCGGGTCACGTGGGGACCCCGGCACCAGGACCCCGGGTCACGTGGGGACCCCGGCCCCAGGTCACCGGGTCACGTGGGGACCCCGGCCTCAGGTCACCGGGTCACGTGGGGACCCCGGCTCGGGTCCCCGGGTCACGTGGGGACCCCGGCACCAGGACCCCGGGTCACGTGGGGACACCGGCCCCAGGTCAGCGGGTCAGGTCGGGACCCCGGACCCAGGTCGGGTCATGTCACGTCCCATGCCCGGGTCCCCGGGTTGGATTTTTACCAAGGCCCCGGGTCACAGGGTCATGTCGGCTCAACGGCCTGGGTACAACGGTCTGGTGACCACCCCGACCCCAGGTCCCCGGGTCATGACGGGACACCGGACCAGGTCCCCGAGTCCGGTCGACACCACAGCCCCAGGTCACCGGGTCAGGTCGGCACCCCGGAACCAGGTCACCGGGTCCTGTCGGGTCCCCGGCCCAGGTCCCCTGGACAGGTCGTTACCCCGGCCCCGGGTCACCGGGTCATGTCGGGTCGCTGTCCCGGGTACCAGTGTCAGGTGACCACCCCGGCCCCGGGAGACGGAGTCATACCGGGTCCCCGGCCCGGGTCCCCGGGTCAGGTGGTTACCCTGGCCCCAGGTCACCGGGTCAGGTCGGGACCCCGGACCCAGGTCCCCGGGTCGTATCGGGTCGCTGCCCCGGGTACCAGTGTCGGGTGACATCCCCGGCCCCAGGTCCCCGGGTCACGTGGGGTCCCCGGCCCGGGTCCCCGGGTTGCATCGGGACACCAGCGAAGGTTCATCGGGTCCTGTCGGGTCCCCGGCCCGGGTCCCCTGGACAGGTCGTTAACCCGGCCCCGGGTCCCCGGGTTGGATTTTTACCCAGGCCCCGGGTCGGATTTTTACCCAGGCCCCGGGTCACAGGGTCATGTCGGGTCAACGGCCTGGGTACAACGGTCTGGTGACCACCCCGACCCCAGGTCCCCGGGTCATGACGGGACACCGGACCAGGTCCCCGAGTCCGGTCGACACCACAGCCCCAGGTCACCGGGTCAGGTCGGCACCCCGGAACCAGGTCACCGGGTCCTGTCGGGTCCCCGGCCCAGGTCCCCTGGACAGGTCGTTACCCCGGCCCCGGGTCACCGGGTCATGTCGGGTCGCTGTCCCGGGTACCAGTGTCAGGTGACCACCCCGGCCCCGGGAGACGGAGTCATACCGGGTCCCCGGCCCGGGTCCCCGGGTCAGGTGGTTACCCTGGCCCCAGGTCACCGGGTCAGGTCGGGACCCCGGACCCAGGTCCCCGGGTCGTATCGGGTCGCTGCCCCGGGTACCAGTGTCGGGTGACATCCCCGGCCCCAGGTCCCCGGGTCACGTGGGGTCCCCGGCCCGGGTCCCCAGGTCACGTGGGGACCCCGGCCCCAGGTGACCGGGTCAAGTGGGGACCCGGGCCCCAGGTGACCGGGTCACGTGGGGACCCGGGCCCCAGGTGACCGGGTCACGTGGGGACCCCGGCCCCAGGTGACCGGGTCACGTGGGGACCCCGGCCCCAGGTGACCGGGTCACGTGATGTCCCCGGCCCGGGTCCCCGGGTCACGTGGGGACCCCGGCCCCAGGTCCCCGGGTCACGTGGGGTCCCCGGCCCGGGTCCCCGGGTCACGTGGGGACACCGGCACCAGGACCCCGGGTCACGTAGGGACCCCGGCCCGGGTCCCCGGGTCACGTGGGAACCCAGGCACCAGGACCCCGGGTCACGTGGGGACCCCGGCCCCAGGTCACCGGGTCACGTGGGGTCTCCAGCCCGGGTCCCCGGGTCACGTGGGGACCCCGGCACCAGGACCCCGGGTCACGTGGGGACCCCGGCCCCAGGTCACCGGGTCACGTGGGGACCCCGGCCTCAGGTCACCGGGTCACGTGGGGACCCCGGCTCGGGTCCCCGGGTCACGTGGGGACCCCGGCACAAGGACCCCGGGTCACGTGGGGACACCGGCCCCAGGTCAGCGGGTCAGGTCGGGACCCCGGACCCAGGTCGGGTCATGTCACGTCCCATGCCCGGGTCCCCGGGTTGGATTTTTACCAAGGCCCCGGGTCACAGGGTCATGTCGGCTCAACGGCCTGGGTACAACGGTCTGGTGACCACCCCGACCCCAGGTCCCCGGGTCATGACGGGACACCGGACCAGGTCCCCGAGTCCGGTCGACACCACAGCCCCAGGTCACCGGGTCAGGTCGGCACCCCGGAACCAGGTCACCGGGTCCTGTCGGGTCCCCGGCCCAGGTCCCCTGGACAGGTCGTTACCCCGGCCCCGGGTCACCGGGTCATGTCGGGTCGCTGTCCCGGGTACCAGTGTCAGGTGACCACCCCGGCCCCGGGAGACGGAGTCATACCGGGTCCCCGGCCCGGGTCCCCGGGTCAGGTGGTTACCCTGGCCCCAGGTCACCGGGTCAGGTCGGGACCCCGGACCCAGGTCCCCGGGTCGTATCGGGTCGCTGCCCCGGGTACCAGTGTCGGGTGACATCCCCGGCCCCAGGTCCCCGGGTCACGTGGGGTCCCCGGCCCGGGTCCCCGGGTTGCATCGGGACACCAGCGAAGGTTCATCGGGTCCTGTCGGGTCCCCGGCCCGGGTCCCCTGGACAGGTCGTTAACCCGGCCCCGGGTCCCCGGGTTGGATTTTTACCCAGGCCCCGGGTCGGATTTTTACCCAGGCCCCGGGTCACAGGGTCATGTCGGGTCAACGGCCTGGGTACAACGGTCTGGTGACCACCCCGACCCCAGGTCCCCGGGTCATGACGGGACACCGGACCAGGTCCCCGAGTCCGGTCGACACCACAGCCCCAGGTCACCGGGTCAGGTCGGCACCCCGGAACCAGGTCACCGGGTCCTGTCGGGTCCCCGGCCCAGGTCCCCTGGACAGGTCGTTACCCCGGCCCCGGGTCACCGGGTCATGTCGGGTCGCTGTCCCGGGTACCAGTGTCAGGTGACCACCCCGGCCCCGGGAGACGGAGTCATACCGGGTCCCCGGCCCGGGTCCCCGGGTCAGGTGGTTACCCTGGCCCCAGGTCACCGGGTCAGGTCGGGACCCCGGACCCAGGTCCCCGGGTCGTATCGGGTCGCTGCCCCGGGTACCAGTGTCGGGTGACATCCCCGGCCCCAGGTCCCCGGGTCACGTGGGGTCCCCGGCCCGGGTCCCCAGGTCACGTGGGGACCCCGGCCCCAGGTGACCGGGTCAAGTGGGGACCCGGGCCCCAGGTGACCGGGTCACGTGGGGACCCGGGCCCCAGGTGACCGGGTCACGTGGGGACCCCGGCCCCAGGTGACCGGGTCACGTGGGGACCCCGGCCCCAGGTGACCGGGTCACGTGATGTCCCCGGCCCGGGTCCCCGGGTCACGTGGGGACCCCGGCCCCAGGTCCCCGGGTCACGTGGGGTCCCCGGCCCGGGTCCCCGGGTCACGTGGGGACACCGGCACCAGGACCCCGGGTCACGTAGGGACCCCGGCCCGGGTCCCCGGGTCACGTGGGAACCCAGGCACCAGGACCCCGGGTCACGTGGGGACCCCGGCCCCAGGTCACCGGGTCACGTGGGGTCTCCAGCCCGGGTCCCCGGGTCACGTGGGGACCCCGGCACCAGGACCCCGGGTCACGTGGGGACCCCGGCCCCAGGTCACCGGGTCACGTGGGGACCCCGGCCTCAGGTCACCGGGTCACGTGGGGACCCCGGCTCGGGTCCCCGGGTCACGTGGGGACCCCGGCACAAGGACCCCGGGTCACGTGGGGACACCGGCCCCAGGTCAGCGGGTCAGGTCGGGACCCCGGACCCAGGTCGGGTCATGTCACGTCCCATGCCCGGGTCCCCGGGTTGGATTTTTACCAAGGCCCCGGGTCACAGGGTCATGTCGGCTCAACGGCCTGGGTACAACGGTCTGGTGACCACCCCGACCCCAGGTCCCCGGGTCATGACGGGACACCGGACCAGGTCCCCGAGTCCGGTCGACACCACAGCCCCAGGTCACCGGGTCAGGTCGGCACCCCGGAACCAGGTCACCGGGTCCTGTCGGGTCCCCGGCCCAGGTCCCCTGGACAGGTCGTTACCCCGGCCCCGGGTCACCGGGTCATGTCGGGTCGCTGTCCCGGGTACCAGTGTCAGGTGACCACCCCGGCCCCGGGAGACGGAGTCATACCGGGTCCCCGGCCCGGGTCCCCGGGTCAGGTGGTTACCCTGGCCCCAGGTCACCGGGTCAGGTCGGGACCCCGGACCCAGGTCCCCGGGTCGTATCGGGTCGCTGCCCCGGGTACCAGTGTCGGGTGACATCCCCGGCCCCAGGTCCCCGGGTCACGTGGGATCCCCGGCCCGGGTCCCCGGGTTGCATCGGGACACCAGCGAAGGTTCATCGGGTCCTGTCGGGTCCCCGGCCCGGGTCCCCTGGACAGGTCGTTAACCCGGCCCCGGGTCCCCGGGTTGGATTTTTACCCAGGCCCCGGGTCGGATTTTTACCCAGGCCCCGGGTCACAGGGTCATGTCGGGTCAACGGCCTGGGTACAACGGTCTGGTGACCACCCCGACCCCAGGTCCCCGGGTCATGACGGGACACCGGACCAGGTCCCCGAGTCCGGTCGACACCACAGCCCCAGGTCACCGGGTCAGGTCGGCACCCCGGAACCAGGTCACCGGGTCCTGTCGGGTCCCCGGCCCAGGTCCCCTGGACAGGTCGTTACCCCGGCCCCGGGTCACCGGGTCATGTCGGGTCGCTGTCCCGGGTACCAGTGTCAGGTGACCACCCCGGCCCCGGGAGACGGAGTCATACCGGGTCCCCGGCCCGGGTCCCCGGGTCAGGTGGTTACCCTGGCCCCAGGTCACCGGGTCAGGTCGGGACCCCGGACCCAGGTCCCCGGGTCGTATCGGGTCGCTGCCCCGGGTACCAGTGTCGGGTGACATCCCCGGCCCCAGGTCCCCGGGTCACGTGGGGTCCCCGGCCCGGGTCCCCAGGTCACGTGGGGACCCCGGCCCCAGGTGACCGGGTCAAGTGGGGACCCGGGCCCCAGGTGACCGGGTCACGTGGGGACCCGGGCCCCAGGTGACCGGGTCACGTGGGGACCCCGGCCCCAGGTGACCGGGTCACGTGGGGACCCCGGCCCCAGGTGACCGGGTCACGTGATGTCCCCGGCCCGGGTCCCCGGGTCACGTGGGGACCCCGGCCCCAGGTCCCCGGGTCACGTGGGGACACCGGCCCCAGGACCCTGGGTCACGTGGGGACCCCGGCCCGGGTCCCCGGGTCACGTGGGGACCCCGGCCCCAGGTCACCGGGTCACGTGGGGACCCCGGCCCCAGGTCCCCGGGTCACGTGGGGACACCGGCACCAGGACCCTGGGTCACGTGGGGACCCCGGCCCGGGTCCCCGGGTCACGTGGGGACCCCGGCACCAGGACCCCGGGTCACGTGGGGACCCCGGCCCCAGGTGACCGGGTCACGTGATGTCCCCGGCCCGGGTCCCCGGGTCACGTGGGGACCCCGGCCCCAGGTCACCGGGTCACGTGGGGTCCCCGGCCCGGGTCCCCGGGTCACGTGGGGACACCGGCACCAGGACCCCGGGTCACGTAGGGACCCCGGCCCGGGTCCCCGGGTCACGTGGGAACCCAGGCACCAGGACCCCGGGTCACGTGGGGACCCCGGCCCCAGGTCACCGGGTCACGTGGGGTCTCCAGCCCGGGTCCCCGGGTCACGTGGGGACCCCGGCACCAGGACCCCGGGTCACGTGGGGACCCCGGCCCCAGGTCACCGGGTCACGTGGGGACCCCGGCCTCAGGTCACCGGGTCACGTGGGGACCCCGGCTCGGGTCCCCGGGTCACGTGGGGACCCCGGCACAAGGACCCCGGGTCACGTGGGGACACCGGCCCCAGGTCAGCGGGTCAGGTCGGGACCCCGGACCCAGGTCGGGTCATGTCACGTCCCATGCCCGGGTCCCCGGGTTGGATTTTTACCAAGGCCCCGGGTCACAGGGTCATGTCGGCTCAACGGCCTGGGTACAACGGTCTGGTGACCACCCCGACCCCAGGTCCCCGGGTCATGACGGGACACCGGACCAGGTCCCCGAGTCCGGTCGACACCACAGCCCCAGGTCACCGGGTCAGGTCGGCACCCCGGAACCAGGTCACCGGGTCCTGTCGGGTCCCCGGCCCAGGTCCCCTGGACAGGTCGTTACCCCGGCCCCGGGTCACCGGGTCATGTCGGGTCGCTGTCCCGGGTACCAGTGTCAGGTGACCACCCCGGCCCCGGGAGACGGAGTCATACCGGGTCCCCGGCCCGGGTCCCCGGGTCAGGTGGTTACCCTGGCCCCAGGTCACCGGGTCAGGTCGGGACCCCGGACCCAGGTCCCCGGGTCGTATCGGGTCGCTGCCCCGGGTACCAGTGTCGGGTGACATCCCCGGCCCCAGGTCCCCGGGTCACGTGGGGTCCCCGGCCCGGGTCCCCGGGTTGCATCGGGACACCAGCGAAGGTTCATCGGGTCCTGTCGGGTCCCCGGCCCGGGTCCCCTGGACAGGTCGTTAACCCGGCCCCGGGTCCCCGGGTTGGATTTTTACCCAGGCCCCGGGTCGGATTTTTACCCAGGCCCCGGGTCACAGGGTCATGTCGGGTCAACGGCCTGGGTACAACGGTCTGGTGACCACCCCGACCCCAGGTCCCCGGGTCATGACGGGACACCGGACCAGGTCCCCGAGTCCGGTCGACACCACAGCCCCAGGTCACCGGGTCAGGTCGGCACCCCGGAACCAGGTCACCGGGTCCTGTCGGGTCCCCGGCCCAGGTCCCCTGGACAGGTCGTTACCCCGGCCCCGGGTCACCGGGTCATGTCGGGTCGCTGTCCCGGGTACCAGTGTCAGGTGACCACCCCGGCCCCGGGAGACGGAGTCATACCGAGTCCCCGGCCCGGGTCCCCGGGTCAGGTGGTTACCCTGGCCCCAGGTCACCGGGTCAGGTCGGGACCCCAGACCCAGGTCCCCGGGTCATATCGGGTCGCTGCCCCGGGTACCAGTGTCGGGTGACATCCCCGGCCCCAGGTCCCCGGGTCACGTGGGGTCCCCGGCCCGGGTCCCCAGGTCACGTGGGGACCCCGGCCCCAGGTGACCGGGTCACGTGGGGACCCGGGCCCCAGGTGACCGGGTCACGTGCGGACACCGGCACCAGGACCCCGGGTCACGTGGGGACCCCGGCCCCAGGTGACCGGGTCACGTGATGTCCCCGGCCCGGGTCCCCGGGTCACGTGGGGACCCCGGCCCCAGGTCCCCGGGTCACGTGGGGACCCCGGCCCCAGGTCACCGGGTCACGTGGGGACACCGGCCCCAGGACCCTGGGTCACGTGGGGACCCCGGCCCGGGTCCCCGGGTCACGTGGGGACCCCGGCCCCAGGTGACCGGGTCACGTGGGGACCCGGGCCCCAGGTGACCGGGTCACGTGCGGACACCGGCACCAGGACCCCGGGTCACGTGGGGACCCCGGCCCCAGGTGACCGGGTCACGTGATGTCCCCGGCCCGGGTCCCCGGGTCACGTGGGGACCCCGGCCCCAGGTCCCCGGGTCACGTGGGGACCCCGGCCCCAGGTCACCGGGTCACGTGGGGACACCGGCCCCAGGACCCTGGGTCACGTGGGGACCCCGGCCCGGGTCCCCAGGTCACGTGGGGACCCCGGCCCCAGGTGACCGGGTCACGTGGGGACCCGGGCCCCAGGTGACCGGGTCACGTGCGGACACCGGCACCAGGACCCCGGGTCACGTGGGGACCCCGGCCCCAGGTGACCGGGTCACGTGATGTCCCCGGCCCGGGTCCCCGGGTCACGTGGGGACCCCGGCCCCAGGTCCCCGGGTCACGTGGGGACCCCGGCCCCAGGTCACCGGGTCACGTGCGGACACCGGCACCAGGACCCCGGGTCACGTGGGGACCCCGGCCCCAGGTGACCGGGTCACGTGATGTCCCCGGCCCGGGTCCCCGGGTCACGTGGGGACCCCGGCCCCAGGTCCCCGGGTCACGTGGGGACCCCGGCCCCAGGTCACCGGGTCACGTGGGGACACCGGCCCCAGGACCCTGGGTCACGTGGGGACCCCGGCCCGGGTCCCCGGGTCACGTGGGGACCCCGGCCCCAGGTCACCGGGTCACGTGGGACCCCGGCCCCAGGTCCCCGGGTCACGTGGGGACACCAGCACCAGGACCCTGGGTCACGTGGGGACCCCGGCCCGGGTCCCCGGGTCACGTGGGGACCCCGGCACCAGGACCCCGGGTCACGTGGGGACCCCGGCCCCAGGTGACCGGGTCACGTGATGTCCCCGGCCCGGGTCCCCGGGTCACGTGGGGACCCCGGCCCCAGGTCACCGGGTCACGTGGGGTCCCCGGCCCGGGTCCCCGGGTCACGTGGGGACACCGGCACCAGGACCCCGGGTCACGTAGGGACCCCGGCCCGGGTCCCCGGGTCACGTGGGAACCCAGGCACCAGGACCCCGGGTCACGTGGGGACCCCGGCCCCAGGTCACCGGGTCACGTGGGGTCCCCGGCCCGGGTCCCCGGGTCACGTGGGGACCCCGGCACCAGGACCCCGGGTCACGTGGGGACCCCGGCCCCAGGTCACCGGGTCACGTGGGGACCCCGGCCTCAGGTCACCGGGTCACGTGGGGACCCCGGCACCAGGACCCCGGGTCACGTGGGGACACCGGCCCCAGGTCAGCGGGTCAGGTCGGGACCCCGGACCCAGGTCGGGTCATGTCACGTCCCATGCCCGGGTCCCCGGGTTGGATTTTTACCCAGGCTCCGGGTCACAGGGTCATGTCGGCTCAACGGCCTGGGTACAACGGTCTGGTGACCACCCCGACCCCAGGTCCCCGGGTCATGACGGGACACCGGACCAGGTCCCCGAGTCCGGTCGACACCACAGCCCCAGGTCACCGGGTCAGGTCGGCACCCCGGAACCAGGTCACCGGGTCCTGTCGGGTCCCCGGCCCAGGTCCCCTGGACAGGTCGTTACCCCGGCCCCGGGTCACCGGGTCATGTCGGGTCGCTGTCCCGGGTACCAGTGTCAGGTGACCACCCCGGCCCCGGGAGACGGAGTCATACCGGGTCCCCGGCCCGGGTCCCCGGGTCAGGTGGTTACCCTGGCCCCAGGTCACCGGGTGAGGTCGGGACCCCGGACCCAGGTCGGGTCATGTCACGTCCCATGCCCGGGTCCCCGGGTTGGATTTTTACCCAGGCTCCGGGTCACAGGGTCATGTCGGCTCAACGGCCTGGGTACAACGGTCTGGTGACCACCCCGACCCCAGGTCCCCGGGTCATGACGGGACACCGGACCAGGTCCCCGAGTCCGGTCGACACCACAGCCCCAGGTCACCGGGTCAGGTCGGCACCCCGGAACCAGGTCACCGGGTCCTGTCGGGTCCCCGGCCCAGGTCCCCTGGACAGGTCGTTACCCCGGCCCCGGGTCACCGGGTCATGTCGGGTCGCTGTCCCGGGTAGCAGTGTCAGGTGACCACCCCGGCCCCGGGAGACGGAGTCATACCGGGTCCCCGGCCCGGGTCCCCGGGTCAGGTGGTTACCCTGGCCCCAGGTCACCGGGTCAGGTCGGGACCCCGGACCCAGGTCCCCGGGTCGTATCGGGTCGCTGCCCCGGGTACCAGTGTCGGGTGACATCCCCGGCCCCAGGTCCCCGGGTCACGTGGGGACCCCGGCCCCAGGACCCTGGGTCACGTGGGGACCCCGGCCCGGGTCCCCGGGTCACGTGGGGACCCCGGCCCCAGGTCACCGGGTCACGTGGGGACCCCGGCCCCAGGTCCCCGGGTCACGTGGGGACACCGGCACCAGGACCCTGGGTCACGTGGGGACCCCGGCCCGGGTCCCCGGGTCACGTGGGGCCTCCGGCACCAGGACCCCGGGTCACGTGGGGACCCCGGCCCTAGGTGACCGGGTCACGTGATGTCCCCGGCCCGGGTCCCCGGGTCACGTGGGGACCCCGGCCCCAGGTCACCGGGTCACGTGGGGTCCCCGGCCCGGGTCCCCGGGTCACGTGGGGACACCGGCACCAGGACCCCGGGTCACGTAGGGACCCCGGCCCGGGTCCCCGGGTCACGTGGGAACCCAGGCACCAGGACCCCGGGTCACGTGGGGACCCCGGCCCCAGGTCACCGGGTCACGTGGGGTCCCCGGCCCGGGTCCCCGGGTCACGTGGGGACCCCGGCACCAGGACCCCGGGTCACGTGGGGACACCGGCCCCAGGTCAGCGGGTCAGGTCGGGACCCGGACCCAGGTCGGGTCATGTCACGTCCCATGCCCGGGTCCCCGGGTTGGATTTTTACCCAGGCCCCGGGTCACAGGGTCATGTCGGCTCAACGGCCTGGGTACAACGGTCTGGTGACCACCCCGACCCCAGGTCCCCGGGTCATGACGGGACACCGGACTAGGTCCCCGAGTCCAGTCGACACCACAGCCCCAGGTCACCGGGTCAGGTCGGCACCCCGGAACCAGGTCACCAGGTCCTGTCGGGTCCCCGGCCCAGGTCCCCTGGACAGGTCGTTACCCCGGCCCCGGGTCACCGGGTCATGTCGGGTCGCTGTCCCGGGTACCAGTGTCAGGTGACCACCCCGGCCCCGGGAGACGGAGTCATACCGGGTCCCCGGCCCGGGTCCCCGGGTCAAGTGGTTACCCTGGCCCCAGGTCACCGGGTCAGGTCGGGACCCCGGACCCAGGTCCCCGGGTCGTATCGGGTCACTGCCCCGGGTACCAGTGTCGGGTGACATCCCCGGCCCCAGGTCCCCGGGTCACGTGGGGTCCCCGGCCCAGGTCACCGGGTCAGGTCGGGACCCCGGACCCAGGTCGGGTCATGTCACGTCCCATGCCCGGGTCCCCGGGTTGGATTTTTACCCAGGCTCCGGGTCACAGGGTCATGTCGGCTCAACGGCCTGGGTACAACGGTCTGGTGACCACCCCGACCCCAGGTCCCCGGGTCATGACGGGACACCGGACCAGGTCCCCGAGTCCGGTCGACACCACAGCCCCAGGTCACCGGGTCAGGTCGGCACCCCGGAACCAGGTCACCGGGTCCTGTCGGGTCCCCGGCCCAGGTCCCCTGGACAGGTCGTTACCCCGGCCCCGGGTCACCGGGTCATGTCGGGTCGCTGTCCCGGGTAGCAGTGTCAGGTGACCACCCCGGCCCCGGGAGACGGAGTCATACCGGGTCCCCGGCCCGGGTCCCCGGGTCAGGTGGTTACCCTGGCCCCAGGTCACCGGGTCAGGTCGGGACCCCGGACCCAGGTCCCCGGGTCGTATCGGGTCGCTGCCCCGGGTACCAGTGTCGGGTGACATCCCCGGCCCCAGGTCCCCGGGTCACGTGGGGTCCCCGGCCCGGGTCCCCGGGTTGCATCGGGACACCAGCGAAGGATCACCGGGTCCTGTCGGGTCCCCGGCCCGGGTCCCCTGGACAGGTCGTTAACCCGGCCCCGGGTCCCCGGGTTGGATTTTTACCCAGGCCCCGGGTCGGATTTTTACCCAGGCCCCGGGTCACAGGGTCATGTCGGGTCAACGGCCTGGGTACAACGGTCTGGTGACCACCCCGACCCCAGGTCCCCGGGTCATGACGGGACACCGGACCAGGTCCCCGAGTCCGGTCGACACCACAGCCCCAGGTCACCGGGTCAGGTCGGCACCCCGGAACCAGGTCACCGGGTCCTGTCGGGTCCCCGGCCCAGGTCCCCTGGACAGGTCGTTACCCCGGCCCCGGGTCACCGGGTCATGTCGGGTCGCTGTCCCGGGTACCAGTGTCAGGTGACCACCCCGGCCCCGGGAGACGGAGTCATACCGAGTCCCCGGCCCGGGTCCCCGGGTCAGGTGGTTACCCTGGCCCCAGGTCACCGGGTCAGGTCGGGACCGGGGACCCAGGTCCCCGGGTCATATCGGGTCGCTGCCCCGGGTACCAGTGTCGGGTGACATCCCCGGCCCCAGGTCCCCGGGTCACGTGGGGTCCCCAGCCCGGGTCCCCAGGTCACGTGGGGACCCCGGCCCCAGGTGACCGGGTCACGTGGGGACCCGGGCCCCAGGTCCCCGGGTCACGTGGGGACCCCGGCCCCAGGTCACCGGGTCACGTGGGGTCCCCGGCCCGGGTCCCCGGGTCACGTGGGGACCCCGGCACCAGGACCCCGGGTCACGTGGGGACCCCGGCCCCAGGTCACCGGGTCACGTGGGGACCCCGGCCTCAGGTCACCGGGTCACGTGGGGACCCCGGCCCCAGGTGACCGGGTCACGTGGGGACCCCGGCCCCAGGTGACCGGGTCACGTGATGTCCCCGGCCCGGGTCCCCGGGTCACGTGGGGACCCCGGCCCCAGGTCCCCGGGTCACGTGGGGACCCCGGCCCCAGGTCACCGGGTCACGTGGGGTCCCCGGCCCGGGTCCCCGGGTCACGTGGGGACCCCGGCACCAGGACCCCGGGTCACGTGGGGACCCCGGCCCCAGGTCACCGGGTCACGTGGGGACCCCGGCCTCAGGTCACCGGGTCACGTGGGGACCCCGGCTCGGGTCCCCGGGTCACGTGGGGACCCCGGCACCAGGACCCCGGGTCACGTGGGGACACCGGCCCCAGGTCAGCGGGTCAGGTCGGGACCCCGGACCCAGGTCGGGTCATGTCACGTCCCATGCCCGGGTCCCCGGGTTGGATTTTTACCAAGGCCCCGGGTCACAGGGTCATGTCGGCTCAACGGCCTGGGTACAACGGTCTGGTGACCACCCCGACCCCAGGTCCCCGGGTCATGACGGGACACCGGACCAGGTCCCCGAGTCCGGTCGACACCACAGCCCCAGGTCACCGGGTCAGGTCGGCACCCCGGAACCAGGTCACCGGGTCCTGTCGGGTCCCCGGCCCAGGTCCCCTGGACAGGTCGTTACCCCGGCCCCGGGTCACCGGGTCATGTCGGGTCGCTGTCCCGGGTACCAGTGTCAGGTGACCACCCCGGCCCCGGGAGACGGAGTCATACCGGGTCCCCGGCCCGGGTCCCCGGGTCAAGTGGTTACCCTGGCCCCAGGTCACCGGGTCAGGTCGGGACCCCGGACCCAGGTCCCCGGGTCGTATCGGGTCGCTGCCCCGGGTACCAGTGTCGGGTGACATCCCCGGCCCCAGGTCCCCGGGTCACGTGGGGTCCCCGGCCCAGGTCACCGGGTCAGGTCGGGACCCCGGACCCAGGTCGGGTCATGTCACGTCCCATGCCCGGGTCCCCGGGTTGGATTTTTACCCAGGCTCCGGGTCACAGGGTCATGTCGGCTCAACGGCCTGGGTACAACGGTCTGGTGACCACCCCGACCCCAGGTCCCCGGGTCATGACGGGACACCGGACCAGGTCCCCGAGTCCGGTCGACACCACAGCCCCAGGTCACCGGGTCAGGTCGGCACCCCGGAACCAGGTCACCGGGTCCTGTCGGGTCCCCGGCCCAGGTCCCCTGGACAGGTCGTTACCCCGGCCCCGGGTCACCGGGTCATGTCGGGTCGCTGTCCCGGGTACCAGTGTCAGGTGACCACCCCGGCCCCGGGAGACGGAGTCATACCGGGTCCCCGGCCCGGGTCCCCGGGTCAGGTGGTTACCCTGGCCCCAGGTCACCGGGTCAGGTCGGGACCCCGGACCCAGGTCCCCGGGTCGTATCGGGTCGCTGCCCCGGGTACCAGTGTCGGGTGACATCCCCGGCCCCAGGTCCCCGGGTCACGTGGGGTCCCCGGCCCGGGTCCCCGGGTTGCATCGGGACACCAGCGAAGGTTCATCGGGTCCTGTCGGGTCCCCGGCCCGGGTCCCCTGGACAGGTCGTTAACCCGGCCCCGGGTCCCCGGGTTGGATTTTTACCCAGGCCCCGGGTCGGATTTTTACCCAGGCCCCGGGTCACAGGGTCATGTCGGGTCAACGGCCTGGGTACAACGGTCTGGTGACCACCCCGACCCCAGGTCCCCGGGTCATGACGGGACACCGGACCAGGTCCCCGAGTCCGGTCGACACCACAGCCCCAGGTCACCGGGTCAGGTCGGCACCCCGGAACCAGGTCACCGGGTCCTGTCGGGTCCCCGGCCCAGGTCCCCTGGACAGGTCGTTACCCCGGCCCCGGGTCACCGGGTCATGTCGGGTCGCTGTCCCGGGTACCAGTGTCAGGTGACCACCCCGGCCCCGGGAGACGGAGTCATACCGAGTCCCCGGCCCGGGTCCCCGGGTCAGGTGGTTACCCTGGCCCCAGGTCACCGGGTCAGGTCGGGACCCCGGACCCAGGTCCCCGGGTCGTATCGGGTCGCTGCCCCGGGTACCAGTGTCGGGTGACATCCCCGGCCCCAGGTCCCCGGGTCACGTGGGGTCCCCGGCCCGGGTCCCCAGGTCACGTGGGGACCCCGGCCCCAGGTGACCGGGTCAAGTGGGGACCCGGGCCCCAGGTGACCGGGTCACGTGGGGACCCGGGCCCCAGGTGACCGGGTCACGTGGGGACCCCGGCCCCAGGTGACCGGGTCACGTGATGTCCCCGGCCCGGGTCCCCGGGTCACGTGGGGACCCCGGCCCCAGGTCCCCGGGTCACGTGGGGACCCCGGCCCCAGGTGACCGGGTCACGTGATGTCCCCGGCCCGGGTCCCCGGGTCACGTGGGGACCCCGGCCCCAGGTCCCCGGGTCACGTGGGGACCCCGGCCCCAGGACCCTGGGTCACGTGGGGACCCCGGCCCGGGTCCCCGGGTCACGTGGGGACCCCGGCCCGGGTCCCCGGGTCACGTGGGGACACCGGCACCAGGACCCCGGGTCACGTAGGGACCCCGGCCCGGGTCCCCGGGTCACGTGGGAACCCAGGCACCAGGACCCCGGGTCACGTGGGGACCCCGGCCCCAGGTCACCGGGTCACGTGGGGTCCCCGGCCCGGGTCCCCGGGTCACGTGGGGACCCCGGCACCAGGACCCCGGGTCACGTGGGGACCCCGGCCCCAGGTCACCGGGTCACGTGGGGACCCCGGCCTCAGGTCACCGGGTCACGTGGGGACCCCGGCTCGGGTCCCCGGGTCACGTGGGGACCCCGGCACCAGGACCCCGGGTCACGTGGGGACACCGGCCCCAGGTCAGCGGGTCAGGTCGGGACCCCGGACCCAGGTCGGGTCATGTCACGTCCCATGCCCGGGTCCCCGGGTTGGATTTTTACCAAGGCCCCGGGTCACAGGGTCATGTCGGCTCAACGGCCTGGGTACAACGGTCTGGTGACCACCCCGACCCCAGGTCCCCGGGTCATGACGGGACACCGGACCAGGTCCCCGAGTCCGGTCGACACCACAGCCCCAGGTCACCGGGTCAGGTCGGCACCCCGGAACCAGGTCACCGGGTCCTGTCGGGTCCCCGGCCCAGGTCCCCTGGACAGGTCGTTACCCCGGCCCCGGGTCACCGGGTCATGTCGGGTCGCTGTCCCGGGTACCAGTGTCAGGTGACCACCCCGGCCCCGGGAGACGGAGTCATACCGGGTCCCCGGCCCGGGTCCCCGGGTCAGGTGGTTACCCTGGCCCCAGGTCACCGGGTCAGGTCGGGACCCCGGACCCAGGTCCCCGGGTCGTATCGGGTCGCTGCCCCGGGTACCAGTGTCGGGTGACATCCCCGGCCCCAGGTCCCCGGGTCACGTGGGGTCCCCGGCCCGGGTCCCCGGGTTGCATCGGGACACCAGCGAAGGTTCATCGGGTCCTGTCGGGTCCCCGGCCCGGGTCCCCTGGACAGGTCGTTAACCCGGCCCCGGGTCCCCGGGTTGGATTTTTACCCAGGCCCCGGGTCGGATTTTTACCCAGGCCCCGGGTCACAGGGTCATGTCGGGTCAACGGCCTGGGTACAACGGTCTGGTGACCACCCCGACCCCAGGTCCCCGGGTCATGACGGGACACCGGACCAGGTCCCCGAGTCCGGTCGACACCACAGCCCCAGGTCACCGGGTCAGGTCGGCACCCCGGAACCAGGTCACCGGGTCCTGTCGGGTCCCCGGCCCAGGTCCCCTGGACAGGTCGTTACCCCGGCCCCGGGTCACCGGGTCATGTCGGGTCGCTGTCCCGGGTACCAGTGTCAGGTGACCACCCCGGCCCCGGGAGACGGAGTCATACCGAGTCCCCGGCCCGGGTCCCCGGGTCAGGTGGTTACCCTGGCCCCAGGTCACCGGGTCAGGTCGGGACCCCGGACCCAGGTCCCCGGGTCGTATCGGGTCGCTGCCCCGGGTACCAGTGTCGGGTGACATCCCCGGCCCCAGGTCCCCGGGTCACGTGGGGTCCCCGGCCCGGGTCCCCAGGTCACGTGGGGACCCCGGCCCCAGGTGACCGGGTCAAGTGGGGACCCGGGCCCCAGGTGACCGGGTCACGTGGGGACCCGGGCCCCAGGTGACCGGGTCACGTGGGGACCCCGGCCCCAGGTGACCGGGTCACGTGGGGACCCCGGCCCCAGGTGACCGGGTCACGTGATGTCCCCGGCCCGGGTCCCCGGGTCACGTGGGGACCCCGGCCCCAGGTCCCCGGGTCACGTGGGGACCCCGGCCCCAGGACCCTGGGTCACGTGGGGACCCCGGCCCGGGTCCCCGGGTCACGTGGGGACCCCGGCCCCAGGTCACCGGGTCACGTGGGGACCCCGGCCCCAGGTCCCCGGGTCACGTGGGGACACCGGCACCAGGACCCTGGGTCACGTGGGGACCCCGGCCCGGGTCCCCGGGTCACGTGGGGACCCCGGCACCAGGACCCCGGGTCACGTGGGGACCCCGGCCCCAGGTGACCGGGTCACGTGATGTCCCCGGCCCGGGTCCCCGGGTCACGTGGGGACCCCGGCCCCAGGTCACCGGGTCACGTGGGGTCCCCGGCCCGGGTCCCCGGGTCACGTGGGGACACCGGCACCAGGACCCCGGGTCATGTAGGGACCCCGGCCCGGGTCCCCGGGTCACGTGGGAACCCAGGCACCAGGACCCCGGGTCACGTGGGGACCCCGGCCCCAGGTCACCGGGTCACGTGGGGTCTCCAGCCCGGGTCCCCGGGTCACGTGGGGACCCCGGCACCAGGACCCCGGGTCACGTGGGGACCCCGGCCCCAGGTCACCGGGTCACGTGGGGACCCCGGCCTCAGGTCACCGGGTCACGTGGGGACCCCGGCTCGGGTCCCCGGGTCACGTGGGGACCCCGGCACCAGGACCCCGGGTCACGTGGGGACACCGGCCCCAGGTCAGCGGGTCAGGTCGGGACCCCGGACCCAGGTCGGGTCATGTCACGTCCCATGCCCGGGTCCCCGGGTTGGATTTTTACCAAGGCCCCGGGTCACAGGGTCATGTCGGCTCAACGGCCTGGGTACAACTGTCTGGTGACCACCCCGACCCCAGGTCCCCGGGTCATGACGGGACACCGGACCAGGTCCCCGAGTCCGGTCGACACCACAGCCCCAGGTCACCGGGTCAGGTCGGCACCCCGGAACCAGGTCACCGGGTCCTGTCGGGTCCCCGGCCCAGGTCCCCTGGACAGGTCGTTACCCCGGCCCCGGGTCACCGGGTCATGTCGGGTCGCTGTCCCGGGTAGCAGTGTCAGGTGACCACCCCGGCCCCGGGAGACGGAGTCATACCGGGTCCCCGGCCCGGGTCCCCGGGTCAAGTGGTTACCCTGGCCCCAGGTCACCGGGTCAGGTCGGGACCCCGGACCCAGGTCCCCGGGTCGTATCGGGTCGCTGCCCCGGGTACCAGTGTCGGGTGACATCCCCGGCCCCAGGTCCCCGGGTCACGTGGGGTCCCCGGCCCAGGTCACCGGGTCAGGTCGGGACCCCGGACCCAGGTCGGGTCATGTCACGTCCCATGCCCGGGTCCCCGGGTTGGATTTTTACCCAGGCTCCGGGTCACAGGGTCATGTCGGCTCAACGGCCTGGGTACAACGGTCTGGTGACCACCCCGACCCCAGGTCCCCGGGTCATGACGGGACACCGGACCAGGTCCCCGAGTCCGGTCGACACCACAGCCCCAGGTCACCGGGTCAGGTCGGCACCCCGGAACCAGGTCACCGGGTCCTGTCGGGTCCCCGGCCCAGGTCCCCTGGACAGGTCGTTACCCCGGCCCCGGGTCACCGGGTCATGTCGGGTCGCTGTCCCGGGTAGCAGTGTCAGGTGACCACCCCGGCCCCGGGAGACGGAGTCATACCGGGTCCCCGGCCCGGGTCCCCGGGTCAGGTGGTTACCCTGGCCCCAGGTCACCGGGTCAGGTCGGGACCCCGGACCCAGGTCCCCGGGTCGTATCGGGTCGCTGCCCCGGGTACCAGTGTCGGGTGACATCCCCGGCCCCAGGTCCCCGGGTCACGTGGGGTCCCCGGCCCGGGTCCCCGGGTTGCATCGGGACACCAGCGAAGGTTCATCGGGTCCTGTCGGGTCCCCGGCCCGGGTCCCCTGGACAGGTCGTTAACCCGGCCCCGGGTCCCCGGGTTGGATTTTTACCCAGGCCCCGGGTCGGATTTTTACCCAGGCCCCGGGTCACAGGGTCATGTCGGGTCAACGGCCTGGGTACAACGGTCTGGTGACCACCCCGACCCCAGGTCCCCGGGTCATGACGGGACACCGGACCAGGTCCCCGAGTCCGGTCGACACCACAGCCCCAGGTCACCGGGTCAGGTCGGCACCCCGGAACCAGGTCACCGGGTCCTGTCGGGTCCCCGGCCCAGGTCCCCTGGACAGGTCGTTACCCCGGCCCCGGGTCACCGGGTCATGTCGGGTCGCTGTCCCGGGTACCAGTGTCAGGTGACCACCCCGGCCCCGGGAGACGGAGTCATACCGAGTCCCCGGCCCGGGTCCCCGGGTCAGGTGGTTACCCTGGCCCCAGGTCACCGGGTCAGGTCGGGACCCCGGACCCAGGTCCCCGGGTCGTATCGGGTCGCTGCCCCGGGTACCAGTGTCGGGTGACATCCCCGGCCCCAGGTCCCCGGGTCACGTGGGGTCCCCGGCCCGGGTCCCCAGGTCACGTGGGGACCCCGGCCCCAGGTGACCGGGTCACGTGGGGACCCGGGCCCCAGGTGACCGGGTCACGTGGGGACACCGGCACCAGGACCCCGGGTCACGTGGGGACCCCGGCCCCAGGTGACCGGGTCACGTGGGGACCCCGGCCCCAGGTGACCGGGTCACGTGATGTCCCCGGCCCGGGTCCCCGGGTCACGTGGGGACCCCGGCCCCAGGTCCCCGGGTCACGTGGGGTCCCCGGCCCGGGTCCCCGGGTCACGTGGGGACACCGGCCCCAGGACCCTGGGTCACGTGGGGACCCCGGCCCGGGTCCCCGGGTCACGTGGGGACCCCGGCCCCAGGTCACCGGGTCACGTGGGACCCCGGCCCCAGGTCCCCGGGTCACGTGGGGACACCGGCACCAGGACCCTGGGTCACGTGGGGACCCCGGCCCGGGTCCCCGGGTCACGTGGGGACCCCGGCCCCAGGACCCCGGGTCACGTGGGGACCCCGGCCCCAGGTGACCGGGTCACGTGATGTCCCCGGCCCGGGTCCCCGGGTCACGTGGGGACCCCGGCCCCAGGTCACCGGGTCACGTGGGGTCCCCGGCCCGGGTCCCCGGGTCACGTGGGGACACCGGCACCAGGACCCCGGGTCACGTAGGGACCCCGGCCCGGGTCCCCGGGTCACGTGGGAACCCAGGCACCAGGACCCCGGGTCACGTGGGGACCCCGGCCCCAGGTCACCGGGTCACGTGGGGTCCCCGGCCCGGGTCCCCGGGTCACGTGGGGACCCCGGCACCAGGACCCCGGGTCACGTGGGGACCCCGGCCCCAGGTCACCGGGTCACGTGGGGACCCCGGCCTCAGGTCACCGGGTCACGTGGGGACCCCGGCTCGGGTCCCCGGGTCACGTGGGGACCCCGGCACCAGGACCCCGGGTCACGTGGGGACACCGGCCCCAGGTCAGCGGGTCAGGTCGGGACCCCGGACCCAGGTCGGGTCATGTCACGTCCCATGCCCGGGTCCCCGGGTTGGATTTTTACCCAGGCTCCGGGTCACAGGGTCATGTCGGCTCAACGGCCTGGGTACAACGGTCTGGTGACCACCCCGACCCCAGGTCCCCGGGTCATGACGGGACACCGGACCAGGTCCCCGAGTCCGGTCGACACCACAGCCCCAGGTCACCGGGTCAGGTCGGCACCCCGGAACCAGGTCACCGGGTCCTGTCGGGTCCCCGGCCCAGGTCCCCTGGACAGGTCGTTACCCCGGCCCCGGGTCACCGGGTCATGTCGGGTCGCTGTCCCGGGTACCAGTGTCAGGTGACCACCCCGGCCCCGGGAGACGGAGTCATACCGAGTCCCCGGCCCGGGTCCCCGGGTCAGGTGGTTACCCTGGCCCCAGGTCACCGGGTCAGGTCGGGACCCCGGACCCAGGTCCCCGGGTCGTATCGGGTCGCTGCCCCGGGTACCAGTGTCGGGTGACATCCCCGGCCCCAGGTCCCCGGGTCACGTGGGGTCCCCGGCCCGGGTCCCCAGGTCACGTGGGGACCCCGGCCCCAGGTGACCGGGTCAAGTGGGGACCCGGGCCCCAGGTGACCGGGTCACGTGGGGACCCGGGCCCCAGGTGACCGGGTCACGTGGGGACCCCGGCCCCAGGTGACCGGGTCACGTGGGGACCCCGGCCCCAGGTGACCGGGTCACGTGATGTCCCCGGCCCGGGTCCCCGGGTCACGTGGGGACCCCGGCCCCAGGTCCCCGGGTCACGTGGGGACCCCGGCCCCAGGACCCTGGGTCACGTGGGGACCCCGGCCCGGGTCCCCGGGTCACGTGGGGACCCCGGCCCCAGGTCACCGGGTCACGTGGGGACCCCGGCCCCAGGTCCCCGGGTCACGTGGGGACACCGGCACCAGGACCCTGGGTCACGTGGGGACCCCGGCCCGGGTCCCCGGGTCACGTGGGGACCCCGGCACCAGGACCCCGGGTCACGTGGGGACCCCGGCCCCAGGTGACCGGGTCACGTGATGTCCCCGGCCCGGGTCCCCGGGTCACGTGGGGACCCCGGCCCCAGGTCACCGGGTCACGTGGGGTCCCCGGCCCGGGTCCCCGGGTCACGTGGGGACACCGGCACCAGGACCCCGGGTCATGTAGGGACCCCGGCCCGGGTCCCCGGGTCACGTGGGAACCCAGGCACCAGGACCCCGGGTCACGTGGGGACCCCGGCCCCAGGTCACCGGGTCACGTGGGGTCTCCAGCCCGGGTCCCCGGGTCACGTGGGGACCCCGGCACCAGGACCCCGGGTCACGTGGGGACCCCGGCCCCAGGTCACCGGGTCACGTGGGGACCCTGGCCTCAGGTCACCGGGTCACGTGGGGACCCCGGCTCGGGTCCCCGGGTCACGTGGGGACCCCGGCACCAGGACCCCGGGTCACGTGGGGACACCGGCCCCAGGTCAGCGGGTCAGGTCGGGACCCCGGACCCAGGTCGGGTCATGTCACGTCCCATGCCCGGGTCCCCGGGTTGGATTTTTACCCAGGCTCCGGGTCACAGGGTCATGTCGGCTCAACGGCCTGGGTACAACGGTCTGGTGACCACCCCGACCCCAGGTCCCCGGGTCATGACGGGACACCGGACCAGGTCCCCGAGTCCGGTCGACACCACAGCCCCAGGTCACCGGGTCAGGTCGGCACCCCGGAACCAGGTCACCGGGTCCTGTCGGGTCCCCGGCCCAGGTCCCCTGGACAGGTCGTTACCCCGGCCCCGGGTCACCGGGTCATGTCGGGTCGCTGTCCCGGGTACCAGTGTCAGGTGACCACCCCGGCCCCGGGAGACGGAGTCATACCGAGTCCCCGGCCCGGGTCCCCGGGTCAGGTGGTTACCCTGGCCCCAGGTCACCGGGTCAGGTCGGGACCCCGGACCCAGGTCCCCGGGTCGTATCGGGTCGCTGCCCCGGGTACCAGTGTCGGGTGACATCCCCGGCCCCAGGTCCCCGGGTCACGTGGGGTCCCCGGCCCGGGTCCCCAGGTCACGTGGGGACCCCGGCCCCAGGTGACCGGGTCACGTGGGGACCCGGGCCCCAGGTGACCGGGTCACGTGGGGACACCGGCACCAGGACCCCGGGTCACGTGGGGACCCCGGCCCCAGGTGACCGGGTCACGTGGGGACCCCGGCCCCAGGTGACCGGGTCACGTGATGTCCCCGGCCCGGGTCCCCGGGTCACGTGGGGACCCCGGCCCCAGGTCCCCGGGTCACGTGGGGACCCCGGCCCCAGGTCACCGGGTCACGTGGGGACACCGGCCCCAGGACCCTGGGTCACGTGGGGACCCCGGCCCGGGTCCCCGGGTCACGTGGGGACCCCGGCCCCAGGTCACCGGGTCACGTGGGACCCCGGCCCCAGGTCCCCGGGTCACGTGGGGACACCGGCACCAGGACCCTGGGTCACGTGGGGACCCCGGCCCGGGTCCCCGGGTCACGTGGGGACCCCGGCACCAGGACCCCGGGTCACGTGGGGACCCCGGCCCCAGGTGACCGGGTCACGTGATGTCCCCGGCCCGGGTCCCCGGGTCACGTGGGGACCCCGGCCCCAGGTCACCGGGTCACGTGGGGTCCCCGGCCCGGGTCCCCGGGTCACGTGGGGACACCGGCACCAGGACCCCGGGTCACGTAGGGACCCCGGCCCGGGTCCCCGGGTCACGTGGGAACCCAGGCACCAGGACCCCGGGTCACGTGGGGACCCCGGCCCCAGGTCACCGGGTCACGTGGGGTCCCCGGCCCGGGTCCCCGGGTCACGTGGGGACCCCGGCACCAGGACCCCGGGTCACGTGGGGACCCCGGCCCCAGGTCACCGGGTCACGTGGGGACCCCGGCCTCAGGTCACCGGGTCACGTGGGGACCCCGGCTCGGGTCCCCGGGTCACGTGGGGACCCCGGCACCAGGACCCCGGGTCACGTGGGGACACCGGCCCCAGGTCAGCGGGTCAGGTCGGGACCCCGGACCCAGGTCGGGTCATGTCACGTCCCATGCCCGGGTCCCCGGGTTGGATTTTTACCCAGGCTCCGGGTCACAGGGTCATGTCGGCTCAACGGCCTGGGTACAACGGTCTGGTGACCACCCCGACCCCAGGTCCCCGGGTCATGACGGGACACCGGACCAGGTCCCCGAGTCCGGTCGACACCACAGCCCCAGGTCACCGGGTCAGGTCGGCACCCCGGAACCAGGTCACCGGGTCCTGTCGGGTACCCGGGTCGGGTCCCCTGGACAGGTCGTTACCCCGGCCCCGGGTCACCGGGTCATGTCGGGTCGCTGTCCCGGGTACCAGTGTCAGGTGACCACCCCGGCCCCGGGAGACGGAGTCATACCGGGTCCCCGGCCCGGGTCCCCGGGTCAGGTGGTTACCCTGGCCCCAGGTCACCGGGTGAGGTCGGGACCCCGGACCCAGGTCGGGTCATGTCACGTCCCATGCCCGGGTCCCCGGGTTGGATTTTTACCCAGGCTCCGGGTCACAGGGTCATGTCGGCTCAACGGCCTGGGTACAACGGTCTGGTGACCACCCCGACCCCAGGTCCCCGGGTCATGACGGGACACCGGACCAGGTCCCCGAGTCCGGTCGACACCACAGCCCCAGGTCACCGGGTCAGGTCGGCACCCCGGAACCAGGTCACCGGGTCCTGTCGGGTCCCCGGCCCAGGTCCCCTGGACAGGTCGTTACCCCGGCCCCGGGTCACCGGGTCATGTCGGGTCGCTGTCCCGGGTGCCAGTGTCAGGTGACCACCCCGGCCCCGGGAGACGGAGTCATACCGAGTCCCCGGCCCGGGTCCCCGGGTCAGGTGGTTACCCTGGCCCCAGGTCACCGGGTCAGGTCGGGACCCCGGACCCAGGTCCCCGGGTCGTATCGGGTCGCTGCCCCGGGTACCAGTGTCGGGTGACATCCCCGGCCCCAGGTCCCCGGGTCACGTGGGGTCCCCGGCCCGGGTCCCCAGGTCACGTGGGGACCCCGGCCCCAGGTGACCGGGTCAAGTGGGGACCCGGGCCCCAGGTGACCGGGTCACGTGGGGACCCGGGCCCCAGGTGACCGGGTCACGTGGGGACCCCGGCCCCAGGTGACCGGGTCACGTGGGGACCCCGGCCCCAGGTGACCGGGTCACGTGATGTCCCCGGCCCGGGTCCCCGGGTCACGTGGGGACCCCGGCCCCAGGTCCCCGGGTCACGTGGGGACCCCGGCCCCAGGACCCTGGGTCACGTGGGGACCCCGGCCCGGGTCCCCGGGTCACGTGGGGACCCCGGCCCCAGGTCACCGGGTCACGTGGGGACCCCGGCCCCAGGTCCCCGGGTCACGTGGGGACACCGGCACCAGGACCCTGGGTCACGTGGGGACCCCGGCCCGGGTCCCCGGGTCACGTGGGGACCCCGGCACCAGGACCCCGGGTCACGTGGGGACCCCGGCCCCAGGTGACCGGGTCACGTGATGTCCCCGGCCCGGGTCCCCGGGTCACGTGGGGACCCCGGCCCCAGGTCACCGGGTCACGTGGGGTCCCCGGCCCGGGTCCCCGGGTCACGTGGGGACACCGGCACCAGGACCCCGGGTCACGTAGGGACCCCGGCCCGGGTCCCCGGGTCACGTGGGAACCCAGGCACCAGGACCCCGGGTCACGTGGGGACCCCGGCCCCAGGTCACCGGGTCACGTGGGGTCTCCAGCCCGGGTCCCCGGGTCACGTGGGGACCCCGGCACCAGGACCCCGGGTCACGTGGGGACCCCGGCCCCAGGTCACCGGGTCACGTGATGTCCCCGGCCCGGGTCCCCAGGTCACGTGGGGACCCCGGCCCCAGGTCACCGGGTCACGTGGGGTCCCCGGCCCGGGTCCCCGGGTCACGTGGGGACACCGGCACCAGGACCCCGGGTCATGTAGGGACCCCGGCCCGGGTCCCCGGGTCACGTGGGAACCCAGGCACCAGGACCCCGGGTCACGTGGGGACCCCGGCCCCAGGTCACCGGGTCACGTGGGGTCTCCAGCCCGGGTCCCCGGGTCACGTGGGGACCCCGGCACCAGGACCCCGGGTCACGTGGGGACCCCGGCCCCAGGTCACCGGGTCACGTGGGGACCCCGGCCTCAGGTCACCGGGTCACGTGGGGACCCCGGCTCGGGTCCCCGGGTCACGTGGGGACCCCGGCACCAGGACCCCGGGTCACGTGGGGACACCGGCCCCAGGTCAGCGGGTCAGGTCGGGACCCCGGACCCAGGTCGGGTCATGTCACGTCCCATGCCCGGGTCCCCGGGTTGGATTTTTACCCAGGCTCCGGGTCACAGGGTCATGTCGGCTCAACGGCCTGGGTACAACGGTCTGGTGACCACCCCGACCCCAGGTCCCCGGGTCATGACGGGACACCGGACCAGGTCCCCGAGTCCGGTCGACACCACAGCCCCAGGTCACCGGGTCAGGTCGGCACCCCGGAACCAGGTCACCGGGTCCTGTCGGGTCCCCGGCCCAGGTCCCCTGGACAGGTCGTTACCCCGGCCCCGGGTCACCGGGTCATGTCGGGTCGCTGTCCCGGGTACCAGTGTCAGGTGACCACCCCGGCCCCGGGAGACGGAGTCATACCGAGTCCCCGGCCCGGGTCCCCGGGTCAGGTGGTTACCCTGGCCCCAGGTCACCGGGTCAGGTCGGGACCCCGGACCCAGGTCCCCGGGTCGTATCGGGTCGCTGCCCCGGGTACCAGTGTCGGGTGACATCCCCGGCCCCAGGTCCCCGGGTCACGTGGGGTCCCCGGCCCGGGTCCCCAGGTCACGTGGGGACCCCGGCCCCAGGTGACCGGGTCACGTGGGGACCCGGGCCCCAGGTGACCGGGTCACGTGGGGACACCGGCACCAGGACCCCGGGTCACGTGGGGACCCCGGCCCCAGGTGACCGGGTCACGTGGGGACCCCGGCCCCAGGTGACCGGGTCACGTGATGTCCCCGGCCCGGGTCCCCGGGTCACGTGGGGACCCCGGCCCCAGGTCCCCGGGTCACGTGGGGTCCCCGGCCCGGGTCCCCAGGTCACGTGGGGACCCCGGCCCCAGGTGACCGGGTCACGTGGGGACCCGGGCCCCAGGTGACCGGGTCACGTGGGGACACCGGCACCAGGACCCCGGGTCACGTGGGGACCCCGGCCCCAGGTGACCGGGTCACGTGGGGACCCCGGCCCCAGGTGACCGGGTCACGTGATGTCCCCGGCCCGGGTCCCCGGGTCACGTGGGGACCCCGGCCCCAGGTCCCCGGGTCACGTGGGGTCCCCGGCCCGGGTCCCCGGGTCACGTGGGGACACCGGCACCAGGACCCCGGGTCACGTAGGGACCCCGGCCCGGGTCCCCGGGTCACGTGGGAACCCAGGCACCAGGACCCCGGGTCACGTGGGGACCCCGGCCCCAGGTCACCGGGTCACGTGGGGTCCCCGGCCCGGGTCCCCGGGTCACGTGGGGACCCCGGCACCAGGACCCCGGGTCACGTGGGGACCCCGGCCCCAGGTCACCGGGTCACGTGGGGACCCCGGCCTCAGGTCACCGGGTCACGTGGGGACCCCGGCTCGGGTCCCCGGGTCACGTGGGGACCCCGGCACCAGGACCCCGGGTCACGTGGGGACACCGGCCCCAGGTCAGCGGGTCAGGTCGGGACCCCGGACCCAGGTCGGGTCATGTCACGTCCCATGCCCGGGTCCCCGGGTTGGATTTTTACCCAGGCTCCGGGTCACAGGGTCATGTCGGCTCAACGGCCTGGGTACAACGGTCTGGTGACCACCCCGACCCCAGGTCCCCGGGTCATGACGGGACACCGGACCAGGTCCCCGAGTCCGGTCGACACCACAGCCCCAGGTCACCGGGTCAGGTCGGCACCCCGGAACCAGGTCACCGGGTCCTGTCGGGTCCCCGGCCCAGGTCCCCTGGACAGGTCGTTACCCCGGCCCCGGGTCACCGGGTCATGTCGGGTCGCTGTCCCGGGTACCAGTGTCAGGTGACCACCCCGGCCCCGGGAGACGGAGTCATACCGGGTCCCCGGCCCGGGTCCCCGGGTCAGGTGGTTACCCTGGCCCCAGGTCACCGGGTCAGGTCGGGACCCCGGACCCAGGTCGGGTCATGTCACGTCCCATGCCCGGGTCCCCGGGTTGGATTTTTACCCAGGCTCCGGGTCACAGGGTCATGTCGGCTCAACGGCCTGGGTACAACGGTCTGGTGACCACCCCGACCCCAGGTCCCCGGGTCATGACGGGACACCGGACCAGGTCCCCGAGTCCGGTCGACACCACAGCCCCAGGTCACCGGGTCAGGTCGGCACCCCGGAACCAGGTCACCGGGTCCTGTCGGGTCCCCGGCCCAGGTCCCCTGGACAGGTCGTTACCCCGGCCCCGGGTCACCGGGTCATGTCGGGTCGCTGTCCCGGGTAGCAGTGTCAGGTGACCACCCCGGCCCCGGGAGACGGAGTCATACCGGGTCCCCGGCCCGGGTCCCCGGGTCAGGTGGTTACCCTGGCCCCAGGTCACCGGGTCAGGTCGGGACCCCGGACCCAGGTCCCCGGGTCGTATCGGGTCGCTGCCCCGGGTACCAGTGTCGGGTGACATCCCCGGCCCCAGGTCCCCAGGTCACGTGGGGACCCCGGCCCCAGGTGACCGGGTCACGTGGGGACCCGGGCCCCAGGTGACCGGGTCACGTGGGGACCCCGGCCCCAGGTGACCGGGTCAAGTGGGGACCCCGGCCCCAGGTGACCGGGTCACGTGATGTCCCCGGCCCGGGTCCCCGGGTCACGTGGGGACCCCGGCCCCAGGTCCCCGGGTCACGTGGGGACCCCGGCCCCAGGACCCTGGGTCACGTGGGGACCCCGGCCCGGGTCCCCGGGTCACGTGGGGACCCCGGCCCCAGGTCACCGGGTCACGTGGGGACCCCGGCCCCAGGTCCCCGGGTCACGTGGGGACACCGGCACCAGGACCCTGGGTCACGTGGGGACCCCGGCCCGGGTCCCCGGGTCACGTGGGGCCTCCGGCACCAGGACCCCGGGTCACGTGGGGACCCCGGCCCTAGGTGACCGGGTCACGTGATGTCCCCGGCCCGGGTCCCCGGGTCACGTGGGGACCCCGGCCCCAGGTCACCGGGTCACGTGGGGTCCCCGGCCCGGGTCCCCGGGTCACGTGGGGACACCGGCACCAGGACCCCGGGTCACGTAGGGACCCCGGCCCGGGTCCCCGGGTCACGTGGGAACCCAGGCACCAGGACCCCGGGTCACGTGGGGACCCCGGCCCCAGGTCACCGGGTCACGTGGGGTCCCCGGCCCGGGTCCCCGGGTCACGTGGGGACCCCGGCACCAGGACCCCGGGTCACGTGGGGACACCGGCCCCAGGTCAGCGGGTCAGGTCGGGACCCGGACCCAGGTCGGGTCATGTCACGTCCCATGCCCGGGTCCCCGGGTTGGATTTTTACCCAGGCCCCGGGTCACAGGGTCATGTCGGCTCAACGGCCTGGGTACAACGGTCTGGTGACCACCCCGACCCCAGGTCCCCGGGTCATGACGGGACACCGGACCAGGTCCCCGAGTCCGGTCGACACCACAGCCCCAGGTCACCGGGTCAGGTCGGCACCCCGGAACCAGGTCACCAGGTCCTGTCGGGTCCCCGGCCCAGGTCCCCTGGACAGGTCGTTACCCCGGCCCCGGGTCACCGGGTCATGTCGGGTCGCTGTCCCGGGTAGCAGTGTCAGGTGACCACCCCGGCCCCGGGAGACGGAGTCATACCGGGTCCCCGGCCCGGGTCCCCGGGTCAAGTGGTTACCCTGGCCCCAGGTCACCGGGTCAGGTCGGGACCCCGGACCCAGGTCCCCGGGTCGTATCGGGTCGCTGCCCCGGGTACCAGTGTCGGGTGACATCCCCGGCCCCAGGTCCCCGGGTCACGTGGGGTCCCCGGCCCAGGTCACCGGGTCAGGTCGGGACCCCGGCCCCAGGTCACCGGGTCACGTGGGGACACCAGCACCAGGACCCTGGGTCACGTGGGAACCCAGGCACCAGGACCCCGGGTCACGTGGGGACCCCGGCCCCAGGTCACCGGGTCACGTGGGGACCCCGGCACCAGGACCCCGGGTCACGTGGGGACCCCGGCCCCAGGTGACCGGGTCACGTGGGGACCCCGGCCCCAGGTGACCGGGTCACGTGATGTCCCCGGCCCGGGTCCCCGGGTCACGTGGGGACCCCGGCCCCAGGTCCCCGGGTCACGTGGGGACCCCGGCCCCAAATGACCGGGTCACGTGGGGACGCCGGCCCGGGTCCCCGGGTCACGTGGGGACCCCGGCCCCAGGTCACCGGGTCACGTGGGACCCCGGCCCCAGGTCCCCGGGTCACGTGGGGACACCGGCACCAGGACCCTGGGTCACGTGGGGACCCCGGCCCCGGTCCCCGGGTCATGTGGGGACCCCGGCACCAGGTGACCGGGTCACGTGGGGACCCCGGCCCCAGGTGACCGGGTCACGTGATGTCCCCGGCCCGGGTCCCCGGGTCACGTGGGGACCCCGGCCCCAGGTCACCGGGTCACGTGGGGTCCCCGGCCCGGGTCCCCGGGTCACGTGGGGACACCGGCACCAGGACCCCGGGTCACGTAGGGACCCCGGCCCGGGTCCCCGGGTCACGTGGGAACCCAGGCACCAGGACCCCGGGTCACGTGGGGACCCCGGCCCCAGGTCACCGGGTCACGTGGGGTCCCCGGCCCGGGTCCCCGGGTCACGTGGGGACCCCGGCACCAGGACCCCGGGTCACGTGGGGACCCCGGCCCCAGGTCACCGGGTCACGTGGGGACCCCGGCCTCAGGTCACCGGGTCACGTGGGGACCCCGGCTCGGGTCCCCGGGTCACGTGGGGACCCCGGCACCAGGACCCCGGGTCACGTGGGGACACCGGCCCCACGTCAGCGGGTCAGGTCGGGACCCCGGACCCAGGTCGGGTCATGTCACGTCCCATGCCCGGGTCCCCGGGTTGGATTTTTACCCAGGCCCCGGGTCACAGGGTCATGTCGGCTCAACGGCCTGGGTACAACGGTCTGGTGACCACCCCGACCCCAGGTCCCCGGGTCATGACGGGACACCGGACCAGGTCCCCGAGTCCGGTCGACACCACAGCCCCAGGTCACCGGGTCAGGTCGGCACCCCGGAACCAGGTCACCGGGTCCTGTCGGGTCCCCGGCCCAGGTCCCCTGGACAGGTCGTTACCCCGGCCCCGGGTCACCGGGTCATGTCGGGTCGCTGTCCCGGGTAGCAGTGTCAGGTGACCACCCCGGCCCCGGGAGACGGAGTCATACCGGGTCCCCGGCCCGGGTCCCCGGGTCAGGTGGTTACCCTGGCCCCAGGTCACCGGGTCAGGTCGGGACCCCAGACCCAGGTCCCCGGGTCGTATCGGGTCGCTGCCCCGGGTACCAGTGTCGGGTGACATCCCCGGCCCCAGGTCACCGGGTCACGTGGGGACCCCGGCCCCAGGTCACCGGGTCACGTGGGGACACCAGCACCAGGACCCTGGGTCACGTGGGAACCCAGGCACCAGGACCCCGGGTCACGTGGGGACCCCGGCCCCAGGTCACCGGGTCACGTGGGGACCCCGGCACCAGGACCCCGGGTCACGTGGGGACCCCGGCCCCAGGTGACCGGGTCACGTGGGGACCCCGGCCCCAGGTGACCGGGTCACGTGATGTCCCCGGCCCGGGTCCCCGGGTCACGTGGGGACCCCGGCCCCAGGTCCCCGGGTCACGTGGGGACCCCAGCCCCAAATGACCGGGTCACGTGGGGACCCCGGCCCGGGTCCCCGGGTCACGTGGGGACCCCGGCCCCAGGTCACCAGGTCACGTGGGACCCCGGCCCCAGGTCCCCGGGTCACGTGGGGACACCGGCACCAGGACCCTGGGTCACGTGGGGACCCCGGCCCGGGTCCCCGGGTCACGTGGGGACCCCGGCACCAGGTGACCGGGTCACGTGGGGACCCCGGCCCCAGGTGACCGGGTCACGTGATGTCCCCGGCCCGGGTCCCCGGGTGACGTGGGGACCCCGGCCCCAGGTCACCGGGTCACGTGGGGTCCCCGGCCCGGGTCCCCGGGTCACGTGGGGACACCGGCACCAGGACCCCGGGTCACGTAGGGACCCCGGCCCGGGTCCCCGGGTCACGTGGGAACCCAGGCACCAGGACCCCGGGTCACGTGGGGACCCCGGCCCCAGGTCACCGGGTCACGTGGGGACCCCGGCCTCAGGTCACCGGGTCACGTGGGGACCCCGGCTCGGGTCCCCGGGTCACGTGGGGACCCCGGCACCAGGACCCCGGGTCACGTGGGGACACCGGCCCCACGTCAGCGGGTCAGGTCGGGACCCCGGACCCAGGTCGGGTCATGTCACGTCCCATGCCCGGGTCCCCGGGTTGGATTTTTACCCAGGCCCCGGGTCACAGGGTCATGTCGGCTCAACGGCCTGGGTACAACGGTCTGGTGACCACCCCGACCCCAGGTCCCCGGGTCATGACGGGACACCGGACCAGGTCCCCGAGTCCGGTCGACACCACAGCCCCAGGTCACCGGGTCAGGTCGGCACCCCGGAACCAGGTCACCGGGTCCTGTCGGGTCCCCGGCCCAGGTCCCCTGGACAGGTCGTTACCCCGGCCCCGGGTCACCGGGTCATGTCGGGTCGCTGTCCCGGGTACCAGTGTCAGGTGACCACCCCGGCCCCGGGAGACGGAGTCATACCGGGTCCCCGGCCCGGGTCCCCGGGTCAGGTGGTTACCCTGGCCCCAGGTCACCGGGTCAGGTCGGGACCCCGGACCCAGGTCCCCGGGTCGTATCGGGTCGCTGCCCCGGGTACCAGTGTCGGGTGACATCCCCGGCCCCAGGTCCCCGGGTCACGTGGGGTCCCCGGCCCGGGTCCCCGGGTTGCATCGGGACACCAGCGAAGGATCACCGGGTCCTGTCGGGTCCCCGGCCCGGGTCCCCTGGACAGGTCGTTAACCCGGCCCCGGGTCCCCGGGTTGGATTTTTACCCAGGCCCCGGGTCGGATTTTTACCCAGGCCCCGGGTCACAGGGTCATGTCGGGTCAACGGCCTGGGTACAACGGTCTGGTGACCACCCCGACCCCAGGTCCCCGGGTCATGACGGGACACCGGACCAGGTCCCCGAGTCCGGTCGACACCACAGCCCCAGGTCACCGGGTCAGGTCGGCACCCCGGAACCAGGTCACCGGGTCCTGTCGGGTCCCCGGCCCAGGTCCCCTGGACAGGTCGTTACCCCGGCCCCGGGTCACCGGGTCATGTCGGGTCGCTGTCCCGGGTACCAGTGTCAGGTGACCACCCCGGCCCCGGGAGACGGAGTCATACCGAGTCCCCGGCCCGGGTCCCCGGGTCAGGTGGTTACCCTGGCCCCAGGTCACCGGGTCAGGTCGGGACCCCGGACCCAGGTCCCCGGGTCGTATCGGGTCGCTGCCCCGGGTACCAGTGTCGGGTGACATCCCCGGCCCCAGATCCCCGGGTCACGTGGGGTCCCCAGCCCGGGTCCCCAGGTCACGTGGGGACCCCGGCCCCAGGTGACCGGGTCACGTGGGGACCCGGGCCCCAGGTGACCGGGTCACGTGGGGACACCGGCACCAGGACCCCGGGTCACGTGGGGACCCCGGCCCCAGGTGACCGGGTCACGTGATGTCCCCGGCCCGGGTCCCCGGGTCACGTGGGGACCCCGTCCCCAGGTCACCGGGTCACGTGGGACCCCGGCCCCAAATGACCGGGTCACGTGGGGACCCCGGCCCGGGTCCCCGGGTCACGTGGGGACCCCGGCCCCAGGTCACCGGGTCACGTGGGTCCCCGGCCCCAGGTGACCGGGTCACGTGGGGACACCGGCACCAGGACCCTGGGTCACGTGGGGACCCCGGCCCGGGTCCCGGGGTCACGTGGGGACCCCGGCACCAGGACCCCGGGTCACGTAGGGACCCCGGCCCGGGTCCCCGGGTCACGTGGGAACCCAGGCACCAGGACCCCGGGTCACGTGGGGACCTCGGCCCCAGGTCACCGGGTCACGTGGGGTCCCCGGCCCGGGTCCCCGGGTCACGTGGGGACCCCGGCACCAGGACCCCGGGTCACGTGGGGACCCCGGCCCCAGGTCACCGGGTCACGTGGGGACCCCGGCCTCAGGTCACCGGGTCACGTGGGGACCCCGGCTCGGGTCCCCGGGTCACGTGGGGACCCCGGCACCAGGACCCCGGGTCACGTGGGGACACCGGCCCCAGGTCAGCGGGTCAGGTCGGGACCCCGGACCCAGGTCGGGTCATGTCACGTCCCATGCCCGGGTCCCCGGGTTGGATTTTTACCCAGGCTCCGGGTCACAGGGTCATGTCGGCTCAACGGCCTGGGTACAACGGTCTGGTGACCACCCCGACCCCAGGTCCCCGGGTCATGACGGGACACCGGACCAGGTCCCCGAGTCCGGTCGACACCACAGCCCCAGGTCACCGGGTCAGGTCGGCACCCCGGAACCAGGTCACCGGGTCCTGTCGGGTCCCCGGCCCAGGTCCCCTGGACAGGTCGTTACCCCGGCCCCGGGTCACCGGGTCATGTCGGGTCGCTGTCCCGGGTAGCAGTGTCAGGTGACCACCCCGGCCCCGGGAGACGGAGTCATACCGGGTCCCAGGCCCGGGTCCCCGGGTCAGGTGGTTACCCTGGCCCCAGGTCACCGGGTCAGGTCGGGACCCCAGACCCAGGTCCCCGGGTCGTATCGGGTCGCTGCCCCGGGTACCAGTGTCGGGTGACATCCCCGGCCCCAGGTCACCGGGTCACGTGGGGACCCCGGCCCCAGGTCACCGGGTCACGTGGGGACACCAGCACCAGGACCCTGGGTCACGTGGGAACCCAGGCACCAGGACCCCGGGTCACGTGGGGACCCCGGCCCCAGGTCACCGGGTCACGTGGGGTCCCCGGCCCGGGTCCCCGGGTCACGTGGGGACACCGGCACCAGGACCCCGGGTCACGTAGGGACCCCGGCCCGGGTCCCCGGGTCACGTGGGAACCCAGGCACCAGGACCCCGGGTCACGTGGGGACCCCGGCCCCAGGTCACCGGGTCACGTGGGGTCCCCGGCCCGGGTCCCCGGGTCACGTGGGGACCCCGGCACCAGGACCCCGGGTCACGTGGGGACCCCGGCCCCAGGTCACCGGGTCACGTGGGGACCCCGGCCTCAGGTCACCGGGTCACGTGGGGACCCCGGCTCGGGTCCCCGGGTCACGTGGGGACCCCGGCACCAGGACCCCGGGTCACGTGGGGACACCGGCCCCAGGTCAGCGGGTCAGGTCGGGACCCCGGACCCAGGTCGGGTCATGTCACGTCCCATGCCCGGGTCCCCGGGTTGGATTTTTACCCAGGCTCCGGGTCACAGGGTCATGTCGGCTCAACGGCCTGGGTACAACGGTCTGGTGACCACCCCGACCCCAGGTCCCCGGGTCATGACGGGACACCGGACCAGGTCCCCGAGTCCGGTCGACACCACAGCCCCAGGTCACCGGGTCAGGTCGGCACCCCGGAACCAGGTCACCGGGTCCTGTCGGGTCCCCGGCCCAGGTCCCCTGGACAGGTCGTTACCCCGGCCCCGGGTCACCGGGTCATGTCGGGTCGCTGTCCCGGGTAGCAGTGTCAGGTGACCACCCCGGCCCCGGGAGACGGAGTCATACCGGGTCCCCGGCCCGGGTCCCCGGGTCAGGTGGTTACCCTGGCCCCAGGTCACCGGGTCAGGTCGGGACCCCGGACCCAGGTCGGGTCATGTCACGTCCCATGCCCGGGTCCCCGGGTTGGATTTTTACCCAGGCTCCGGGTCACAGGGTCATGTCGGCTCAACGGCCTGGGTACAACGGTCTGGTGACCACCCCGACCCCAGGTCCCCGGGTCATGACGGGACACCGGACCAGGTCCCCGAGTCCGGTCGACACCACAGCCCCAGGTCACCGGGTCAGGTCGGCACCCCGGAACCAGGTCACCGGGTCCTGTCGGGTCCCCGGCCCAGGTCCCCTGGACAGGTCGTTACCCCGGCCCCGGGTCACCGGGTCATGTCGGGTCGCTGTCCCGGGTACCAGTGTCAGGTGACCACCCCGGCCCCGGGAGACGGAGTCATACCGAGTCCCCGGCCCGGGTCCCCGGGTCAGGTGGTTACCCTGGCCCCAGGTCACCGGGTCAGGTCGGGACCCCGGACCCAGGTCCCCGGGTCGTATCGGGTCGCTGCCCCGGGTACCAGTGTCGGGTGACATCCCCGGCCCCAGGTCCCCGGGTCACGTGGGGTCCCCGGCCCGGGTCCCCAGGTCACGTGGGGACCCCGGCCCCAGGTGACCGGGTCAAGTGGGGACCCGGGCCCCAGGTGACCGGGTCACGTGGGGACCCGGGCCCCAGGTGACCGGGTCACGTGGGGACCCCGGCCCCAGGTGACCGGGTCACGTGGGGACCCCGGCCCCAGGTGACCGGGTCACGTGATGTCCCCGGCCCGGGTCCCCGGGTCACGTGGGGACCCCGGCCCCAGGTCCCCGGGTCACGTGGGGACCCCGGCCCCAGGACCCTGGGTCACGTGGGGACCCCGGCCCGGGTCCCCGGGTCACGTGGGGACCCCGGCCCCAGGTCACCGGGTCACGTGGGGACCCCGGCCCCAGGTCCCCGGGTCACGTGGGGACACCGGCACCAGGACCCTGGGTCACGTGGGGACCCCGGCCCGGGTCCCCGGGTCACGTGGGGACCCCGGCACCAGGACCCCGGGTCACGTGGGGACCCCGGCCCCAGGTGACCGGGTCACGTGATGTCCCCGGCCCGGGTCCCCGGGTCACGTGGGGACCCCGGCCCCAGGTCACCGGGTCACGTGGGGTCCCCGGCCCGGGTCCCCGGGTCACGTGGGGACACCGGCACCAGGACCCCGGGTCACGTAGGGACCCCGGCCCGGGTCCCCGGGTCACGTGGGAACCCAGGCACCAGGACCCCGGGTCACGTGGGGACCCCGGCCCCAGGTCACCGGGTCACGTGGGGTCTCCAGCCCGGGTCCCCGGGTCACGTGGGGACCCCGGCACCAGGACCCCGGGTCACGTGGGGACCCCGGCCCCAGGTCACCGGGTCACGTGGGGACCCCGGCCTCAGGTCACCGGGTCACGTGGGGACCCCGGCTCGGGTCCCCGGGTCACGTGGGGACCCCGGCACCAGGACCCCGGGTCACGTGGGGACACCGGCCCCAGGTCAGCGGGTCAGGTCGGGACCCCGGACCCAGGTCGGGTCATGTCACGTCCCATGCCCGGGTCCCCGGGTTGGATTTTTACCAAGGCCCCGGGTCACAGGGTCATGTCGGCTCAACGGCCTGGGTACAACGGTCTGGTGACCACCCCGACCCCAGGTCCCCGGGTCATGACGGGACACCGGACCAGGTCCCCGAGTCCGGTCGACACCACAGCCCCAGGTCACCGGGTCAGGTCGGCACCCCGGAACCAGGTCACCGGGTCCTGTCGGGTCCCCGGCCCAGGTCCCCTGGACAGGTCGTTACCCCGGCCCCGGGTCACCGGGTCATGTCGGGTCGCTGTCCCGGGTACCAGTGTCAGGTGACCACCCCGGCCCCGGGAGACGGAGTCATACCGAGTCCCCGGCCCGGGTCCCCGGGTCAAGTGGTTACCCTGGCCCCAGGTCACCGGGTCAGGTCGGGACCCCGGACCCAGGTCCCCGGGTCGTATCGGGTCGCTGCCCCGGGTACCAGTGTCGGGTGACATCCCCGGCCCCAGGTCCCCGGGTCACGTGGGGTCCCCGGCCCGGGTCCCCGGGTTGCATCGGGACACCAGCGAAGGTTCATCGGGTCCTGTCGGGTCCCCGGCCCGGGTCCCCTGGACAGGTCGTTAACCCGGCCCCGGGTCCCCGGGTTGGATTTTTACCCAGGCCCCGGGTCGGATTTTTACCCAGGCCCCGGGTCACAGGGTCATGTCGGGTCAACGGCCTGGGTACAACGGTCTGGTGACCACCCCGACCCCAGGTCCCCGGGTCATGACGGGACACCGGACCAGGTCCCCGAGTCCGGTCGACACCACAGCCCCAGGTCACCGGGTCAGGTCGGCACCCCGGAACCAGGTCACCGGGTCCTGTCGGGTCCCCGGCCCAGGTCCCCTGGACAGGTCGTTACCCCGGCCCCGGGTCACCGGGTCATGTCGGGTCGCTGTCCCGGGTACCAGTGTCAGGTGACCACCCCGGCCCCGGGAGACGGAGTCATACCGAGTCCCCGGCCCGGGTCCCCGGGTCAGGTGGTTACCCTGGCCCCAGGTCACCGGGTCAGGTCGGGACCCCGGACCCAGGTCCCCGGGTCGTATCGGGTCGCTGCCCCGGGTACCAGTGTCGGGTGACATCCCCGGCCCCAGGTCCCCGGGTCACGTGGGGTCCCCGGCCCGGGTCCCCAGGTCACGTGGGGACCCCGGCCCCAGGTGACCGGGTCACGTGGGGACCCGGGCCCCAGGTGACCGGGTCACGTGGGGACACCGGCACCAGGACCCCGGGTCACGTGGGGACCCCGGCCCCAGGTGACCGGGTCACGTGGGGACCCCGGCCCCAGGTGACCGGGTCACGTGATGTCCCCGGCCCGGGTCCCCGGGTCACGTGGGGACCCCGGCCCCAGGTCCCCGGGTCACGTTGGGACCCCGGCCCCAGGTCACCGGGTCACGTGGGGACACCGGCCCCAGGACCCTGGGTCACGTGGGGACCCCGGCCCGGGTCCCCGGGTCACGTGGGGACCCCGGCCCCAGGTCACCGGGTCACGTGGGACCCCGGCCCCAGGTCCCCGGGTCACGTGGGGACACCGGCACCAGGACCCTGGGTCACGTGGGGACCCCGGCCCGGGTCCCCGGGTCACGTGGGGACCCCGGCACCAGGACCCCGGGTCACGTGGGGACCCCGGCCCCAGGTGACCGGGTCACGTGATGTCCCCGGCCCGGGTCCCCGGGTCACGTGGGGACCCCGGCCCCAGGTCACCGGGTCACGTGGGGTCCCCGGCCCGGGTCCCCGGGTCACGTGGGGACACCGGCACCAGGACCCCGGGTCACGTAGGGACCCCGGCCCGGGTCCCCGGGTCACGTGGGAACCCAGGCACCAGGACCCCGGGTCACGTGGGGACCCCGGCCCCAGGTCACCGGGTCACGTGGGGTCCCCGGCCCGGGTCCCCGGGTCACGTGGGGACCCCGGCACCAGGACCCCGGGTCACGTGGGGACCCCGGCCCCAGGTCACCGGGTCACGTGGGGACCCCGGCCTCAGGTCACCGGGTCACGTGGGGACCCCGGCTCGGGTCCCCGGGTCACGTGGGGACCCCGGCACCAGGACCCCGGGTCACGTGGGGACACCGGCCCCAGGTCAGCGGGTCAGGTCGGGACCCCGGACCCAGGTCGGGTCATGTCACGTCCCATGCCCGGGTCCCCGGGTTGGATTTTTACCCAGGCTCCGGGTCACAGGGTCATGTCGGCTCAACGGCCTGGGTACAACGGTCTGGTGACCACCCCGACCCCAGGTCCCCGGGTCATGACGGGACACCGGACCAGGTCCCCGAGTCCGGTCGACACCACAGCCCCAGGTCACCGGGTCAGGTCGGCACCCCGGAACCAGGTCACCGGGTCCTGTCGGGTCCCCGGCCCAGGTCCCCTGGACAGGTCGTTACCCCGGCCCCGGGTCACCGGGTCATGTCGGGTCGCTGTCCCGGGTACCAGTGTCAGGTGACCACCCCGGCCCCGGGAGACGGAGTCATACCGAGTCCCCGGCCCGGGTCCCCGGGTCAGGTGGTTACCCTGGCCCCAGGTCACCGGGTCAGGTCGGGACCCCGGACCCAGGTCCCCGGGTCGTATCGGGTCGCTGCCCCGGGTACCAGTGTCGGGTGACATCCCCGGCCCCAGATCCCCGGGTCACGTGGGGTCCCCAGCCCGGGTCCCCAGGTCACGTGGGGACCCCGGCCCCAGGTGACCGGGTCACGTGGGGACCCGGGCTCCAGGTGACCGGGTCACGTGGGGACACCGGCACCAGGACCCCGGGTCACGTGGGGACCCCGGCCCCAGGTGACCGGGTCACGTGATGTCCCCGGCCCGGGTCCCCGGGTCACGTGGGGACCCCGTCCCCAGGTCACCGGGTCACGTGGGACCCCGGCCCCAAATGACCGGGTCACGTGGGGACCCCGGCCCGGGTCCCCGGGTCACGTGGGGACCCCGGCCCCAGGTCACCGGGTCACGTGGGTCCCCGGCCCCAGGTGACCGGGTCACGTGGGGACACCGGCACCAGGACCCTGGGTCACGTGGGGACCCCGGCCCGGGTCCCCGGGTCACGTGGGGACCCCGGCACCAGGTCCCCGGGTCACGTAGGGACCCCGGCCCGGGTCCCCGGGTCACGTGGGAACCCAGGCACCAGGACCCCGGGTCACGTGGGGACCTCGGCCCCAGGTCACCGGGTCACGTGGGGTCCCCGGCCCGGGTCCCCGGGTCACGTGGGGACCCCGGCACCAGGACCCCGGGTCACGTGGGGACCCCGGCCCCAGGTCACCGGGTCACGTGGGGACCCCGGCCTCAGGTCACCGGGTCACGTGGGGACCCCGGCTCGGGTCCCCGGGTCACGTGGGGACCCCGGCACCAGGACCCCGGGTCACGTGGGGACACCGGCCCCAGGTCAGCGGGTCAGGTCGGGACCCCGGACCCAGGTCGGGTCATGTCACGTCCCATGCCCGGGTCCCCGGGTTGGATTTTTACCCAGGCTCCGGGTCACAGGGTCATGTCGGCTCAACGGCCTGGGTACAACGGTCTGGTGACCACCCCGACCCCAGGTCCCCGGGTCATGACGGGACACCGGACCAGGTCCCCGAGTCCGGTCGACACCACAGCCCCAGGTCACCGGGTCAGGTCGGCACCCCGGAACCAGGTCACCGGGTCCTGTCGGGTCCCCGGCCCAGGTCCCCTGGACAGGTCGTTACCCCGGCCCCGGGTCACCGGGTCATGTCGGGTCGCTGTCCCGGGTAGCAGTGTCAGGTGACCACCCCGGCCCCGGGAGACGGAGTCATACCGGGTCCCAGGCCCGGGTCCCCGGGTCAGGTGGTTACCCTGGCCCCAGGTCACCGGGTCAGGTCGGGACCCCAGACCCAGGTCCCCGGGTCGTATCGGGTCGCTGCCCCGGGTACCAGTGTCGGGTGACATCCCCGGCCCCAGGTCACCGGGTCACGTGGGGACCCCGGCCCCAGGTCACCGGGTCACGTGGGGACACCAGCACCAGGACCCTGGGTCACGTGGGAACCCAGGCACCAGGACCCCGGGTCACGTGGGGACCCCGGCCCCAGGTCACCGGGTCACGTGGGGTCCCCGGCCCGGGTCCCCGGGTCACGTGGGGACACCGGCACCAGGACCCCGGGTCACGTAGGGACCCCGGCCCGGGTCCCCGGGTCACGTGGGAACCCAGGCACCAGGACCCCGGGTCACGTGGGGACCCCGGCCCCAGGTCACCGGGTCACGTGGGGTCCCCGGCCCGGGTCCCCGGGTCACGTGGGGACCCCGGCACCAGGACCCCGGGTCACGTGGGGACCCCGGCCCCAGGTCACCGGGTCACGTGGGGACCCCGGCCTCAGGTCACCGGGTCACGTGGGGACCCCGGCTCGGGTCCCCGGGTCACGTGGGGACCCCGGCACCAGGACCCCGGGTCACGTGGGGACACCGGCCCCAGGTCAGCGGGTCAGGTCGGGACCCCGGACCCAGGTCGGGTCATGTCACGTCCCATGCCCGGGTCCCCGGGTTGGATTTTTACCCAGGCTCCGGGTCACAGGGTCATGTCGGCTCAACGGCCTGGGTACAACGGTCTGGTGACCACCCCGACCCCAGGTCCCCGGGTCATGACGGGACACCGGACCAGGTCCCCGAGTCCGGTCGACACCACAGCCCCAGGTCACCGGGTCAGGTCGGCACCCCGGAACCAGGTCACCGGGTCCTGTCGGGTCCCCGGCCCAGGTCCCCTGGACAGGTCGTTACCCCGGCCCCGGGTCACCGGGTCATGTCGGGTCGCTGTCCCGGGTACCAGTGTCAGGTGACCACCCCGGCCCCGGGAGACGGAGTCATACCGGGTCCCCGGCCCGGGTCCCCGGGTCAGGTGGTTACCCTGGCCCCAGGTCACCGGGTCAGGTCGGGACCCCGGACCCAGGTCGGGTCATGTCACGTCCCATGCCCGGGTCCCCGGGTTGGATTTTTACCCAGGCTCCGGGTCACAGGGTCATGTCGGCTCAACGGCCTGGGTACAACGGTCTGGTGACCACCCCGACCCCAGGTCCCCGGGTCATGACGGGACACCGGACCAGGTCCCCGAGTCCGGTCGACACCACAGCCCCAGGTCACCGGGTCAGGTCGGCACCCCGGAACCAGGTCACCGGGTCCTGTCGGGTCCCCGGCCCAGGTCCCCTGGACAGGTCGTTACCCCGGCCCCGGGTCACCGGGTCATGTCGGGTCGCTGTCCCGGGTACCAGTGTCAGGTGACCACCCCGGCCCCGGGAGACGGAGTCATACCGAGTCCCCGGCCCGGGTCCCCGGGTCAGGTGGTTACCCTGGCCCCAGGTCACCGGGTCAGGTCGGGACCCCGGACCCAGGTCCCCGGGTCGTATCGGGTCGCTGCCCCGGGTACCAGTGTCGGGTGACATCCCCGGCCCCAGGTCCCCGGGTCACGTGGGGTCCCCGGCCCGGGTCCCCAGGTCACGTGGGGACCCCGGCCCCAGGTGACCGGGTCAAGTGGGGACCCGGGCCCCAGGTGACCGGGTCACGTGGGGACCCGGGCCCCAGGTGACCGGGTCACGTGGGGACCCCGGCCCCAGGTGACCGGGTCACGTGGGGACCCCGGCCCCAGGTGACCGGGTCACGTGATGTCCCCGGCCCGGGTCCCCGGGTCACGTGGGGACCCCGGCCCCAGGTCCCCGGGTCACGTGGGGACCCCGGCCCCAGGACCCTGGGTCACGTGGGGACCCCGGCCCGGGTCCCCGGGTCACGTGGGGACCCCGGCCCCAGGTCACCGGGTCACGTGGGGACCCCGGCCCCAGGTCCCCGGGTCACGTGGGGACCCCGGCACCAGGACCCCGGGTCACGTGGGGACCCCGGCCCCAGGTGACCGGGTCACGTGATGTCCCCGGCCCGGGTCCCCGGGTCACGTGGGGACCCCGGCCCCAGGTCACCGGGTCACGTGGGGTCCCCGGCCCGGGTCCCCGGGTCATGTGGGGACACCGGCACCAGGACCCCGGGTCACGTAGGGACCCCGGCCCGGGTCCCCGGGTCACGTGGGAACCCAGGCACCAGGACCCCGGGTCACGTGGGGACCCCGGCCCCAGGTCACCGGGTCACGTGGGGTCTCCAGCCCGGGTCCCCGGGTCACGTGGGGACCCCGGCACCAGGACCCCGGGTCACGTGGGGACCCCGGCCCCAGGTCACCGGGTCACGTGGGGACCCCGGCCTCAGGTCACCGGGTCACGTGGGGACCCCGGCTCGGGTCCCCGGGTCACGTGGGGACCCCGGCACCAGGACCCCGGGTCACGTGGGGACACCGGCCCCAGGTCAGCGGGTCAGGTCGGGACCCCGGACCCAGGTCGGGTCATGTCACGTCCCATGCCCGGGTCCCCGGGTTGGATTTTTACCAAGGCCCCGGGTCACAGGGTCATGTCGGCTCAACGGCCTGGGTACAACGGTCTGGTGACCACCCCGACCCCAGGTCCCCGGGTCATGACGGGACACCGGACCAGGTCCCCGAGTCCGGTCGACACCACAGCCCCAGGTCACCGGGTCAGGTCGGCACCCCGGAACCAGGTCACCGGGTCCTGTCGGGTCCCCGGCCCAGGTCCCCTGGACAGGTCGTTACCCCGGCCCCGGGTCACCGGGTCATGTCGGGTCGCTGTCCCGGGTACCAGTGTCAGGTGACCACCCCGGCCCCGGGAGACGGAGTCATACCGGGTCCCCGGCCCGGGTCCCCGGGTCAAGTGGTTACCCTGGCCCCAGGTCACCGGGTCAGGTCGGGACCCCGGAGCCAGGTCCCCGGGTCGTATCGGGTCGCTGCCCCGGGTACCAGTGTCGGGTGACATCCCCGGCCCCAGGTCCCCGGGTCACGTGGGGTCCCCGGCCCGGGTCCCCGGGTTGCATCGGGACACCAGCGAAGGTTCATCGGGTCCTGTCGGGTCCCCGGCCCGGGTCCCCTGGACAGGTCGTTAACCCGGCCCCGGGTCCCCGGGTTGGATTTTTACCCAGGCCCCGGGTCGGATTTTTACCCAGGCCCCGGGTCACAGGGTCATGTCGGGTCAACGGCCTGGGTACAACGGTCTGGTGACCACCCCGACCCCAGGTCCCCGGGTCATGACGGGACACCGGACCAGGTCCCCGAGTCCGGTCGACACCACAGCCCCAGGTGACCGGGTCAGGTCGGCACCCCGGAACCAGGTCACCGGGTCCTGTCGGGTCCCCGGCCCAGGTCCCCTGGACAGGTCGTTACCCCGGCCCCGGGTCACCGGGTCATGTCGGGTCGCTGTCCCGGGTACCAGTGTCAGGTGACCACCCCGGCCCCGGGAGACGGAGTCATACCGAGTCCCCGGCCCGGGTCCCCGGGTCAGGTGGTTACCCTGGCCCCAGGTCACCGGGTCAGGTCGGGACCCCGGACCCAGGTCCCCGGGTCGTATCGGGTCGCTGCCCCGGGTACCAGTGTCGGGTGACATCCCCGGCCCCAGGTCCCCGGGTCACGTGGGGTCCCCGGCCCGGGTCCCCAGGTCACGTGGGGACCCCGGCCCCAGGTGACCGGGTCACGTGGGGACCCGGGCCCCAGGTGACCGGGTCACGTGGGGACACCGGCACCAGGACCCCGGGTCACGTGGGGACCCCGGCCCCAGGTGACCGGGTCACGTGGGGACCCCGGCCCCAGGTGACCGGGTCACGTGATGTCCCCGGCCCGGGTCCCCGGGTCACGTGGGGACCCCGGCCCCAGGTCCCCGGGTCACGTTGGGACCCCGGCCCCAGGTCACCGGGTCACGTGGGGACACCGGCCCCAGGACCCTGGGTCACGTGGGGACCCCGGCCCGGGTCCCCGGGTCACGTGGGGACCCCGGCCCCAGGTCACCGGGTCACGTGGGACCCCGGCCCCAGGTCCCCGGGTCACGTGGGGACACCGGCACCAGGACCCTGGGTCACGTGGGGACCCCGGCCCGGGTCCCCGGGTCACGTGGGGACCCCGGCACCAGGACCCCGGGTCACGTGGGGACCCCGGCCCCAGGTGACCGGGTCACGTGATGTCCCCGGCCCGGGTCCCCGGGTCACGTGGGGACCCCGGCCCCAGGTCACCGGGTCACGTGGGGTCCCCGGCCCGGGTCCCCGGGTCACGTGGGGACACCGGCACCAGGACCCCGGGTCACGTAGGGACCCCGGCCCGGGTCCCCGGGTCACGTGGGAACCCAGGCACCAGGACCCCGGGTCACGTGGGGACCCCGGCCCCAGGTCACCGGGTCACGTGGGGTCCCCGGCCCGGGTCCCCGGGTCACGTGGGGACCCCGGCACCAGGACCCCGGGTCACGTGGGGACCCCGGCCCCAGGTCACCGGGTCACGTGGGGACCCCGGCCTCAGGTCACCGGGTCACGTGGGGACCCCGGCTCGGGTCCCCGGGTCACGTGGGGACCCCGGCACCAGGACCCCGGGTCACGTGGGGACACCGGCCCCAGGTCAGCGGGTCAGGTCGGGACCCCGGACCCAGGTCGGGTCATGTCACGTCCCATGCCCGGGTCCCCGGGTTGGATTTTTACCCAGGCTCCGGGTCACAGGGTCATGTCGGCTCAACGGCCTGGGTACAACGGTCTGGTGACCACCCCGACCCCAGGTCCCCGGGTCATGACGGGACACCGGACCAGGTCCCCGAGTCCGGTCGACACCACAGCCCCAGGTCACCGGGTCAGGTCGGCACCCCGGAACCAGGTCACCGGGTCCTGTCGGGTCCCCGGCCCAGGTCCCCTGGACAGGTCGTTACCCCGGCCCCGGGTCACCGGGTCATGTCGGGTCGCTGTCCCGGGTACCAGTGTCAGGTGACCACCCCGGCCCCGGGAGACGGAGTCATACCGAGTCCCCGGCCCGGGTCCCCGGGTCAGGTGGTTACCCTGGCCCCAGGTCACCGGGTCAGGTCGGGACCCCGGACCCAGGTCCCCGGGTCGTATCGGGTCGCTGCCCCGGGTACCAGTGTCGGGTGACATCCCCGGCCCCAGATCCCCGGGTCACGTGGGGTCCCCAGCCCGGGTCCCCAGGTCACGTGGGGACCCCGGCCCCAGGTGACCGGGTCACGTGGGGACCCGGGCCCCAGGTGACCGGGTCACGTGGGGACACCGGCACCAGGACCCCGGGTCACGTGGGGACCCCGGCCCCAGGTGACCGGGTCACGTGATGTCCCCGGCCCGGGTCCCCGGGTCACGTGGGGACCCCGTCCCAAGGTCACCGGGTCACGTGGGACCCCGGCCCCAAATGACCGGGTCACGTGGGGACCCCGGCCCGGGTCCCCGGGTCACGTGGGGACCCCGGCCCCAGGTCACCGGGTCACGTGGGTCCCCGGCCCCAGGTGACCGGGTCACGTGGGGACACCGGCACCAGGACCCTGGGTCACGTGGGGACCCCGGCCCGGGTCCCCGGGTCACGTGGGGACCCCGGCACCAGGTCCCCGGGTCACGTAGGGACCCCGGCCCGGGTCCCCGGGTCACGTGGGAACCCAGGCACCAGGACCCCGGGTCACGTGGGGACCTCGGCCCCAGGTCACCGGGTCACGTGGGGTCCCCGGCCCGGGTCCCCGGGTCACGTGGGGACCCCGGCACCAGGACCCCGGGTCACGTGGGGACCCCGGCCCCAGGTCACCGGGTCACGTGGGGACCCCGGCCTCAGGTCACCGGGTCACGTGGGGACCCCGGCTCGGGTCCCCGGGTCACGTGGGGACCCCGGCACCAGGACCCCGGGTCACGTGGGGACACCGGCCCCAGGTCAGCGGGTCAGGTCGGGACCCCGGACCCAGGTCGGGTCATGTCACGTCCCATGCCCGGGTCCCCGGGTTGGATTTTTACCCAGGCTCCGGGTCACAGGGTCATGTCGGCTCAACGGCCTGGGTACAACGGTCTGGTGACCACCCCGACCCCAGGTCCCCGGGTCATGACGGGACACCGGACCAGGTCCCCGAGTCCGGTCGACACCACAGCCCCAGGTCACCGGGTCAGGTCGGCACCCCGGAACCAGGTCACCGGGTCCTGTCGGGTCCCCGGCCCAGGTCCCCTGGACAGGTCGTTACCCCGGCCCCGGGTCACCGGGTCATGTCGGGTCGCTGTCCCGGGTAGCAGTGTCAGGTGACCACCCCGGCCCCGGGAGACGGAGTCATACCGGGTCCCAGGCCCGGGTCCCCGGGTCAGGTGGTTACCCTGGCCCCAGGTCACCGGGTCAGGTCGGGACCCCAGACCCAGGTCCCCGGGTCGTATCGGGTCGCTGCCCCGGGTACCAGTGTCGGGTGACATCCCCGGCCCCAGGTCACCGGGTCACGTGGGGACCCCGGCCCCAGGTCACCGGGTCACGTGGGGACACCAGCACCAGGACCCTGGGTCACGTGGGAACCCAGGCACCAGGACCCCGGGTCACGTGGGGACCCCGGCCCCAGGTCACCGGGTCACGTGGGGTCCCCGGCCCGGGTCCCCGGGTCACGTGGGGACACCGGCACCAGGACCCCGGGTCACGTAGGGACCCCGGCCCGGGTCCCCGGGTCACGTGGGAACCCAGGCACCAGGACCCCGGGTCACGTGGGGACCCCGGCCCCAGGTCACCGGGTCACGTGGGGTCTCCAGCCCGGGTCCCCGGGTCACGTGGGGACCCCGGCACCAGGACCCCGGGTCACGTGGGGACCCCGGCCCCAGGTCACCGGGTCACGTGGGGACCCCGGCCTCAGGTCACCGGGTCACGTGGGGACCCCGGCTCGGGTCCCCGGGTCACGTGGGGACCCCGGCACCAGGACCCCGGGTCACGTGGGGACACCGGCCCCAGGTCAGCGGGTCAGGTCGGGACCCCGGACCCAGGTCGGGTCATGTCACGTCCCATGCCCGGGTCCCCGGGTTGGATTTTTACCAAGGCCCCGGGTCACAGGGTCATGTCGGCTCAACGGCCTGGGTACAACGGTCTGGTGACCACCCCGACCCCAGGTCCCCGGGTCATGACGGGACACCGGACCAGGTCCCCGAGTCCGGTCGACACCACAGCCCCAGGTCACCGGGTCAGGTCGGCACCCCGGAACCAGGTCACCGGGTCCTGTCGGGTCCCCGGCCCAGGTCCCCTGGACAGGTCGTTACCCCGGCCCCGGGTCACCGGGTCATGTCGGGTCGCTGTCCCGGGTACCAGTGTCAGGTGACCACCCCGGCCCCGGGAGACGGAGTCATACCGGGTCCCCGGCCCGGGTCCCCGGGTCAAGTGGTTACCCTGGCCCCAGGTCACCGGGTCAGGTCGGGACCCCGGAGCCAGGTCCCCGGGTCGTATCGGGTCGCTGCCCCGGGTACCAGTGTCGGGTGACATCCCCGGCCCCAGGTCCCCGGGTCACGTGGGGTCCCCGGCCCGGGTCCCCGGGTTGCATCGGGACAACAGCGAAGGTTCATCGGGTCCTGTCGGGTCCCCGGCCCGGGTCCCCTGGACAGGTCGTTAACCCGGCCCCGGGTCCCCGGGTTGGATTTTTACCCAGGCCCCGGGTCGGATTTTTACCCAGGCCCCGGGTCACAGGGTCATGTCGGGTCAACGGCCTGGGTACAACGGTCTGGTGACCACCCCGACCCCAGGTCCCCGGGTCATGACGGGACACCGGACCAGGTCCCCGAGTCCGGTCGACACCACAGCCCCAGGTCACCGGGTCAGGTCGGCACCCCGGAACCAGGTCACCGGGTCCTGTCGGGTCCCCGGCCCAGGTCCCCTGGACAGGTCGTTACCCCGGCCCCGGGTCACCGGGTCATGTCGGGTCGCTGTCCCGGGTACCAGTGTCAGGTGACCACCCCGGCCCCGGGAGACGGAGTCATACCGAGTCCCCGGCCCGGGTCCCCGGGTCAGGTGGTTACCCTGGCCCCAGGTCACCGGGTCAGGTCGGGACCCCGGACCCAGGTCCCCGGGTCGTATCGGGTCGCTGCCCCGGGTACCAGTGTCGGGTGACATCCCCGGCCCCAGGTCCCCGGGTCACGTGGGGTCCCCGGCCCGGGTCCCCAGGTCACGTGGGGACCCCGGCCCCAGGTGACCGGGTCACGTGGGGACCCGGGCCCCAGGTGACCGGGTCACGTGGGGACACCGGCACCAGGACCCCGGGTCACGTGGGGACCCCGGCCCCAGGTGACCGGGTCACGTGGGGACCCCGGCCCCAGGTGACCGGGTCACGTGATGTCCCCGGCCCGGGTCCCCGGGTCACGTGGGGACCCCGGCCCCAGGTCCCCGGGTCACGTTGGGACCCCGGCCCCAGGTCACCGGGTCACGTGGGGACACCGGCCCCAGGACCCTGGGTCACGTGGGGACCCCGGCCCGGGTCCCCGGGTCACGTGGGGACCCCGGCCCCAGGTCACCGGGTCACGTGGGACCCCGGCCCCAGGTCCCCGGGTCACGTGGGGACACCGGCACCAGGACCCTGGGTCACGTGGGGACCCCGGCCCGGGTCCCCGGGTCACGTGGGGACCCCGGCACCAGGACCCCGGGTCACGTGGGGACCCCGGCCCCAGGTGACCGGGTCACGTGATGTCCCCGGCCCGGGTCCCCGGGTCACGTGGGGACCCCGGCCCCAGGTCACCGGGTCACGTGGGGTCCCCGGCCCGGGTCCCCGGGTCACGTGGGGACACCGGCACCAGGACCCCGGGTCACGTAGGGACCCCGGCCCGGGTCCCCGGGTCACGTGGGAACCCAGGCACCAGGACCCCGGGTCACGTGGGGACCCCGGCCCCAGGTCACCGGGTCACGTGGGGTCCCCGGCCCGGGTCCCCGGGTCACGTGGGGACCCCGGCACCAGGACCCCGGGTCACGTGGGGACCCCGGCCCCAGGTCACCGGGTCACGTGGGGACCCCGGCCTCAGGTCACCGGGTCACGTGGGGACCCCGGCTCGGGTCCCCGGGTCACGTGGGGACCCCGGCACCAGGACCCCGGGTCACGTGGGGACACCGGCCCCAGGTCAGCGGGTCAGGTCGGGACCCCGGACCCAGGTCGGGTCATGTCACGTCCCATGCCCGGGTCCCCGGGTTGGATTTTTACCCAGGCTCCGGGTCACAGGGTCATGTCGGCTCAACGGCCTGGGTACAACGGTCTGGTGACCACCCCGACCCCAGGTCCCCGGGTCATGACGGGACACCGGACCAGGTCCCCGAGTCCGGTCGACACCACAGCCCCAGGTCACCGGGTCAGGTCGGCACCCCGGAACCAGGTCACCGGGTCCTGTCGGGTCCCCGGCCCAGGTCCCCTGGACAGGTCGTTACCCCGGCCCCGGGTCACCGGGTCATGTCGGGTCGCTGTCCCGGGTACCAGTGTCAGGTGACCACCCCGGCCCCGGGAGACGGAGTCATACCGAGTCCCCGGCCCGGGTCCCCGGGTCAGGTGGTTACCCTGGCCCCAGGTCACCGGGTCAGGTCGGGACCCCGGACCCAGGTCCCCGGGTCGTATCGGGTCGCTGCCCCGGGTACCAGTGTCGGGTGACATCCCCGGCCCCAGATCCCCGGGTCACGTGGGGTCCCCAGCCCGGGTCCCCAGGTCACGTGGGGACCCCGGCCCCAGGTGACCGGGTCACGTGGGGACCCGGGCCCCAGGTGACCGGGTCACGTGGGGACACCGGCACCAGGACCCCGGGTCACGTGGGGACCCCGGCCCCAGGTGACCGGGTCACGTGATGTCCCCGGCCCGGGTCCCCGGGTCACGTGGGGACCCCGTCCCAAGGTCACCGGGTCACGTGGGACCCCGGCCCCAAATGACCGGGTCACGTGGGGACCCCGGCCCGGGTCCCCGGGTCACGTGGGGACCCCGGCCCCAGGTCACCGGGTCACGTGGGTCCCCGGCCCCAGGTGACCGGGTCACGTGGGGACACCGGCACCAGGACCCTGGGTCACGTGGGGACCCCGGCCCGGGTCCCCGGGTCACGTGGGGACCCCGGCACCAGGTCCCCGGGTCACGTAGGGACCCCGGCCCGGGTCCCCGGGTCACGTGGGAACCCAGGCACCAGGACCCCGGGTCACGTGGGGACCTCGGCCCCAGGTCACCGGGTCACGTGGGGTCCCCGGCCCGGGTCCCCGGGTCACGTGGGGACCCCGGCACCAGGACCCCGGGTCACGTGGGGACCCCGGCCCCAGGTCACCGGGTCACGTGGGGACCCCGGCCTCAGGTCACCGGGTCACGTGGGGACCCCGGCTCGGGTCCCCGGGTCACGTGGGGACCCCGGCACCAGGACCCCGGGTCACGTGGGGACACCGGCCCCAGGTCAGCGGGTCAGGTCGGGACCCCGGACCCAGGTCGGGTCATGTCACGTCCCATGCCCGGGTCCCCGGGTTGGATTTTTACCCAGGCTCCGGGTCACAGGGTCATGTCGGCTCAACGGCCTGGGTACAACGGTCTGGTGACCACCCCGACCCCAGGTCCCCGGGTCATGACGGGACACCGGACCAGGTCCCCGAGTCCGGTCGACACCACAGCCCCAGGTCACCGGGTCAGGTCGGCACCCCGGAACCAGGTCACCGGGTCCTGTCGGGTCCCCGGCCCAGGTCCCCTGGACAGGTCGTTACCCCGGCCCCGGGTCACCGGGTCATGTCGGGTCGCTGTCCCGGGTAGCAGTGTCAGGTGACCACCCCGGCCCCGGGAGACGGAGTCATACCGGGTCCCAGGCCCGGGTCCCCGGGTCAGGTGGTTACCCTGGCCCCAGGTCACCGGGTCAGGTCGGGACCCCAGACCCAGGTCCCCGGGTCGTATCGGGTCGCTGCCCCGGGTACCAGTGTCGGGTGACATCCCCGGCCCCAGGTCACCGGGTCACGTGGGGACCCCGGCCCCAGGTCACCGGGTCACGTGGGGACACCAGCACCAGGACCCTGGGTCACGTGGGAACCCAGGCACCAGGACCCCGGGTCACGTGGGGACCCCGGCCCCAGGTCACCGGGTCACGTGGGGTCCCCGGCCCGGGTCCCCGGGTCACGTGGGGACACCGGCACCAGGACCCCGGGTCACGTAGGGACCCCGGCCCGGGTCCCCGGGTCACGTGGGAACCCAGGCACCAGGACCCCGGGTCACGTGGGGACCCCGGCCCCAGGTCACCGGGTCACGTGGGGTCCCCGGCCCGGGTCCCCGGGTCACGTGGGGACCCCGGCACCAGGACCCCGGGTCACGTGGGGACCCCGGCCCCAGGTCACCGGGTCACGTGGGGACCCCGGCCTCAGGTCACCGGGTCACGTGGGGACCCCGGCTCGGGTCCCCGGGTCACGTGGGGACCCCGGCACCAGGACCCCGGGTCACGTGGGGACACCGGCCCCAGGTCAGCGGGTCAGGTCGGGACCCCGGACCCAGGTCGGGTCATGTCACGTCCCATGCCCGGGTCCCCGGGTTGGATTTTTACCCAGGCTCCGGTCACAGGGTCATGTCGGCTCAACGGCCTGGGTACAACGGTCTGGTGACCACCCCGACCCCAGGTCCCCGGGTCATGACGGGACACCGGACCAGGTCCCCGAGTCCGGTCGACACCACAGCCCCAGGTCACCGGGTCAGGTCGGCACCCCGGAACCAGGTCACCGGGTCCTGTCGGGTCCCCGGCCCAGGTCCCCTGGACAGGTCGTTACCCCGGCCCCGGGTCACCGGGTCATGTCGGGTCGCTGTCCCGGGTACCAGTGTCAGGTGACCACCCCGGCCCCGGGAGACGGAGTCATACCGGGTCCCCGGCCCGGGTCCCCGGGTCAGGTGGTTACCCTGGCCCCAGGTCACCGGGTCAGGTCGGGACCCCGGACCCAGGTCGGGTCATGTCACGTCCCATGCCCGGGTCCCCGGGTTGGATTTTTACCCAGGCTCCGGGTCACAGGGTCATGTCGGCTCAACGGCCTGGGTACAACGGTCTGGTGACCACCCCGACCCCAGGTCCCCGGGTCATGACGGGACACCGGACCAGGTCCCCGAGTCCGGTCGACACCACAGCCCCAGGTCACCGGGTCAGGTCGGCACCCCGGAACCAGGTCACCGGGTCCTGTCGGGTCCCCGGCCCAGGTCCCCTGGACAGGTCGTTACCCCGGCCCCGGGTCACCGGGTCATGTCGGGTCGCTGTCCCGGGTACCAGTGTCAGGTGACCACCCCGGCCCCGGGAGACGGAGTCATACCGAGTCCCCGGCCCGGGTCCCCGGGTCAGGTGGTTACCCTGGCCCCAGGTCACCGGGTCAGGTCGGGACCCCGGACCCAGGTCCCCGGGTCGTATCGGGTCGCTGCCCCGGGTACCAGTGTCGGGTGACATCCCCGGCCCCAGGTCCCCGGGTCACGTGGGGTCCCCGGCCCGGGTCCCCAGGTCACGTGGGGACCCCGGCCCCAGGTGACCGGGTCACGTGGGGACCCGGGCCCCAGGTGACCGGGTCACGTGGGGACCCGGGCCCCAGGTGACCGGGTCACGTGGGGACCCCGGCCCCAGGTGACCGGGTCACGTGGGGACCCCGGCCCCAGGTGACCGGGTCACGTGATGTCCCCGGCCCGGGTCCCCGGGTCACGTGGGGACCCCGGCCCCAGGTCCCCGGGTCACGTGGGGACCCCGGCCCCAGGACCCTGGGTCACGTGGGGACCCCGGCCCGGGTCCCCGGGTCACGTGGGGACCCCGGCCCCAGGTCACCGGGTCACGTGGGGACCCCGGCCCCAGGTCCCCGGGTCACGTGGGGACCCCGGCACCAGGACCCCGGGTCACGTGGGGACCCCGGCCCCAGGTGACCGGGTCACGTGATGTCCCCGGCCCGGGTCCCCGGGTCACGTGGGGACCCCGGCCCCAGGTCACCGGGTCACGTGGGGTCCCCGGCCCGGGTCCCCGGGTCACGTGGGGACACCGGCACCAGGACCCCGGGTCACGTAGGGACCCCGGCCCGGGTCCCCGGGTCACGTGGGAACCCAGGCACCAGGACCCCGGGTCACGTGGGGACCCCGGCCCCAGGTCACCGGGTCACGTGGGGTCTCCAGCCCGGGTCCCCGGGTCACGTGGGGACCCCGGCACCAGGACCCCGGGTCACGTGGGGACCCCGGCCCCAGGTCACCGGGTCACGTGGGGACCCCGGCCTCAGGTCACCGGGTCACGTGGGGACCCCGGCTCGGGTCCCCGGGTCACGTGGGGACCCCGGCACCAGGACCCCGGGTCACGTGGGGACACCGGCCCCAGGTCAGCGGGTCAGGTCGGGACCCCGGACCCAGGTCGGGTCATGTCACGTCCCATGCCCGGGTCCCCGGGTTGGATTTTTACCAAGGCCCCGGGTCACAGGGTCATGTCGGCTCAACGGCCTGGGTACAACGGTCTGGTGACCACCCCGACCCCAGGTCCCCGGGTCATGACGGGACACCGGACCAGGTCCCCGAGTCCGGTCGACACCACAGCCCCAGGTCACCGGGTCAGGTCGGCACCCCGGAACCAGGTCACCGGGTCCTGTCGGGTCCCCGGCCCAGGTCCCCTGGACAGGTCGTTACCCCGGCCCCGGGTCACCGGGTCATGTCGGGTCGCTGTCCCGGGTACCAGTGTCAGGTGACCACCCCGGCCCCGGGAGACGGAGTCATACCGGGTCCCCGGCCCGGGTCCCCGGGTCAAGTGGTTACCCTGGCCCCAGGTCACCGGGTCAGGTCGGGACCCCGGAGCCAGGTCCCCGGGTCGTATCGGGTCGCTGCCCCGGGTACCAGTGTCGGGTGACATCCCCGGCCCCAGGTCCCCGGGTCACGTGGGGTCCCCGGCCCGGGTCCCCGGGTTGCATCGGGACACCAGCGAAGGTTCATCGGGTCCTGTCGGGTCCCCGGCCCGGGTCCCCTGGACAGGTCGTTAACCCGGCCCCGGGTCCCCGGGTTGGATTTTTACCCAGGCCCCGGGTCGGATTTTTACCCAGGCCCCGGGTCACAGGGTCATGTCGGGTCAACGGCCTGGGTACAACGGTCTGGTGACCACCCCGACCCCAGGTCCCCGGGTCATGACGGGACACCGGACCAGGTCCCCGAGTCCGGTCGACACCACAGCCCCAGGTGACCGGGTCAGGTCGGCACCCCGGAACCAGGTCACCGGGTCCTGTCGGGTCCCCGGCCCAGGTCCCCTGGACAGGTCGTTACCCCGGCCCCGGGTCACCGGGTCATGTCGGGTCGCTGTCCCGGGTACCAGTGTCAGGTGACCACCCCGGCCCCGGGAGACGGAGTCATACCGAGTCCCCGGCCCGGGTCCCCGGGTCAGGTGGTTACCCTGGCCCCAGGTCACCGGGTCAGGTCGGGACCCCGGACCCAGGTCCCCGGGTCGTATCGGGTCGCTGCCCCGGGTACCAGTGTCGGGTGACATCCCCGGCCCCAGGTCCCCGGGTCACGTGGGGTCCCCGGCCCGGGTCCCCAGGTCACGTGGGGACCCCGGCCCCAGGTGACCGGGTCACGTGGGGACACCGGCACCAGGACCCCGGGTCACGTGGGGACCCCGGCCCCAGGTGACCGGGTCACGTGGGGACCCCGGCCCCAGGTGACCGGGTCACGTGATGTCCCCGGCCCGGGTCCCCGGGTCACGTGGGGACCCCGGCCCCAGGTCCCCGGGTCACGTTGGGACCCCGGCCCCAGGTCACCGGGTCACGTGGGGACACCGGCCCCAGGACCCTGGGTCACGTGGGGACCCCGGCCCGGGTCCCCGGGTCACGTGGGGACCCCGGCCCCAGGTCACCGGGTCACGTGGGACCCCGGCCCCAGGTCCCCGGGTCACGTGGGGACACCGGCACCAGGACCCTGGGTCACGTGGGGACCCCGGCCCGGGTCCCCGGGTCACGTGGGGACCCCGGCACCAGGACCCCGGGTCACGTGGGGACCCCGGCCCCAGGTGACCGGGTCACGTGGGGTCCTTGGCCCGGGTCCCCGGGTCACGTGGGGACACCGGCACCAGGACCCCGGGTCACGTAGGGACCCCGGCCCCAGGTGACCGGGTCACGTGGGGTCCCCGGCCCGGGTCCCCGGGTCACGTGGGGACCCCGGCCCGGGTCCCCGGGTCACGTGGGGACCCCGGCCCCAGGTCACCGGGTCACGTGGGGTACCCGGCCCGGGTCCCCGGGTCACGTGGGGACACCGGCACCAGGACCCCGGGTCACGTAGGGACCCCGGCCCGGGTCCCCGGGTCACGTGGGAACCCAGGCACCAGGACCCCGGGTCACGTGGGGACCCCGGCCCCAGGTCACCGGGTCACGTGGGGTCCCCGGCCCGGGTCCCCGGGTCACGTGGGGACCCCGGCCCCAGGTCACCGGGTCACGTGGGTCCCCGGCCCCAGGTGACCGGGTCACGTGGGGACACCGGCACCAGGACCCTGGGTCACGTGGGGACCCCGGCCCGGGTCCCCGGGTCACGTGGGGACCCCGGCCCCAGGTCACCGGGTCACGTGGGTCCCCGGCCCCAGGTGACCGGGTCACGTGGGGACACCGGCACCAGGACCCTGGGTCACGTGGGGACCCCGGCCCGGGTCCCCGGGTCACGTGGGGACCCCGGCACCAGGACCCCGGGTCACGTAGGGACCCCGGCCCGGGTCCCCGGGTCACGTGGGAACCCAGGCACCAGGACCCCGGGTCACGTGGGGACCTCGGCCCCAGGTCACCGGGTCACGTGGGGTCCCCGGCCCGGGTCCCCGGGTCACGTGGGGACCCCGGCACCAGGACCCCGGGTCACGTGGGGACCCCGGCCCCAGGTCACCGGGTCACGTGGGGACCCCGGCCTCAGGTCACCGGGTCACGTGGGGACCCCGGCTCGGGTCCCCGGGTCACGTGGGGACCCCGGCACCAGGACCCCGGGTCACGTGGGGACACCGGCCCCAGGTCAGCGGGTCAGGTCGGGACCCCGGACCCAGGTCGGGTCATGTCACGTCCCATGCCCGGGTCCCCGGGTTGGATTTTTACCCAGGCTCCGGGTCACAGGGTCATGTCGGCTCAACGGCCTGGGTACAACGGTCTGGTGACCACCCCGACCCCAGGTCCCCGGGTCATGACGGGACACCGGACCAGGTCCCCGAGTCCGGTCGACACCACAGCCCCAGGTCACCGGGTCAGGTCGGCACCCCGGAACCAGGTCACCGGGTCCTGTCGGGTCCCCGGCCCAGGTCCCCTGGACAGGTCGTTACCCCGGCCCCGGGTCACCGGGTCATGTCGGGTCGCTGTCCCGGGTACCAGTGTCAGGTGACCACCCCGGCCCCGGGAGACGGAGTCATACCGGGTCCCCGGCCCGGGTCCCCGGGTCAGGTGGTTACCCTGGCCCCAGGTCACCGGGTCAGGTCGGGACCCCGGACCCAGGTCGGGTCATGTCACGTCCCATGCCCGGGTCCCCGGGTTGGATTTTTACCCAGGCTCCGGGTCACAGGGTCATGTCGGCTCAACGGCCTGGGTACAACGGTCTGGTGACCACCCCGACCCCAGGTCCCCGGGTCATGACGGGACACCGGACCAGGTCCCCGAGTCCGGTCGACACCACAGCCCCAGGTCACCGGGTCAGGTCGGCACCCCGGAACCAGGTCACCGGGTCCTGTCGGGTCCCCGGCCCAGGTCCCCTGGACAGGTCGTTACCCCGGCCCCGGGTCACCGGGTCATGTCGGGTCGCTGTCCCGGGTACCAGTGTCAGGTGACCACCCCGGCCCCGGGAGACGGAGTCATACCGGGTCCCCGGCCCGGGTCCCCGGGTCAAGTGGTTACCCTGGCCCCAGGTCACCGGGTCAGGTCGGGACCCCGGAGCCAGGTCCCCGGGTCGTATCGGGTCGCTGCCCCGGGTACCAGTGTCGGGTGACATCCCCGGCCCCAGGTCCCCGGGTCACGTGGGGTCCCCGGCCCGGGTCCCCGGGTTGCATCGGGACACCAGCGAAGGTTCATCGGGTCCTGTCGGGTCCCCGGCCCGGGTCCCCTGGACAGGTCGTTAACCCGGCCCCGGGTCCCCGGGTTGGATTTTTACCCAGGCCCCGGGTCGGATTTTTACCCAGGCCCCGGGTCACAGGGTCATGTCGGGTCAACGGCCTGGGTACAACGGTCTGGTGACCACCCCGACCCCAGGTCCCCGGGTCATGACGGGACACCGGACCAGGTCCCCGAGTCCGGTCGACACCACAGCCCCAGGTGACCGGGTCAGGTCGGCACCCCGGAACCAGGTCACCGGGTCCTGTCGGGTCCCCGGCCCAGGTCCCCTGGACAGGTCGTTACCCCGGCCCCGGGTCACCGGGTCATGTCGGGTCGCTGTCCCGGGTACCAGTGTCAGGTGACCACCCCGGCCCCGGGAGACGGAGTCATACCGAGTCCCCGGCCCGGGTCCCCGGGTCAGGTGGTTACCCTGGCCCCAGGTCACCGGGTCAGGTCGGGACCCCGGACCCAGGTCCCCGGGTCGTATCGGGTCGCTGCCCCGGGTACCAGTGTCGGGTGACATCCCCGGCCCCAGGTCCCCGGGTCACGTGGGGTCCCCGGCCCGGGTCCCCAGGTCACGTGGGGACCCCGGCCCCAGGTGACCGGGTCACGTGGGGACCCGGGCCCCAGGTGACCGGGTCACGTGGGGACACCGGCACCAGGACCCCGGGTCACGTGGGGACCCCGGCCCCAGGTGACCGGGTCACGTGGGGACCCCGGCCCCAGGTGACCGGGTCACGTGATGTCCCCGGCCCGGGTCCCCGGGTCACGTGGGGACCCCGGCCCCAGGTCCCCGGGTCACGTTGGGACCCCGGCCCCAGGTCACCGGGTCACGTGGGGACACCGGCCCCAGGACCCTGGGTCACGTGGGGACCCCGGCCCGGGTCCCCGGGTCACGTGGGGACCCCGGCCCCAGGTCACCGGGTCACGTGGGACCCCGGCCCCAGGTCCCCGGGTCACGTGGGGACACCGGCACCAGGACCCTGGGTCACGTGGGGACCCCGGCCCGGGTCCCCGGGTCACGTGGGGACCCCGGCACCAGGACCCCGGGTCACGTGGGGACCCCGGCCCCAGGTGACCGGGTCACGTGGGGTCCTTGGCCCGGGTCCCCGGGTCACGTGGGGACACCGGCACCAGGACCCCGGGTCACGTAGGGACCCCGGCCCCAGGTGACCGGGTCACGTGGGGTCCCCGGCCCGGGTCCCCGGGTCACGTGGGGACACCGGCACCAGGACCCTGGGTCACGTGGGGACCCCGGCCCGGGTCCCCGGGTCACGTGGGGCCTCCGGCACCAGGACCCCGGGTCACGTGGGGACCCCGGCCCTAGGTGACCGGGTCACGTGATGTCCCCGGCCCGGGTCCCCGGGTCACGTGGGGACCCCGGCCCCAGGTCACCGGGTCACGTGGGGTCCCCGGCCCGGGTCCCCGGGTCACGTGGGGACACCGGCACCAGGACCCCGGGTCACGTAGGGACCCCGGCCCGGGTCCCCGGGTCACGTGGGAACCCAGGCACCAGGACCCCGGGTCACGTGGGGACCCCGGCCCCAGGTCACCGGGTCACGTGGGGTCCCCGGCCCGGGTCCCCGGGTCACGTGGGGACCCCGGCACCAGGACCCCGGGTCACGTGGGGACACCGGCCCCAGGTCAGCGGGTCAGGTCGGGACCCGGACCCAGGTCGGGTCATGTCACGTCCCATGCCCGGGTCCCCGGGTTGGATTTTTACCCAGGCTCCGGGTCACAGGGTCATGTCGGCTCAACGGCCTGGGTACAACGGTCTGGTGACCACCCCGACCCCAGGTCCCCGGGTCATGACGGGACACCGGACCAGGTCCCCGAGTCCGGTCGACACCACAGCCCCAGGTCACCGGGTCAGGTCGGCACCCCGGAACCAGGTCACCGGGTCCTGTCGGGTCCCCGGCCCAGGTCCCCTGGACAGGTCGTTACCCCGGCCCCGGGTCACCGGGTCATGTCGGGTCGCTGTCCCGGGTAGCAGTGTCAGGTGACCACCCCGGCCCCGGGAGACGGAGTCATACCGGGTCCCCGGCCCGGGTCCCCGGGTCAGGTGGTTACCCTGGCCCCAGGTCACCGGGTCAGGTCGGGACCCCGGACCCAGGTCCCCGGGTCGTATCGGGTCGCTGCCCCGGGTACCAGTGTCGGGTGACATCCCCGGCCCCAGGTCCCCAGGTCACGTGGGGACCCCGGCCCCAGGTGACCGGGTCACGTGGGGACCCGGGCCCCAGGTGACCGGGTCACGTGGGGACCCCGGCCCCAGGTGACCGGGTCAAGTGGGGACCCCGGCCCCAGGTGACCGGGTCACGTGATGTCCCCGGCCCGGGTCCCCGGGTCACGTGGGAACCCCGGCCCCAGGTCCCCGGGTCACGTGGGGACCCCGGCCCCAGGACCCTGGGTCACGTGGGGACCCCGGCCCGGGTCCCCGGGTCACGTGGGGACCCCGGCCCCAGGTCACCGGGTCACGTGGGGACCCCGGCCCCAGGTCCCCGGGTCACGTGGGGACACCGGCACCAGGACCCTGGGTCACGTGGGGACCCCGGCCCGGGTCCCCGGGTCACGTGGGGCCTCCGGCACCAGGACCCCGGGTCACGTGGGGACCCCGGCCCTAGGTGACCGGGTCACGTGATGTCCCCGGCCCGGGTCCCCGGGTCACGTGGGGACCCCGGCCCCAGGTCACCGGGTCACGTGGGGTCCCCGGCCCGGGTCCCCGGGTCACGTGGGGACACCGGCACCAGGACCCCGGGTCACGTAGGGACCCCGGCCCGGGTCCCCGGGTCACGTGGGAACCCAGGCACCAGGACCCCGGGTCACGTGGGGACCCCGGCCCCAGGTCACCGGGTCACGTGGGGTCCCCGGCCCGGGTCCCCGGGTCACGTGGGGACCCCGGCACCAGGACCCCGGGTCACGTGGGGACACCGGCCCCAGGTCAGCGGGTCAGGTCGGGACCCCGGACCCAGGTCCCCGGGTCGTATCGGGTCGCTGCCCCGGGTACCAGTGTCGGGTGACATCCCCGGCCCCAGGTCCCCGGGTCACGTGGGGTCCCCGGCCCAGGTCACCGGGTCAGGTCGGGACCCCGGACCCAGGTCGGGTCATGTCACGTCCCATGCCCGGGTCCCCGGGTTGGATTTTTACCCAGGCTCCGGGTCACAGGGTCATGTCGGCTCAACGGCCTGGGTACAACGGTCTGGTGACCACCCCGACCCCAGGTCCCCGGGTCATGACGGGACACCGGACCAGGTCCCCGAGTCCGGTCGACACCACAGCCCCAGGTCACCGGGTCAGGTCGGCACCCCGGAACCAGGTCACCGGGTCCTGTCGGGTCCCCGGCCCAGGTCCCCTGGACAGGTCGTTACCCCGGCCCCGGGTCACCGGGTCATGTCGGGTCGCTGTCCCGGGTACCAGTGTCAGGTGACCACCCCGGCCCCGGGAGACGGAGTCATACCGGGTCCCCGGCCCGGGTCCCCGGGTCAGGTGGTTACCCTGGCCCCAGGTCACCGGGTCAGGTCGGGACCCCGGACCCAGGTCCCCGGGTCGTATCGGGTCGCTGCCCCGGGTACCAGTGTCGGGTGACATCCCCGGCCCCAGGTCCCCGGGTCACGTGGGGTCCCCGGCCCGGGTCCCCGGGTTGCATCGGGACACCAGCGAAGGATCACCGGGTCCTGTCGGGTCCCCGGCCCGGGTCCCCTGGACAGGTCGTTAACCCGGCCCCGGGTCCCCGGGTTGGATTTTTACCCAGGCCCCGGGTCGGATTTTTACCCAGGCCCCGGGTCACAGGGTCATGTCGGGTCAACGGCCTGGGTACAACGGTCTGGTGACCACCCCGACCCCAGGTCCCCGGGTCATGACGGGACACCGGACCAGGTCCCCGAGTCCGGTCGACACCACAGCCCCAGGTCACCGGGTCAGGTCGGCACCCCGGAACCAGGTCACCGGGTCCTGTCGGGTCCCCGGCCCAGGTCCCCAGGACAGGTCGTTACCCCGGCCCCGGGTCACCGGGTCATGTCGGGTCGCTGTCCCGGGTACCAGTGTCAGGTGACCACCCCGGCCCCGGGAGACGGAGTCATACCGAGTCCCCGGCCCGGGTCCCCGGGTCAGGTGGTTACCCTGGCCCCAGGTCACCGGGTCAGGTCGGGACCGGGGACCCAGGTCCCCGGGTCGTATCGGGTCGCTGCCCCGGGTACCAGTGTCGGGTGACATCCCCGGCCCCAGGTCCCCGGGTCACGTGGGGTCCCCAGCCCGGGTCCCCAGGTCACGTGGGGACCCCGGCCCCAGGTGACCGGGTCACGTGGGGACCCGGGCCCCAGGTGACCGGGTCACGTGGGGACACCGGCACCAGGACCCCGGGTCACGTGGGGACCCCGGCCCCAGGTCACCGGGTCACGTGGGGACCTCGGCCCCAGGTGACCGGGTCACGTGATGTCCCCGGCCCGGGTCCCCGGGTCACGTGGGGACCCCGGCCCCAGGTCCCCGGGTCACGTGGGGACCCCGGCCCCAGGTCACCGGGTCACGTGGGGTCCCCGGCCCGGGTCCCCGGGTCACGTGGGGACCCCGGCACCAGGACCCCGGGTCACGTGGGGACCCCGGCCCCAGGTCACCGGGTCACGTGGGGACCCCGGCCTCAGGTCACCGGGTCACGTGGGGACCCCGGCTCGGGTCCCCGGGTCACGTGGGGACCCCAGCACCAGGAACCCGGGTCACGTGGGGACACCGGCCCCAGGTCAGCGGGTCAGGTCGGGACCCCGGACCCAGGTCGGGTCATGTCACGTCCCATGCCCGGGTCCCCGGGTTGGATTTTTACCAAGGCCCCGGGTCACAGGGTCATGTCGGCTCAACGGCCTGGGTACAACGGTCTGGTGACCACCCCGACCCCAGGTCCCCGGGTCATGACGGGACACCGGACCAGGTCCCCGAGTCCGGTCGACACCACAGCCCCAGGTCACCGGGTCAGGTCGGCACCCCGGAACCAGGTCACCGGGTCCTGTCGGGTCCCCGGCCCAGGTCCCCTGGACAGGTCGTTACCCCGGCCCCGGGTCACCGGGTCATGTCGGGTCGCTGTCCCGGGTAGCAGTGTCAGGTGACCACCCCGGCCCCGGGAGACGGAGTCATACCGGGTCCCCGGCCCGGGTCCCCGGGTCAAGTGGTTACCCTGGCCCCAGGTCACCGGGTCAGGTCGGGACCCCGGACCCAGGTCCCCGGGTCGTATCGGGTCGCTGCCCCGGGTACCAGTGTCGGGTGACATCCCCGGCCCCAGGTCCCCGGGTCACGTGGGGTCCCCGGCCCAGGTCACCGGGTCAGGTCGGGACCCCGGCCCCAGGTCACCGGGTCACGTGGGGACACCAGCACCAGGACCCTGGGTCACGTGGGAACCCAGGCACCAGGACCCCGGGTCACGTGGGGACCCCGGCCCCAGGTCACCGGGTCACGTGGGGACCCCGGCACCAGGACCCCGGGTCACGTGGGGACCCCGGCCCCAGGTGACCGGGTCACGTGGGGACCCCGGCCCCAGGTGACCGGGTCACGTGATGTCCCCGGCCCGGGTCCCCGGGTCACGTGGGGACCCCGGCCCCAGGTCCCCGGGTCACGTGGGGACCCCGGCCCCAAATGACCGGGTCACGTGGGGATGCCGGCCCGGGTCCCCGGGTCACGTGGGGACCCCGGCCCCAGGTCACCGGGTCACGTGGGACCCCGGCCCCAGGTCCCCGGGTCACGTGGGGACACCGGCACCAGGACCCTGGGTCACGTGGGGACCCCGGCCCGGGTCCCCGGGTCACGTGGGGACACCGGCACCAGGACCCCGGGTCACGTAGGGACCCCGGCCCGGGTCCCCGGGTCACGTGGGAACCCAGGCACCAGGACCCCGGGTCACGTGGGGACCCCGGCCCCAGGTCACCGGGTCACGTGGGGTCCCCGGCCCGGGTCCCCGGGTCACGTGGGGACCCCGGCACCAGGACCCCGGGTCACGTGGGGACCCCGGCCCCAGGTCACCGGGTCACGTGGGGACCCCGGCCTCAGGTCACCGGGTCACGTGGGGACCCCGGCTCGGGTCCCCGGGTCACGTGGGGACCCCGGCACCAGGACCCCGGGTCACGTGGGGACACCGGCCCCACGTCAGCGGGTCAGGTCGGGACCCCGGACCCAGGTCGGGTCATGTCACGTCCCATGCCCGGGTCCCCGGGTTGGATTTTTACCCAGGCCCCGGGTCACAGGGTCATGTCGGCTCAACGGCCTGGGTACAACGGTCTGGTGACCACCCCGACCCCAGGTCCCCGGGTCATGACGGGACACCGGACCAGGTCCCCGAGTCCGGTCGACACCACAGCCCCAGGTCACCGGGTCAGGTCGGCACCCCGGAACCAGGTCACCGGGTCCTGTCGGGTCCCCGGCCCAGGTCCCCTGGACAGGTCGTTACCCCGGCCCCGGGTCACCGGGTCATGTCGGGTCGCTGTCCCGGGTAGCAGTGTCAGGTGACCACCCCGGCCCCGGGAGACGGAGTCATACCGGGTCCCCGGCCCGGGTCCCCGGGTCAGGTGGTTACCCTGGCCCCAGGTCACCGGGTCAGGTCGGGACCCCAGACCCAGGTCCCCGGGTCGTATTGGGTCGCTGCCCCGGGTAGCAGTGTCGGGTGACATCCCCGGCCCCAGGTCACCGGGTCACGTGGGGACCCCGGCCCCAGGTCACCGGGTCACGTGGGGACACCAGCACCAGGACCCTGGGTCACGTGGGAACCCAGGCACCAGGACCCCGGGTCACGTGGGGACCCCGGCCCCAGGTCACCGGGTCACGTGGGGACCCCGGCACCAGGACCCCGGGTCACGTGGGGACCCCGGCCCCAGGTGACCGGGTCACGTGGGGACCCCGGCCCCAGGTGACCGGGTCACGTGATGTCCCCGGCCCGGGTCCCCGGGTCACGTGGGGACCCCGGCCCCAGGTCCCCGGGTCACGTGGGGACCCCAGCCCCAAATGACCGGGTCACGTGGGGACCCCGGCCCGGGTCCCCGGGTCACGTGGGGACCCCGGCCCCAGGTCACCGGGTCACGTGGGACCCCGGCCCCAGGTCCCCGGGTCACGTGGGGACACCGGCACCAGGACCCTGGGTCACGTGGGGACCCCGGCCCGGGTCCCCGGGTCACGTGGGGACCCCGGCACCAGGTGACCGGGTCACGTGGGGACCCCGGCCCCAGGTGACCGGGTCACGTGATGTCCCCGGCCCGGGTCCCCGGGTGACGTGGGGACCCCGGCCCCAGGTCACCGGGTCACGTGGGGTCCCCGGCCCGGGTCCCCGGGTCACGTGGGGACACCGGCACCAGGACCCCGGGTCACGTAGGGACCCCGGCCCGGGTCCCCGGGTCACGTGGGAACCCAGGCACCAGGACCCCGGGTCACGTGGGGACCCCGGCCCCAGGTCACCGGGTCATGTGGGGTCCCCGGCCCGGGTCCCCGGGTCACGTGGGGACCCCGGCACCAGGACCCCGGGTCACGTGGGGACCCCGGCCCCAGGTCACCGGGTCACGTGGGGACCCCGGCCTCAGGTCACCGGGTCACGTGGGGACCCCGGCTCGGGTCCCCGGGTCACGTGGGGACCCCGGCACCAGGACCCCGGGTCACGTGGGGACACCGGCCCCAGGTCAGCGGGTCAGGTCGGGACCCCGGACCCAGGTCGGGTCATGTCACGTCCCATGCCCGGGTCCCCGGGTTGGATTTTTACCCAGGCTCCGGGTCACAGGGTCATGTCGGCTCAACGGCCTGGGTACAACGGTCTGGTGACCACCCCGACCCCAGGTCCCCGGGTCATGACGGGACACCGGACCAGGTCCCCGAGTCCGGTCGACACCACAGCCCCAGGTCACCGGGTCAGGTCGGCACCCCGGAACCAGGTCACCGGGTCCTGTCGGGTCCCCGGCCCAGGTCCCCTGGACAGGTCGTTACCCCGGCCCCGGGTCACCGGGTCATGTCGGGTCGCTGTCCCGGGTACCAGTGTCAGGTGACCACCCCGGCCCCGGGAGACGGAGTCATACCGGGTCCCCGGCCCGGGTCCCCGGGTCAAGTGGTTACCCTGGCCCCAGGTCACCGGGTCAGGTCGGGACCCCGGAGCCAGGTCCCCGGGTCGTATCGGGTCGCTGCCCCGGGTACCAGTGTCGGGTGACATCCCCGGCCCCAGGTCCCCGGGTCACGTGGGGTCCCCGGCCCGGGTCCCCGGGTTGCATCGGGACACCAGCGAAGGTTCATCGGGTCCTGTCGGGTCCCCGGCCCGGGTCCCCTGGACAGGTCGTTAACCCGGCCCCGGGTCCCCGGGTTGGATTTTTACCCAGGCCCCGGGTCGGATTTTTACCCAGGCCCCGGGTCACAGGGTCATGTCGGGTCAACGGCCTGGGTACAACGGTCTGGTGACCACCCCGACCCCAGGTCCCCGGGTCATGACGGGACACCGGACCAGGTCCCCGAGTCCGGTCGACACCACAGCCCCAGGTGACCGGGTCAGGTCGGCACCCCGGAACCAGGTCACCGGGTCCTGTCGGGTCCCCGGCCCAGGTCCCCTGGACAGGTCGTTACCCCGGCCCCGGGTCACCGGGTCATGTCGGGTCGCTGTCCCGGGTACCAGTGTCAGGTGACCACCCCGGCCCCGGGAGACGGAGTCATACCGAGTCCCCGGCCCGGGTCCCCGGGTCAGGTGGTTACCCTGGCCCCAGGTCACCGGGTCAGGTCGGGACCCCGGACCCAGGTCCCCGGGTCGTATCGGGTCGCTGCCCCGGGTACCAGTGTCGGGTGACATCCCCGGCCCCAGGTCCCCGGGTCACGTGGGGTCCCCGGCCCGGGTCCCCAGGTCACGTGGGGACCCCGGCCCCAGGTGACCGGGTCACGTGGGGACCCGGGCCCCAGGTGACCGGGTCACGTGGGGACACCGGCACCAGGACCCCGGGTCACGTGGGGACCCCGGCCCCAGGTGACCGGGTCACGTGGGGACCCCGGCCCCAGGTGACCGGGTCACGTGATGTCCCCGGCCCGGGTCCCCGGGTCACGTGGGGACCCCGGCCCCAGGTCCCCGGGTCACGTTGGGACCCCGGCCCCAGGTCACCGGGTCACGTGGGGACACCGGCCCCAGGACCCTGGGTCACGTGGGGACCCCGGCCCGGGTCCCCGGGTCACGTGGGGACCCCGGCCCCAGGTCACCGGGTCACGTGGGACCCCGGCCCCAGGTCCCCGGGTCACGTGGGGACACCGGCACCAGGACCCTGGGTCACGTGGGGACCCCGGCCCGGGTCCCCGGGTCACGTGGGGACCCCGGCACCAGGACCCCGGGTCACGTGGGGACCCCGGCCCCAGGTGACCGGGTCACGTGGGGTCCTTGGCCCGGGTCCCCGGGTCACGTGGGGACACCGGCACCAGGACCCCGGGTCACGTAGGGACCCCGGCCCCAGGTGACCGGGTCACGTGGGGTCCCCGGCCCGGGTCCCCGGGTCACGTGGGGACCCCGGCCCGGGTCCCCGGGTCACGTGGGGACCCCGGCCCCAGGTCACCGGGTCACGTGGGGTCCCCGGCCCGGGTCCCCGGGTCACGTGGGGACACCGGCACCAGGACCCCGGGTCACGTAGGGACCCCGGCCCGGGTCCCCGGGTCACGTGGGAACCCAGGCACCAGGACCCCGGGTCACGTGGGGACCCCGGCCCCAGGTCACCGGGTCACGTGGGGTCCCCGGCCCGGGTCCCCGGGTCACGTGGGGACCCCGGCCCCAGGTCACCGGGTCACGTGGGTCCCCGGCCCCAGGTGACCGGGTCACGTGGGGACACCGGCACCAGGACCCTGGGTCACGTGGGGACCCCGGCCCGGGTCCCCGGGTCACGTGGGGACCCCGGCCCCAGGTCACCGGGTCACGTGGGTCCCCGGCCCCAGGTGACCGGGTCACGTGGGGACACCGGCACCAGGACCCTGGGTCACGTGGGGACCCCGGCCCGGGTCCCCGGGTCACGTGGGGACCCCGGCACCAGGACCCCGGGTCACGTAGGGACCCCGGCCCGGGTCCCCGGGTCACGTGGGAACCCAGGCACCAGGACCCCGGGTCACGTGGGGACCTCGGCCCCAGGTCACCGGGTCACGTGGGGTCCCCGGCCCGGGTCCCCGGGTCACGTGGGGACCCCGGCACCAGGACCCCGGGTCACGTGGGGACCCCGGCCCCAGGTCACCGGGTCACGTGGGGACCCCGGCCTCAGGTCACCGGGTCACGTGGGGACCCCGGCTCGGGTCCCCGGGTCACGTGGGGACCCCGGCACCAGGACCCCGGGTCACGTGGGGACACCGGCCCCAGGTCAGCGGGTCAGGTCGGGACCCCGGACCCAGGTCGGGTCATGTCACGTCCCATGCCCGGGTCCCCGGGTTGGATTTTTACCCAGGCTCCGGGTCACAGGGTCATGTCGGCTCAACGGCCTGGGTACAACGGTCTGGTGACCACCCCGACCCCAGGTCCCCGGGTCATGACGGGACACCGGACCAGGTCCCCGAGTCCGGTCGACACCACAGCCCCAGGTCACCGGGTCAGGTCGGCACCCCGGAACCAGGTCACCGGGTCCTGTCGGGTCCCCGGCCCAGGTCCCCTGGACAGGTCGTTACCCCGGCCCCGGGTCACCGGGTCATGTCGGGTCGCTGTCCCGGGTACCAGTGTCAGGTGACCACCCCGGCCCCGGGAGACGGAGTCATACCGGGTCCCCGGCCCGGGTCCCCGGGTCAGGTGGTTACCCTGGCCCCAGGTCACCGGGTCAGGTCGGGACCCCGGACCCAGGTCGGGTCATGTCACGTCCCATGCCCGGGTCCCCGGGTTGGATTTTTACCCAGGCTCCGGGTCATAGGGTCATGTCGGCTCAACGGCCTGGGTACAACGGTCTGGTGACCACCCCGACCCCAGGTCCCCGGGTCATGACGGGACACCGGACCAGGTCCCCGAGTCCGGTCGACACCACAGCCCCAGGTCACCGGGTCAGGTCGGCACCCCGGAACCAGGTCACCGGGTCCTGTCGGGTCCCCGGCCCAGGTCCCCTGGACAGGTCGTTACCCCGGCCCCGGGTCACCGGGTCATGTCGGGTCGCTGTCCCGGGTAGCAGTGTCAGGTGACCACCCCGGCCCCGGGAGACGGAGTCATACCGGGTCCCCGGCCCGGGTCCCCGGGTCAGGTGGTTACCCTGGCCCCAGGTCACCGGGTCAGGTCGGGACCCCGGACCCAGGTCCCCGGGTCGTATCGGGTCGCTGCCCCGGGTACCAGTGTCGGGTGACATCCCCGGCCCCAGGTCCCCAGGTCACGTGGGGACCCCGGCCCCAGGTGACCGGGTCACGTGGGGACCCGGGCCCCAGGTGACCGGGTCACGTGGGGACCCCGGCCCCAGGTGACCGGGTCAAGTGGGGACCCCGGCCCCAGGTGACCGGGTCACGTGATGTCCCCGGCCCGGGTCCCCGGGTCACGTGGGGACCCCGGCCCCAGGTCCCCGGGTCACGTGGGGACCCCGGCCCCAGGACCCTGGGTCACGTGGGGACCCCGGCCCGGGTCCCCGGGTCACGTGGGGACCCCGGCCCCAGGTCACCGGGTCACGTGGGGACCCCGGCCCCAGGTCCCCGGGTCACGTGGGGACACCGGCACCAGGACCCTGGGTCACGTGGGGACCCCGGCCCGGGTCCCCGGGTCACGTGGGGCCTCCGGCACCAGGACCCCGGGTCACGTGGGGACCCCGGCCCTAGGTGACCGGGTCACGTGATGTCCCCGGCCCGGGTCCCCGGGTCACGTGGGGACCCCGGCCCCAGGTCACCGGGTCACGTGGGGTCCCCGGCCCGGGTCCCCGGGTCACGTGGGGACACCGGCACCAGGACCCCGGGTCACGTAGGGACCCCGGCCCGGGTCCCCGGGTCACGTGGGAACCCAGGCACCAGGACCCCGGGTCACGTGGGGACCCCGGCCCCAGGTCACCGGGTCACGTGGGGTCCCCGGCCCGGGTCCCCGGGTCACGTGGGGACCCCGGCACCAGGACCCCGGGTCACGTGGGGACACCGGCCCCAGGTCAGCGGGTCAGGTCGGGACCCGGACCCAGGTCGGGTCATGTCACGTCCCATGCCCGGGTCCCCGGGTTGGATTTTTACCCAGGCCCCGGGTCACAGGGTCATGTCGGCTCAACGGCCTGGGTACAACGGTCTGGTGACCACCCCGACCCCAGGTCCCCGGGTCATGACGGGACACCGGACCAGGTCCCCGAGTCCGGTCGACACCACAGCCCCAGGTCACCGGGTCAGGTCGGCACCCCGGAACCAGGTCACCAGGTCCTGTCGGGTCCCCGGCCCAGGTCCCCTGGACAGGTCGTTACCCCGGCCCCGGGTCACCGGGTCATGTCGGGTCGCTGTCCCGGGTACCAGTGTCAGGTGACCACCCCGGCCCCGGGAGACGGAGTCATACCGGGTCCCCGGCCCGGGTCCCCGGGTCAAGTGGTTACCCTGGCCCCAGGTCAGCGGGTCAGGTCGGGACCCCGGACCCAGGTCCCCGGGTCGTATCGGGTCGCTGCCCCGGGTACCAGTGTCGGGTGACATCCCCGGCCCCAGGTCCCCGGGTCACGTGGGGTCCCCGGCCCAGGTCACCGGGTCAGGTCGGGACCCCGGACCCAGGTCGGGTCATGTCACGTCCCATGCCCGGGTCCCCGGGTTGGATTTTTACCCAGGCTCCGGGTCACAGGGTCATGTCGGCTCAACGGCCTGGGTACAACGGTCTGGTGACCACCCCGACCCCAGGTCCCCGGGTCATGACGGGACACCGGACCAGGTCCCCGAGTCCGGTCGACACCACAGCCCCAGGTCACCGGGTCAGGTCGGCACCCCGGAACCAGGTCACCGGGTCCTGTCGGGTCCCCGGCCCAGGTCCCCTGGACAGGTCGTTACCCCGGCCCCGGGTCACCGGGTCATGTCGGGTCGCTGTCCCGGGTAGCAGTGTCAGGTGACCACCCCGGCCCCGGGAGACGGAGTCATACCGGGTCCCCGGCCCGGGTCCCCGGGTCAGGTGGTTACCCTGGCCCCAGGTCACCGGGTCAGGTCGGGACCCCGGACCCAGGTCCCCGGGTCGTATCGGGTCGCTGCCCCGGGTACCAGTGTCGGGTGACATCCCCGGCCCCAGGTCCCCGGGTCACGTGGGGTCCCCGGCCCGGGTCCCCGGGTTGCATCGGGACACCAGCGAAGGATCACCGGGTCCTGTCGGGTCCCCGGCCCGGGTCCCCTGGACAGGTCGTTAACCCGGCCCCGGGTCCCCGGGTTGGATTTTTACCCAGGCCCCGGGTCGGATTTTTACCCAGGCCCCGGGTCACAGGGTCATGTCGGGTCAACGGCCTGGGTACAACGGTCTGGTGACCACCCCGACCCCAGGTCCCCGGGTCATGACGGGACACCGGACCAGGTCCCCGAGTCCGGTCGACACCACAGCCCCAGGTCACCGGGTCAGGTCGGCACCCCGGAACCAGGTCACCGGGTCCTGTCGGGTCCCCGGCCCAGGTCCCCAGGACAGGTCGTTACCCCGGCCCCGGGTCACCGGGTCATGTCGGGTCGCTGTCCCGGGTACCAGTGTCAGGTGACCACCCCGGCCCCGGGAGACGGAGTCATACCGAGTCCCCGGCCCGGGTCCCCGGGTCAGGTGGTTACCCTGGCCCCAGGTCACCGGGTCAGGTCGGGACCGGGGACCCAGGTCCCCGGGTCGTATCGGGTCGCTGCCCCGGGTACCAGTGTCGGGTGACATCCCCGGCCCCAGGTCCCCGGGTCACGTGGGGTCCCCAGCCCGGGTCCCCAGGTCACGTGGGGACCCCGGCCCCAGGTGACCGGGTCACGTGGGGACCCGGGCCCCAGGTGACCGGGTCACGTGGGGACCCCGGCCCCAGGTCACCGGGTCACGTGGGGACCCCGGCCCCAGGTCCCCGGGTCACGTGGGGACACCGGCACCAGGACCCTGGGTCACGTGGGGACCCCGGCCCGGGTCCCCGGGTCACGTGGGGCCTCCGGCACCAGGACCCCGGGTCACGTGGGGACCCCGGCCCTAGGTGACCGGGTCACGTGATGTCCCCGGCCCGGGTCCCCGGGTCACGTGGGGACCCCGGCCCCAGGTCACCGGGTCACGTGGGGTCCCCGGCCCGGGTCCCCGGGTCACGTGGGGACACCGGCACCAGGACCCCGGGTCACGTAGGGACCCCGGCCCGGGTCCCCGGGTCACGTGGGAACCCAGGCACCAGGACCCCGGGTCACGTGGGGACCCCGGCCCCAGGTCACCGGGTCACGTGGGGTCCCCGGCCCGGGTCCCCGGGTCACGTGGGGACCCCGGCACCAGGACCCCGGGTCACGTGGGGACACCGGCCCCAGGTCAGCGGGTCAGGTCGGGACCCGGACCCAGGTCGGGTCATGTCACGTCCCATGCCCGGGTCCCCGGGTTGGATTTTTACCCAGGCTCCGGGTCACAGGGTCATGTCGGCTCAACGGCCTGGGTACAACGGTCTGGTGACCACCCCGACCCCAGGTCCCCGGGTCATGACGGGACACCGGACCAGGTCCCCGAGTCCGGTCGACACCACAGCCCCAGGTCACCGGGTCAGGTCGGCACCCCGGAACCAGGTCACCGGGTCCTGTCGGGTCCCCGGCCCAGGTCCCCTGGACAGGTCGTTACCCCGGCCCCGGGTCACCGGGTCATGTCGGGTCGCTGTCCCGGGTAGCAGTGTCAGGTGACCACCCCGGCCCCGGGAGACGGAGTCATACCGGGTCCCCGGCCCGGGTCCCCGGGTCAGGTGGTTACCCTGGCCCCAGGTCACCGGGTCAGGTCGGGACCCCGGACCCAGGTCCCCGGGTCGTATCGGGTCGCTGCCCCGGGTACCAGTGTCGGGTGACATCCCCGGCCCCAGGTCCCCAGGTCACGTGGGGACCCCGGCCCCAGGTGACCGGGTCACGTGGGGACCCGGGCCCCAGGTGACCGGGTCACGTGGGGACCCCGGCCCCAGGTGACCGGGTCAAGTGGGGACCCCGGCCCCAGGTGACCGGGTCACGTGATGTCCCCGGCCCGGGTCCCCGGGTCACGTGGGGACCCCGGCCCCAGGTCCCCGGGTCACGTGGGGACCCCGGCCCCAGGACCCTGGGTCACGTGGGGACCCCGGCCCGGGTCCCCGGGTCACGTGGGGACCCCGGCCCCAGGTCACCGGGTCACGTGGGGACCCCGGCCCCAGGTCCCCGGGTCACGTGGGGACACCGGCACCAGGACCCTGGGTCACGTGGGGACCCCGGCCCGGGTCCCCGGGTCACGTGGGGCCTCCGGCACCAGGACCCCGGGTCACGTGGGGACCCCGGCCCTAGGTGACCGGGTCACGTGATGTCCCCGGCCCGGGTCCCCGGGTCACGTGGGGACCCCGGCCCCAGGTCACCGGGTCACGTGGGGTCCCCGGCCCGGGTCCCCGGGTCACGTGGGGACACCGGCACCAGGACCCCGGGTCACGTAGGGACCCCGGCCCGGGTCCCCGGGTCACGTGGGAACCCAGGCACCAGGACCCCGGGTCACGTGGGGACCCCGGCCCCAGGTCACCGGGTCACGTGGGGTCCCCGGCCCGGGTCCCCGGGTCACGTGGGGACCCCGGCACCAGGACCCCGGGTCACGTGGGGACACCGGCCCCAGGTCAGCGGGTCAGGTCGGGACCCGGACCCAGGTCGGGTCATGTCACGTCCCATGCCCGGGTCCCCGGGTTGGATTTTTACCCAGGCCCCGGGTCACAGGGTCATGTCGGCTCAACGGCCTGGGTACAACGGTCTGGTGACCACCCCGACCCCAGGTCCCCGGGTCATGACGGGACACCGGACCAGGTCCCCGAGTCCGGTCGACACCACAGCCCCAGGTCACCGGGTCAGGTCGGCACCCCGGAACCAGGTCACCAGGTCCTGTCGGGTCCCCGGCCCAGGTCCCCTGGACAGGTCGTTACCCCGGCCCCGGGTCACCGGGTCATGTCGGGTCGCTGTCCCGGGTACCAGTGTCAGGTGACCACCCCGGCCCCGGGAGACGGAGTCATACCGGGTCCCCGGCCCGGGTCCCCGGGTCAAGTGGTTACCCTGGCCCCAGGTCACCGGGTCAGGTCGGGACCCCGGACCCAGGTCCCCGGGTCGTATCGGGTCGCTGCCCCGGGTACCAGTGTCGGGTGACATCCCCGGCCCCAGGTCCCCGGGTCACGTGGGGTCCCCGGCCCAGGTCACCGGGTCAGGTCGGGACCCCGGACCCAGGTCGGGTCATGTCACGTCCCATGCCCGGGTCCCCGGGTTGGATTTTTACCCAGGCTCCGGGTCACAGGGTCATGTCGGCTCAACGGCCTGGGTACAACGGTCTGGTGACCACCCCGACCCCAGGTCCCCGGGTCATGACGGGACACCGGACCAGGTCCCCGAGTCCGGTCGACACCACAGCCCCAGGTCACCGGGTCAGGTCGGCACCCCGGAACCAGGTCACCGGGTCCTGTCGGGTCCCCGGCCCAGGTCCCCTGGACAGGTCGTTACCCCGGCCCCGGGTCACCGGGTCATGTCGGGTCGCTGTCCCGGGTACCAGTGTCAGGTGACCACCCCGGCCCCGGGAGACGGAGTCATACCGGGTCCCCGGCCCGGGTCCCCGGGTCAGGTGGTTACCCTGGCCCCAGGTCACCGGGTCAGGTCGGGACCCCGGACCCAGGTCCCCGGGTCGTATCGGGTCGCTGCCCCGGGTACCAGTGTCGGGTGACATCCCCGGCCCCAGGTCCCCGGGTCACGTGGGGTCCCCGGCCCGGGTCCCCGGGTTGCATCGGGACACCAGCGAAGGATCACCGGGTCCTGTCGGGTCCCCGGCCCGGGTCCCCTGGACAGGTCGTTAACCCGGCCCCGGGTCCCCGGGTTGGATTTTTACCCAGGCCCCGGGTCGGATTTTTACCCAGGCCCCGGGTCACAGGGTCATGTCGGGTCAACGGCCTGGGTACAACGGTCTGGTGACCACCCCGACCCCAGGTCCCCGGGTCATGACGGGACACCGGACCAGGTCCCCGAGTCCGGTCGACACCACAGCCCCAGGTCACCGGGTCAGGTCGGCACCCCGGAACCAGGTCACCGGGTCCTGTCGGGTCCCCGGCCCAGGTCCCCAGGACAGGTCGTTACCCCGGCCCCGGGTCACCGGGTCATGTCGGGTCGCTGTCCCGGGTACCAGTGTCAGGTGACCACCCCGGCCCCGGGAGACGGAGTCATACCGAGTCCCCGGCCCGGGTCCCCGGGTCAGGTGGTTACCCTGGCCCCAGGTCACCGGGTCAGGTCGGGACCGGGGACCCAGGTCCCCGGGTCGTATCGGGTCGCTGCCCCGGGTACCAGTGTCGGGTGACATCCCCGGCCCCAGGTCCCCGGGTCACGTGGGGTCCCCAGCCCGGGTCCCCAGGTCACGTGGGGACCCCGGCCCCAGGTGACCGGGTCACGTGGGGACCCGGGCCCCAGGTGACCGGGTCACGTGGGGACACCGGCACCAGGACCCCGGGTCACGTGGGGACCCCGGCCCCAGGTCACCGGGTCACGTGGGGACCTCGGCCCCAGGTGACCGGGTCACGTGATGTCCCCGGCCCGGGTCCCCGGGTCACGTGGGGACCCCGGCCCCAGGTCCCCGGGTCACGTGGGGACCCCGGCCCCAGGTCACCGGGTCACGTGGGGTCCCCGGCCCGGGTCCCCGGGTCACGTGGGGACCCCGGCACCAGGACCCCGGGTCACGTGGGGACCCCGGCCCCAGGTCACCGGGTCACGTGGGGACCCCGGCCTCAGGTCACCGGGTCACGTGGGGACCCCGGCTCGGGTCCCCGGGTCACGTGGGGACCCCAGCACCAGGAACCCGGGTCACGTGGGGACACCGGCCCCAGGTCAGCGGGTCAGGTCGGGACCCCGGACCCAGGTCGGGTCATGTCACGTCCCATGCCCGGGTCCCCGGGTTGGATTTTTACCAAGGCCCCGGGTCACAGGGTCATGTCGGCTCAACGGCCTGGGTACAACGGTCTGGTGACCACCCCGACCCCAGGTCCCCGGGTCATGACGGGACACCGGACCAGGTCCCCGAGTCCGGTCGACACCACAGCCCCAGGTCACCGGGTCAGGTCGGCACCCCGGAACCAGGTCACCGGGTCCTGTCGGGTCCCCGGCCCAGGTCCCCTGGACAGGTCGTTACCCCGGCCCCGGGTCACCGGGTCATGTCGGGTCGCTGTCCCGGGTAGCAGTGTCAGGTGACCACCCCGGCCCCGGGAGACGGAGTCATACCGGGTCCCCGGCCCGGGTCCCCGGGTCAAGTGGTTACCCTGGCCCCAGGTCACCGGGTCAGGTCGGGACCCCGGACCCAGGTCCCCGGGTCGTATCGGGTCGCTGCCCCGGGTACCAGTGTCGGGTGACATCCCCGGCCCCAGGTCCCCGGGTCACGTGGGGTCCCCGGCCCAGGTCACCGGGTCAGGTCGGGACCCCGGCCCCAGGTCACCGGGTCACGTGGGGACACCAGCACCAGGACCCTGGGTCACGTGGGAACCCAGGCACCAGGACCCCGGGTCACGTGGGGACCCCGGCCCCAGGTCACCGGGTCACGTGGGGACCCCGGCACCAGGACCCCGGGTCACGTGGGGACCCCGGCCCCAGGTGACCGGGTCACGTGGGGACCCCGGCCCCAGGTGACCGGGTCACGTGATGTCCCCGGCCCGGGTCCCCGGGTCACGTGGGGACCCCGGCCCCAGGTCCCCGGGTCACGTGGGGACCCCGGCCCCAAATGACCGGGTCACGTGGGGACGCCGGCCCGGGTCCCCGGGTCACGTGGGGACCCCGGCCCCAGGTCACCGGGTCACGTGGGACCCCGGCCCCAGGTCCCCGGGTCACGTGGGGACACCGGCACCAGGACCCTGGGTCACGTGGGGACCCCGGCCCGGGTCCCCGGGTCACGTGGGGACCCCGGCACCAGGTGACCGGGTCACGTGGGGACCCCGGCCCCAGGTGACCGGGTCACGTGATGTCCCCGGCCCGGGTCCCCGGGTCACGTGGGGACCCCGGCCCCAGGTCACCGGGTCACGTGGGGTCCCCGGCCCGGGTCCCCGGGTCACGTGGGGACACCGGCACCAGGACCCCGGGTCACGTAGGGACCCCGGCCCGGGTCCCCGGGTCACGTGGGAACCCAGGCACCAGGACCCCGGGTCACGTGGGGACCCCGGCCCCAGGTCACCGGGTCACGTGGGGTCCCCGGCCCGGGTCCCCGGGTCACGTGGGGACCCCGGCACCAGGACCCCGGGTCACGTGGGGACCCCGGCCCCAGGTCACCGGGTCACGTGGGGACCCCGGCCTCAGGTCACCGGGTCACGTGGGGACCCCGGCTCGGGTCCCCGGGTCACGTGGGGACCCCGGCACCAGGACCCCGGGTCACGTGGGGACACCGGCCCCACGTCAGCGGGTCAGGTCGGGACCCCGGACCCAGGTCGGGTCATGTCACGTCCCATGCCCGGGTCCCCGGGTTGGATTTTTACCCAGGCCCCGGGTCACAGGGTCATGTCGGCTCAACGGCCTGGGTACAACGGTCTGGTGACCACCCCGACCCCAGGTCCCCGGGTCATGACGGGACACCGGACCAGGTCCCCGAGTCCGGTCGACACCACAGCCCCAGGTCACCGGGTCAGGTCGGCACCCCGGAACCAGGTCACCGGGTCCTGTCGGGTCCCCGGCCCAGGTCCCCTGGACAGGTCGTTACCCCGGCCCCGGGTCACCGGGTCATGTCGGGTCGCTGTCCCGGGTAGCAGTGTCAGGTGACCACCCCGGCCCCGGGAGACGGAGTCATACCGGGTCCCCGGCCCGGGTCCCCGGGTCAGGTGGTTACCCTGGCCCCAGGTCACCGGGTCAGGTCGGGACCCCAGACCCAGGTCCCCGGGTCGTATCGGGTCGCTGCCCCGGGTAGCAGTGTCGGGTGACATCCCCGGCCCCAGGTCACCGGGTCACGTGGGGACCCCGGCCCCAGGTCACCGGGTCACGTGGGGACACCAGCACCAGGACCCTGGGTCACGTGGGAACCCAGGCACCAGGACCCCGGGTCACGTGGGGACCCCGGCCCCAGGTCACCGGGTCACGTGGGGACCCCGGCACCAGGACCCCGGGTCACGTGGGGACCCCGGCCCCAGGTGACCGGGTCACGTGGGGACCCCGGCCCCAGGTGACCGGGTCACGTGATGTCCCCGGCCCGGGTCCCCGGGTCACGTGGGGACCCCGGCCCCAGGTCCCCGGGTCACGTGGGGACCCCAGCCCCAAATGACCGGGTCACGTGGGGACCCCGGCCCGGGTCCCCGGGTCACGTGGGGACCCCGGCCCCAGGTCACCGGGTCACGTGGGACCCCGGCCCCAGGTCCCCGGGTCACGTGGGGACACCGGCACCAGGACCCTGGGTCACGTGGGGACCCCGGCCCGGGTCCCCGGGTCACGTGGGGACCCCGGCACCAGGTGACCGGGTCACGTGGGGACCCCGGCCCCAGGTGACCGGGTCACGTGATGTCCCCGGCCCGGGTCCCCGGGTGACGTGGGGACCCCGGCCCCAGGTCACCGGGTCACGTGGGGTCCCCGGCCCGGGTCCCCGGGTCACGTGGGGACACCGGCACCAGGACCCCGGGTCACGTAGGGACCCCGGCCCGGGTCCCCGGGTCACGTGGGAACCCAGGCACCAGGACCCCGGGTCACGTGGGGACCCCGGCCCCAGGTCACCGGGTCATGTGGGGTCCCCGGCCCGGGTCCCCGGGTCACATGGGGACCCCGGCACCAGGACCCCGGGTCACGTGGGGACCCCGGCCCCAGGTCACCGGGTCACGTGGGGACCCCGGCCTCAGGTCACCGGGTCACGTGGGGACCCCGGCTCGGGTCCCCGGGTCACGTGGGGACCCCGGCACCAGGACCCCGGGTCACGTGGGGACACCGGCCCCACGTCAGCGGGTCAGGTCGGGACCCCGGACCCAGGTCGGGTCATGTCACGTCCCATGCCCGGGTCCCCGGGTTGGATTTTTACCCAGGCCCCGGGTCACAGGGTCATGTCGGCTCAACGGCCTGGGTACAACGGTCTGGTGACCACCCCGACCCCAGGTCCCCGGGTCATGACGGGACACCGGACCAGGTCCCCGAGTCCGGTCGACACCACAGCCCCAGGTCACCGGGTCAGGTCGGCACCCCGGAACCAGGTCACCGGGTCCTGTCGGGTCCCCGGCCCAGGTCCCCTGGACAGGTCGTTACCCCGGCCCCGGGTCACCGGGTCATGTCGGGTCGCTGTCCCGGGTACCAGTGTCAGGTGACCACCCCGGCCCCGGGAGACGGAGTCATACCGGGTCCCCGGCCCGGGTCCCCGGGTCAGGTGGTTACCCTGGCCCCAGGTCACCGGGTCAGGTCGGGACCCCGGACCCAGGTCCCCGGGTCGTATCGGGTCGCTGCCCCGGGTACCAGTGTCGGGTGACATCCCCGGCCCCAGGTCCCCGGGTCACGTGGGGTCCCCGGCCCGGGTCCCCGGGTTGCATCGGGACACCAGCGAAGGATCACCGGGTCCTGTCGGGTCCCCGGCCCGGGTCCCCTGGACAGGTCGTTAACCCGGCCCCGGGTCCCCGGGTTGGATTTTTACCCAGGCCCCGGGTCGGATTTTTACCCAGGCCCCGGGTCACAGGGTCATGTCGGCTCAACGGCCTGGGTACAACGGTCTGGTGACCACCCCGACCCCAGGTCCCCGGGTCATGACGGGACACCGGACCAGGTCCCCGAGTCCGGTCGACACCACAGCCCCAGGTCACCGGGTCAGGTCGGCACCCCGGAACCAGGTCACCGGGTCCTGTCGGGTCCCCGGCCCAGGTCCCCTGGACAGGTCGTTACCCCGGCCCCGGGTCACCGGGTCATGTCGGGTCGCTGTCCCGGGTACCAGTGTCAGGTGACCACCCCGGCCCCGGGAGACGGAGTCATACCGAGTCCCCGGCACGGGTCCCCGGGTCAGGTGGTTACCCTGGCCCCAGGTCACCGGGTCAGGTCGGGACCCCGGACCCAGGTCCCCGGGTCGTATCGGGTCGCTGCCCCGGGTACCAGTGTCGGGTGACATCCCCGGCCCCAGATCCCCGGGTCACGTGGGGTCCCCAGCCCGGGTCCCCAGGTCACGTGGGGACCCCGGCCCCAGGTGACCGGGTCACGTGGGGACCCGGGCCCCAGGTGACCGGGTCACGTGGGGACACCGGCACCAGGACCCCGGGTCACGTGGGGACCCCGGCCCCAGGTGACCGGGTCACGTGATGTCCCCGGCCCGGGTCCCCGGGTCACGTGGGGACCCCGTCCCCAGGTCACCGGGTCACGTGGGACCCCGGCCCCAAATGACCGGGTCACGTGGGGACCCCGGCCCGGGTCCCCGGGTCACGTGGGGACCCCGGCCCCAGGTCACCGGGTCACGTGGGTCCCCGGCCCCAGGTGACCGGGTCACGTGGGGACACCGGCACCAGGACCCTGGGTCACGTGGGGACCCCGGCCCGGGTCCCCGGGTCACGTGGGGACCCCGGCACCAGGACCCCGGGTCACGTAGGGACCCCGGCCCGGGTCCCCGGGTCACGTGGGAACCCAGGCACCAGGACCCCGGGTCACGTGGGGACCTCGGCCCCAGGTCACCGGGTCACGTGGGGTCCCCGGCCCGGGTCCCCGGGTCACGTGGGGACCCCGGCACCAGGACCCCGGGTCACGTGGGGACCCCGGCCCCAGGTCACCGGGTCACGTGGGGACCCCGGCCTCAGGTCACCGGGTCACGTGGGGACCCCGGCTCGGGTCCCCGGGTCACGTGGGGACCCCGGCACCAGGACCCCGGGTCACGTGGGGACACCGGCCCCAGGTCAGCGGGTCAGGTCGGGACCCCGGACCCAGGTCGGGTCATGTCACGTCCCATGCCCGGGTCCCCGGGTTGGATTTTTACCCAGGCTCCGGGTCACAGGGTCATGTCGGCTCAACGGCCTGGGTACAACGGTCTGGTGACCACCCCGACCCCAGGTCCCCGGGTCATGACGGGACACCGGACCAGGTCCCCGAGTCCGGTCGACACCACAGCCCCAGGTCACCGGGTCAGGTCGGCACCCCGGAACCAGGTCACCGGGTCCTGTCGGGTCCCCGGCCCAGGTCCCCTGGACAGGTCGTTACCCCGGCCCCGGGTCACCGGGTCATGTCGGGTCGCTGTCCCGGGTAGCAGTGTCAGGTGACCACCCCGGCCCCGGGAGACGGAGTCATACCGGGTCCCCGGCCCGGGTCCCCGGGTCAGGTGGTTACCCTGGCCCCAGGTCACCGGGTCAGGTCGGGACCCCAGACCCAGGTCCCCGGGTCGTATCGGGTCGCTGCCCCGGGTAGCAGTGTCGGGTGACATCCCCGGCCCCAGGTCACCGGGTCACGTGGGGACCCCGGCCCCAGGTCACCGGGTCACGTGGGGACACCAGCACCAGGACCCTGGGTCACGTGGGAACCCAGGCACCAGGACCCCGGGTCACGTGGGGACCCCGGCCCCAGGTCACCGGGTCACGTGGGGTCCCCGGCCCGGGTCCCCGGGTCACGTGGGGACACCGGCACCAGGACCCCGGGTCACGTAGGGACCCCGGCCCCAGGTGACCGGGTCACGTGGGAACCCAGGCACCAGGACCCCGGGTCACGTGGGGACCCCGGCCCCAGGTCACCGGGTCACGTGGGGTCCCCGGCCCGGGTCCCCGGGTCACGTGGGGACCCCGGCACCAGGACCCCGGGTCACGTGGGGACCCCGGCCCCAGGTCACCGGGTCACGTGGGGACCCCGGCCTCAGGTCACCGGGTCACGTGGGGACCCCGGCTCGGGTCCCCGGGTCACGTGGGGACCCCGGCACCAGGACCCCGGGTCACGTGGGGACACCGGCCCCATGTCAGCGGGTCAGGTCGGGACCCCGGACCCAGGTCGGGTCATGTCACGTCCCATGCCCGGGTCCCCGGGTTGGATTTTTACCCAGGCCCCGGGTCACAGGGTCATGTCGGCTCAACGGCCTGGGTACAACGGTCTGGTGACCACCCCGACCCCAGGTCCCCGGGTCATGACGGGACACTGGACCAGGTCCCCGAGTCCGGTCGACACCACAGCCCCAGGTCACCGGGTCAGGTCGGCACCCCGGAACCAGGTCACCGGGTCCTGTCGGGTCCCCGGCCCAGGTCCCCTGGACAGGTCGTTACCCCGGCCCCGGGTCACCGGGTCATGTCGGGTCGCTGTCCCGGGTAGCAGTGTCAGGTGACCACCCCGGCCCCGGGAGACGGAGTCATACCGGGTCCCCGGCCCGGGTCCCCGGGTCAGGTGGTTACCCTGGCCCCAGGTCACCGGGTCAGGTCGGGACCCCGGACCCAGGTCCCCGGGTCGTATCGGGTCGCTGCCCCGGGTACCAGTGTCGGGTGACATCCCCTGCCCCAGGTCCCCGGGTCACGTGGGGTCCCCGGCCCGGGTCCCCAGGTCACGTGGGGACCCCGGCCCCAGGTGACCGGGTCACGTGGGGACCCGGGCCCCAGGTGACCGGGTCACGTGGAGACCCCGGCCCGGGTCCCCGGGTCACGTGGGGACCCCGGCCTCAGGTCACCGCGTCACGTGCGGACCCCGGCCCCAGGTCCCCGGGTCACGTGGGGACACCGGCACCAGGACCCTGGGTCACGTGGGGACCCCGGCCCGGGTCCCCGGGTCACGTGGGGACCCCGGCCCCAGGTGACCGGGTCACGTGATGTCCCCGGCCCGGGTCCCCGGGTCACGTGGGGACCCCGGCCCCAGGTCACCGGGTCACGTGGGGTCCCCGGCCCGGGTCCCCGGGTCATGTGGGGACACCGGCAACAGGACCCCGGGTCACGTGGGGACCCCGGACCGGTTCCCATGGTCACGTGGGAACCCCGGCACCAGGACCCCGGGTCACGTGGGGACCCCGGCCCCAGGTCACCGGGTCACGTGGGGACCCCGGCCTCAGGTGACCGGGTCACGTGGGGACCCCGGCACCAGGACCCCGGGTCACGTGGGGACCCCGGCCCCAGGTGACCGGGTCACGTGATGTCCCCGGCCCGGGTCCCCGGGTCACGTGGGGACCCCGGCCCCAGGTCACCGGGTCACGTGGGGTCCCCGGCCCGGGTCCCCGGGTCACTTGGGGACCCCGGCACCAGGACCCCGGGTCACGTGGGGACCCTCGCCCCAGGTCACCGGGTCACGTGGGGACCTCGGCCTCAGGTCACCGGGTCACGTGGGGACCCCGGACCGGGTCCCCGGGTCACGTGGGGACCCCGGCCCCAGGTCACCGGGTCACGTGGGGTCCCCGGCCCGGGTCCCCCGGTCACTTGGGGACCCCGGCACCAGGACCCCGGGTCACGTGGGGACCCTCGCCCCAGGTCACTGGGTCACGTGGGGACCTCGGCCTCAGGTCACCGGGTCACGTGGGGACCCCGGACCGGGTCCCCGGGTCACGTGGGGACCCCGGCACCAGGTCCCCGGGTCACGTGGGGACCCCGGCACCAGGTCAGCGGGTCACGTGGGGACCCCGGCACCAGGACCCCGGGTCACGTGGGGACCCCGGCCCGGGTCCCCGGGTCACGTGGGGACCCCGGCCCCAGGTGACCGGGTCACGTGATGTCCCCGGCCCGGGTCCCCGGGTCACGTGGGGACCCCGGCCCAGGTCACTGGGTCACGTGGGGTCCCCGGATCCAGGTCGGGTCATGTCACGTCCCATGCCCGGGTCCCCGGGTTGGATTTTTACCCAGGCCCCGGGTCACAGGGTCATGTCGGCTCAACGGCCTGGGTACAACGGTCTGGTGACCACCCCGACCCCAGGTCCCCGGGTCATGACGGGACACCGGACCAGGTCCCCGAGTCCGGTCGACACCACAGCCCCAGGTCACCGGGTCAGGTCGGCACCCCGGAACCAGGTCACCGGGTCATGTCGGGTCCCCGGCCCAGGTCCCCTGGACAGGTCGTTACCCCGGCCCCGGGTCACCGGGTCATGTCGGGTCGCTGTCCCGGGTACCAGTGTCAGGTGACCACCCCGGCCCCGGGAGACGGAGTCATACCGGGTCCCCGGCCCGAGTCCCCGGGTCAGGTGGTTACCCTGGCCCCAGGTCACCGGGTCAGGTCGGGACCCCGGACCCAGGTCGGGTCATGTCACGTCCCATGCCCGGGTCCCCGGGTTGGATTTTTACCCAGGCTCCGGGTCACAGGGTCATGTCGGCTCAACGGCCTGGGTACAACGGTCTGGTGACCACCCCGACACCAGGTCCCCGGGTCATGACGGGACACCGGACCAGGTCCCCGAGTCCGGTCGACACCACAGCCCCAGGTCACCGGGTCAGGTCGGCACCCCGGAACCAGGTCACCGGGTCCTGTCGGGTCCCCGGCCCAGGTCCCCTGGACAGGTCGTTACCCCGGCCCCGGGTCACCGGGTCATGTCGGGTCGCTGTCCCGGGTAGCAGTGTCAGGTGACCACCCCGGCCCCGGGAGACGGAGTCATACCGAGTCCCCGGCCCGGGTCCCCGGGTCAGGTGGTTACCCTGGCCCCAGGTCACCGGGTCAGGTCGGGACCCCGGACCCAGGTCCCCGGGTCGTATCGGGTCGCTGCCCCGGGTACCAGTGTCGGGTGACATCCCCGGCCCCAGGTCCCCGGGTCACGTGGGGTCCCCGGCCCGGGTCCCCGGGTTGCATCGGGACACCAGCGAAGGATCACCGGGTCCTGTCGGGTCCCCGGCCCGGGTCCCCTGGACAGGTCGTTAACCCGGCCCCGGGTCCCCGGGTTGGATTTTTACCCAGGCCCCGGGTCGGATTTTTACCCAGGCCCCGGGTCACAGGGTCATGTCGGCTCAACGGCCTGGGTACAACGGTCTGGTGACCACCCCGACCCCAGGTCCCCGGGTCATGACGGGACACCGGACCAGGTCCCCGAGTCCGGTCGACACCACAGCCCCAGGTCACCGGGTCAGGTCGGCACCCCGGAACCAGGTCACCGGGTCCTGTCGGGTCCCCGGCCCAGGTCCCCTGGACAGGTCGTTACCCCGGCCCCGGGTCACCGGGTCATGTCGGGTCGCTGTCCCGGGTACCAGTGTCAGGTGACCACCCCGGCCCCGGGAGACGGAGTCATACCGAGTCCCCGGCCCGGGTCCCCGGGTCAGGTGGTTACCCTGGCCCCAGGTCACCGGGTCAGGTCGGGACCCCGGACCCAGGTCCCCGGGTCGTATCGGGTCGCTGCCCCGGGTACCAGTGTCGGGTGACATCCCCGGCCCCAGGTACCCGGGTCACGTGGGGTCCCCGGCCCGGGTCCCCAGGTCACGTGGGGACCCCGGCCCCAGGTGACCGGGTCACGTGGGGACCCGGGCCCCAGGTGACCGGGTCACGTGGGGACACCGGCACCAGGACCCCGGGTCACGTGGGGACCCCGGCCCCAGGTGACCGGGTCTCGTGGGGACCCCGGCCCCAGGTGACCGGGTCACGTGATGTCCCCGGCCCGGGTCCCCGGGTCACTTGGGGACCCCGGCCCCAGGTCACCGGGTCACGTGGGGACCCCGGCCCCAGGTCACCGGGTCACGTGGGGACACCGGCACCAGGACCCTGGGTCACGTGGGAACCCAGGCACCAGGACCCCGGGTCACGTGGGGACCCCGGCCCCAGGTCACCGGGTCACGTGGGGACCCCGGCCTCAGGTCACCGGGTCACGTGGGGACCCCGGCTCGGGTCCCCGGGTCACGTGGGGACCCCGGCACCAGGACCCCGGGTCACGTGGGGACACCGGCCCCAGGTCAGCGGGTCAGGTCGGGACCCCGGACCCAGGTCGGGTCATGTCATGTCCCATGCCCGGGTCCCCGGTTTGGATTTTTACCCAGGCCCCGGGACACAGGGTCATGTCGGCTCAACGGCCTGGGTACAACGGTCTGGTGACCACCCCGACCCCAGGTCCCCGGGTCATGACGGGACACCGGACCAGGTCCCCGAGTCCGGTCGACACCACAGCCCCAGGTCACCGGGTCAGGTCGGCACCCCGGAACCAGGTCACCGGGTCCTGTCGGGTCCCCGGCCCAGGTCCCCTGGACAGGTCGTTACCCCGGCCCCGGGTCACCGGGTCATGTCGGGTCGCTGTCCCGGGTAGCAGTGTCAGGTGACCACCCCGGCCCCGGGAGACGGAGTCATACCGGGTCCCCGGCCCGGGTCCCCGGGTCAAGTGGTTACCCTGGCCCCAGGTCACCGGGTCAGGTCGGGACCCCGGACCCAGGTCCCCGGGTCGTATCGGGTCGCTGCCCCGGGTACCAGTGTCGGGTGACATCCCCTGCCCCAGGTCCCCGGGTCACGTGGGGTCCCCGGCCCGGGTCCCCGGGTTGCATCGGGACACCAGCGAAGGATCACCGGGTCCTGTCGGGTCCCCGGCCCGGGTCCCCTGGACAGGTCGTTAACCCGGCCCCGGGTCCCCGGGTTGGATTTTTACCCAGGCCCGGGGTCGGATTTTTACTCAGGCCCCGGGTCACAGGGTCATGTCGGGTCAACGGCCTGGGTACAACGGTCTGGTGACCACTCCGACCCCAGGTCCCCGGGTCATGACGGGACACCGGACCAGGTCCCCGAGTCCGGTCGACACCACAGCCCCAGGTCACCGGGTCAGGTCGGCACCCCGGAACCAGGTCACCGGGTCATGTCGGGTCCCCGGCCCAGGTCCCCTGGACAGGTCGTTACCCCGGCCCCGGGTCACCGGGTCATGTCGGGTCGCTGTCCCGGGTACCAGTGTCAGGTGACCACCCCGGCCCCGGGAGACGGAGTCATACCGAGTCCCCGGCCCGGGTCCCCGGGTCAGGTGGTTACCCTGGCCCCAGGTCACCGGGTCAGGTCGGGACCCCGGACCCAGGTCCCCGGGTCGTATCGGGTCGCTGCCCCGGGTACCAGTGTCGGGTGACATCCCCTGCCCCAGGTCCCCGGGTCACGTGGGGTCCCCGGCCCGGGTCCCCAGGTCACGTGGGGACCCCGGCCCCAGGTGACCGGGTCACGTGGGGACCCCGGCACCAGGACCCCGGGTCACGTGGGGACCCCGGCCCCAGGTGACCGGGTCACGTGATGTCCCCGGCCCGGGTCCCCAGGTCACGTGGGGACCCCGGCACCAGGTCACCGGGTCACGTGGGGTCCCCGGCCCGGGTCCCCGGGTCATGTGGGGACACCGGCAACAGGACCCCGGGTCACGTGGGGACCCCGGACCGGGTCCCAGGGTCACGTGGGAACCCCGGCACCAGGACCCCGGGTCACGTGGGGACCCCGGCCCCAGGTCACCGGGTCACGTGGGGACCCCGGCCTCAGGTGACCGGGTCACGTGGGGACCCCGGCACCAGGACCCCGGGTCACGTGGGGACCCCGGCACCAGGACCCCGGGTCACGTGGGGACCCCGGCCCCAGGTCACCGGGTCACGTGATGTCCCCGGCCCGGGTCCCCGGGTCACGTGGGGACCCCGGCCCCAGGTCACCGGGTCACGTGGGGTCCCCGGCCCGGGTCCCCGGGTCACTTGGGGACCCCGGCACCAGGACCCCGGGTCACGTGGGGACCCTCGCCCCAGGTCACCGGGTCACGTGGGGACCTCGGCCTCAGGTCACCGGGTCACGTGGGGACCCCGGACCGGGTCCCCGGGTCACGTGGGGACCCCGGCACCAGGTCCCCGGGTCATGTGGGGACCCCGGCACCAGGTCAGCGGGTCACGTGGGGACCCCGGCACCAGGACCCCGGGTCACGTGGGGACCCCGGCCCGGGTCCCCGGGTCACGTGGGGTCCCCGGCACCAGGACCCCGGGTCACGTGGGGACCCCGGCCCCAGGTGACCGGGTCACGTGATGTCCCCGGCCCGGGTCCCCGGGTCACGTGGGGACCCCGGCCCCAGGTCACCGGATCACGTGGGGTCCCCGGACCCAGGTCGGGTCATGTCACGTCCCATGCCCGGGTCCCCGGGTTGGATTTTTACCCAGGCCCCGGGTCACAGGGTCATGTCGGCTCAACGGCCTGGGTACAACGGTCTGGTGACCACCCCGACCCCAGGTCCCCGGGTCATGACGGGACACCGGACCAGGTCCCCGAGTCCGGTCGACACCACAGCCCCAGGTCACCGGGTCAGGTCGGCACCCCGGAACCAGGTCACCGGGTCCTGTCGGGTCCCCGGCCCAGGTCCCCTGGACAGGTCGTTACCCCGGCCCCGGGTCACCGGGTCATGTCGGGTCGCTGTCCCGGGTACCAGTGTCAGGTGACCACCCCGGCCCCGGGAGACGGAGTCATACCGGGTCCCCGGCCCGGGTCTCTGGGTCAGGTGGTTACCCTGGCCCCAGGTCACCGGGTCAGGTCGGGACCCCGGACCCAGGTCCCCGGGTCGTATCGGGTCGCTGCCACGGGTACCAGTGTCGGGTGACATCCCCGGCCCCAGGTCCCCAGGTCACGTGGGGTCCCCGGCCCGGGTCCCCGGGTTGCATCGGGACACCAGCGAAGGATCACCGGGTCCTGTCGGGTCCCCGGCCCGGGTCCCCTGGACAGGTCGTTAACCCGGCCCCGGGTCCCCGGGTTGGATTTTTACCCAGGCCCCGGGTCGGATTTTTACCCAGGCCCCGGGTCACAGGGTCATGTCGGCTCAACGGCCTGGGTACAACGGTCTGGTGACCACCCCGACCCCAGGTCCCCGGGTCATGACGGGACACCGGACCAGGTCCCCGATTCCGGTCGACACCACAGCCCCAGGTCACCGGGTCAGGTCGGCACCCCGGAACCAGGTCCCCGGGTCCTGTCGGGTCCCCGGCCCAGGTCCCCTGGACAGGTCGTTACCCCGGCCCCGGGTCACCGGGTCATGTCGGGTCGCTGTCCCGGGTAGCAGTGTCAGGTGACCACCCCGGCCCCGGGAGACGGAGTCATACCGAGTCCCCGGCCCGGGTCCCCGGGTCAGGTGGTTACCCTGGCCCCAGGTCCCCGGGTCGTATCGGGTCGCTGCCCCGGGTACCAGTGTCGGGTGACATCCCCGGCCCCAGGTCCCCGGGTCACGTGGGGTCCCCGGCCCGGGTCCCCAGGTCACGTGGGGACCCCGGCCCCAGGTGACCGGGTCACGTGGGGACCCGGGCCCCAGGTGACCGGGTCACGTGGGGACCCCGGCCCGGGTCCCCGGGTCACGTGGGGACCCCGGCCCCAGGTCCCCGGGTCACGTGGGGACACCGGCACCAGGACCCTGGGTCACGTGGGGACCCCGGCCCGGGTCCCCGGGTCACGTGGGGACCCCGGCACCAGGACCCCGGGTCACGTGGGGACCCCAGCCCCAGGTGACCGGGTCACGTGATGTCCCCGGCCCGGGTCCCCGGGTCACGTGGGGACCCCGGCACCAGGACCCCGGGTCACGTGGGGACCCCGGCACCAGGACCCCGGGTCACGTGGGGACCCCGGCCCCAGGTGACCGGGTCACGTGATGTCCCCGGCCCGGGTCCCCGGGTCACGTGGGGACTCCGGCCCCAGGTCCCCGGGTCACGTGGGGTCCCCGGCCCGGGTCCCCGGGTCACGTGGGGACACCGGCACCAGGACTCCGGGTAACGTGGGGACCCCGGCCCCAGGTGACCGGGTCACGTGATGTCCCCGGCCCGGGTCCCCGGGTCACGTGGGGACCCCGGCCCCAGGTCCCCGGGTCACGTGGGGTCCCCGGCCCGGGTCCCCGGGTTGCATCGGGACACCAGCGAAGGATCACCGGGTCCTGTCGGGTCCCCGGCCCGGGTCCCCTGGACAGGTCGTTAACCCGGCCCCGGGTCCCCGGGTTGGATTTTTACCCAGGCCCCGGGTCGGATTTTTACTCAGGCCCCGGGTCACAGGGTCATGTCGGGTCAACGGCCTGGGTACAACGGTCTGGTGACCACTCCGACCCCAGGTCCCCGGGTCATGACGGGACACCGGACCAGGTCCCCGAGTCCGGTCGACACCACAGCCCCAGGTCACCGGGTCAGGTCGGCACCCCGGAACCAGGTCACCGGGTCCTGTCGGGTCCCCGGCCCAGGTCCCCTGGACAGGTCGTTACCCCGGCCCCGGGTCACCGGGTCATGTCGGGTCGCTGTCCCGGGTAGCAGTGTCAGGTGACCACCCCGGCCCCGGGAGACGGAGTCATACCGGGTCCCCGGCCCGGGTCCCCGGGTCAAGTGGTTACCCTGGCCCCAGGTCACCGGGTCAGGTCGGGACCCCGGACCCAGGTCCCCGGGTCGTATCGGGTCGCTGCCCCGGGTACCAGTGTCGGGTGACATCCCCGGCCCCAGGTCCCCGGGTCACGTGGGGTCCCCGGCCCAGGTCACCGGGTCAGGTCGGGACCCCGGCCCCAGGTCACCGGGTCACGTGGGGACACCAGCACCAGGACCCTGGGTCACGTGGGAACCCAGGCACCAGGACCCCGGGTCACGTGGGGACCCCGGCCCCAGGTCACCGGGTCACGTGGGGACCCCGGCACCAGGACCCCGGGTCACGTGGGGACCCCGGCCCCAGGTGACCGGGTCACGTGGGGACCCCGGCCCCAGGTGACCGGGTCACGTGATGTCCCCGGCCCGGGTCCCCGGGTCACGTGGGGACCCCGGCCCCAGGTCCCCGGGTCACGTGGGGACCCCGGCCCCAAATGACCGGGTCACGTGGGGACGCCGGCCCGGGTCCCCGGGTCACGTGGGGACCCCGGCCCCAGGTCACCGGGTCACGTGGGACCCCGGCCCCAGGTCCCCGGGTCACGTGGGGACACCGGCACCAGGACCCTGGGTCACGTGGGGACCCCGGCCCGGGTCCCCGGGTCACGTGGGGACCCCGGCACCAGGTGACCGGGTCACGTGGGGACCCCGGCCCCAGGTGACCGGGTCACGTGATGTCCCCGGCCCGGGTCCCCGGGTCACGTGGGGACCCCGGCCCCAGGTCACCGGGTCACGTGGGGTCCCCGGCCCGGGTCCCCGGGTCACGTGGGGACACCGGCACCAGGACCCCGGGTCACGTAGGGACCCCGGCCCGGGTCCCCGGGTCACGTGGGAACCCAGGCACCAGGACCCCGGGTCACGTGGGGACCCCGGCCCCAGGTCACCGGGTCACGTGGGGTCCCCGGCCCGGGTCCCCGGGTCACGTGGGGACCCCGGCACCAGGACCCCGGGTCACGTGGGGACCCCGGCCCCAGGTCACCGGGTCACGTGGGGACCCCGGCCTCAGGTCACCGGGTCACGTGGGGACCCCGGCTCGGGTCCCCGGGTCACGTGGGGACCCCGGCACCAGGACCCCGGGTCACGTGGGGACACCGGCCCCACGTCAGCGGGTCAGGTCGGGACCCCGGACCCAGGTCGGGTCATGTCACGTCCCATGCCCGGGTCCCCGGGTTGGATTTTTACCCAGGCCCCGGGTCACAGGGTCATGTCGGCTCAACGGCCTGGGTACAACGGTCTGGTGACCACCCCGACCCCAGGTCCCCGGGTCATGACGGGACACCGGACCAGGTCCCCGAGTCCGGTCGACACCACAGCCCCAGGTCACCGGGTCAGGTCGGCACCCCGGAACCAGGTCACCGGGTCCTGTCGGGTCCCCGGCCCAGGTCCCCTGGACAGGTCGTTACCCCGGCCCCGGGTCACCGGGTCATGTCGGGTCGCTGTCCCGGGTAGCAGTGTCAGGTGACCACCCCGGCCCCGGGAGACGGAGTCATACCGGGTCCCCGGCCCGGGTCCCCGGGTCAGGTGGTTACCCTGGCCCCAGGTCACCGGGTCAGGTCGGGACCCCAGACCCAGGTCCCCGGGTCGTATCGGGTCGCTGCCCCGGGTAGCAGTGTCGGGTGACATCCCCGGCCCCAGGTCACCGGGTCACGTGGGGACCCCGGCCCCAGGTCACCGGGTCACGTGGGGACACCAGCACCAGGACCCTGGGTCACGTGGGAACCCAGGCACCAGGACCCCGGGTCACGTGGGGACCCCGGCCCCAGGTCACCGGGTCACGTGGGGACCCCGGCACCAGGACCCCGGGTCACGTGGGGACCCCGGCCCCAGGTGACCGGGTCACGTGGGGACCCCGGCCCCAGGTGACCGGGTCACGTGATGTCCCCGGCCCGGGTCCCCGGGTCACGTGGGGACCCCGGCCCCAGGTCCCCGGGTCACGTGGGGACCCCAGCCCCAAATGACCGGGTCACGTGGGGACCCCGGCCCGGGTCCCCGGGTCACGTGGGGACCCCGGCCCCAGGTCACCGGGTCACGTGGGACCCCGGCCCCAGGTCCCCGGGTCACGTGGGGACACCGGCACCAGGACCCTGGGTCACGTGGGGACCCCGGCCCGGGTCCCCGGGTCACGTGGGGACCCCGGCACCAGGTGACCGGGTCACGTGGGGACCCCGGCCCCAGGTGACCGGGTCACGTGATGTCCCCGGCCCGGGTCCCCGGGTGACGTGGGGACCCCGGCCCCAGGTCACCGGGTCACGTGGGGTCCCCGGCCCGGGTCCCCGGGTCACGTGGGGACACCGGCACCAGGACCCCGGGTCACGTAGGGACCCCGGCCCGGGTCCCCGGGTCACGTGGGAACCCAGGCACCAGGACCCCGGGTCACGTGGGGACCCCGGCCCCAGGTCACCGGGTCATGTGGGGTCCCCGGCCCGGGTCCCCGGGTCACATGGGGACCCCGGCACCAGGACCCCGGGTCACGTGGGGACCCCGGCCCCAGGTCACCGGGTCACGTGGGGACCCCGGCCTCAGGTCACCGGGTCACGTGGGGACCCCGGCTCGGGTCCCCGGGTCACGTGGGGACCCCGGCACCAGGACCCCGGGTCACGTGGGGACACCGGCCCCACGTCAGCGGGTCAGGTCGGGACCCCGGACCCAGGTCGGGTCATGTCACGTCCCATGCCCGGGTCCCCGGGTTGGATTTTTACCCAGGCCCCGGGTCACAGGGTCATGTCGGCTCAACGGCCTGGGTACAACGGTCTGGTGACCACCCCGACCCCAGGTCCCCGGGTCATGACGGGACACCGGACCAGGTCCCCGAGTCCGGTCGACACCACAGCCCCAGGTCACCGGGTCAGGTCGGCACCCCGGAACCAGGTCACCGGGTCCTGTCGGGTCCCCGGCCCAGGTCCCCTGGACAGGTCGTTACCCCGGCCCCGGGTCACCGGGTCATGTCGGGTCGCTGTCCCGGGTACCAGTGTCAGGTGACCACCCCGGCCCCGGGAGACGGAGTCATACCGGGTCCCCGGCCCGGGTCCCCGGGTCAGGTGGTTACCCTGGCCCCAGGTCACCGGGTCAGGTCGGGACCCCGGACCCAGGTCCCCGGGTCGTATCGGGTCGCTGCCCCGGGTACCAGTGTCGGGTGACATCCCCGGCCCCAGGTCCCCGGGTCACGTGGGGTCCCCGGCCCGGGTCCCCGGGTTGCATCGGGACACCAGCGAAGGATCACCGGGTCCTGTCGGGTCCCCGGCCCGGGTCCCCTGGACAGGTCGTTAACCCGGCCCCGGGTCCCCGGGTTGGATTTTTACCCAGGCCCCGGGTCGGATTTTTACCCAGGCCCCGGGTCACAGGGTCATGTCGGCTCAACGGCCTGGGTACAACGGTCTGGTGACCACCCCGACCCCAGGTCCCCGGGTCATGACGGGACACCGGACCAGGTCCCCGAGTCCGGTCGACACCACAGCCCCAGGTCACCGGGTCAGGTCGGCACCCCGGAACCAGGTCACCGGGTCCTGTCGGGTCCCCGGCCCAGGTCCCCTGGACAGGTCGTTACCCCGGCCCCGGGTCACCGGGTCATGTCGGGTCGCTGTCCCGGGTACCAGTGTCAGGTGACCACCCCGGCCCCGGGAGACGGAGTCATACCGAGTCCCCGGCACGGGTCCCCGGGTCAGGTGGTTACCCTGGCCCCAGGTCACCGGGTCAGGTCGGGACCCCGGACCCAGGTCCCCGGGTCGTATCGGGTCGCTGCCCCGGGTACCAGTGTCGGGTGACATCCCCGGCCCCAGATCCCCGGGTCACGTGGGGTCCCCAGCCCGGGTCCCCAGGTCACGTGGGGACCCCGGCCCCAGGTGACCGGGTCACGTGGGGACCCGGGCCCCAGGTGACCGGGTCACGTGGGGACACCGGCACCAGGACCCCGGGTCACGTGGGGACCCCGGCCCCAGGTGACCGGGTCACGTGATGTCCCCGGCCCGGGTCCCCGGGTCACGTGGGGACCCCGTCCCCAGGTCACCGGGTCACGTGGGACCCCGGCCCCAAATGACCGGGTCACGTGGGGACCCCGGCCCGGGTCCCCGGGTCACGTGGGGACCCCGGCCCCAGGTCACCGGGTCACGTGGGTCCCCGGCCCCAGGTGACCGGGTCACGTGGGGACACCGGCACCAGGACCCTGGGTCACGTGGGGACCCCGGCCCGGGTCCCCGGGTCACGTGGGGACCCCGGCACCAGGACCCCGGGTCACGTAGGGACCCCGGCCCGGGTCCCCGGGTCACGTGGGAACCCAGGCACCAGGACCCCGGGTCACGTGGGGACCTCGGCCCCAGGTCACCGGGTCACGTGGGGTCCCCGGCCCGGGTCCCCGGGTCACGTGGGGACCCCGGCACCAGGACCCCGGGTCACGTGGGGACCCCGGCCCCAGGTCACCGGGTCACGTGGGGACCCCGGCCTCAGGTCACCGGGTCACGTGGGGACCCCGGCTCGGGTCCCCGGGTCACGTGGGGACCCCGGCACCAGGACCCCGGGTCACGTGGGGACACCGGCCCCAGGTCAGCGGGTCAGGTCGGGACCCCGGACCCAGGTCGGGTCATGTCACGTCCCATGCCCGGGTCCCCGGGTTGGATTTTTACCCAGGCTCCGGGTCACAGGGTCATGTCGGCTCAACGGCCTGGGTACAACGGTCTGGTGACCACCCCGACCCCAGGTCCCCGGGTCATGACGGGACACCGGACCAGGTCCCCGAGTCCGGTCGACACCACAGCCCCAGGTCACCGGGTCAGGTCGGCACCCCGGAACCAGGTCACCGGGTCCTGTCGGGTCCCCGGCCCAGGTCCCCTGGACAGGTCGTTACCCCGGCCCCGGGTCACCGGGTCATGTCGGGTCGCTGTCCCGGGTAGCAGTGTCAGGTGACCACCCCGGCCCCGGGAGACGGAGTCATACCGGGTCCCCGGCCCGGGTCCCCGGGTCAGGTGGTTACCCTGGCCCCAGGTCACCGGGTCAGGTCGGGACCCCAGACCCAGGTCCCCGGGTCGTATCGGGTCGCTGCCCCGGGTAGCAGTGTCGGGTGACATCCCCGGCCCCAGGTCACCGGGTCACGTGGGGACCCCGGCCCCAGGTCACCGGGTCACGTGGGGACACCAGCACCAGGACCCTGGGTCACGTGGGAACCCAGGCACCAGGACCCCGGGTCACGTGGGGACCCCGGCCCCAGGTCACCGGGTCACGTGGGGTCCCCGGCCCGGGTCCCCGGGTCACGTGGGGACACCGGCACCAGGACCCCGGGTCACGTAGGGACCCCGGCCCCAGGTGACCGGGTCACGTGGGAACCCAGGCACCAGGACCCCGGGTCACGTGGGGACCCCGGCCCCAGGTCACCGGGTCACGTGGGGTCCCCGGCCCGGGTCCCCGGGTCACGTGGGGACCCCGGCACCAGGACCCCGGGTCACGTGGGGACCCCGGCCCCAGGTCACCGGGTCACGTGGGGACCCCGGCCTCAGGTCACCGGGTCACGTGGGGACCCCGGCTCGGGTCCCCGGGTCACGTGGGGACCCCGGCACCAGGACCCCGGGTCACGTGGGGACACCGGCCCCATGTCAGCGGGTCAGGTCGGGACCCCGGACCCAGGTCGGGTCATGTCACGTCCCATGCCCGGGTCCCCGGGTTGGATTTTTACCCAGGCCCCGGGTCACAGGGTCATGTCGGCTCAACGGCCTGGGTACAACGGTCTGGTGACCACCCCGACCCCAGGTCCCCGGGTCATGACGGGACACTGGACCAGGTCCCCGAGTCCGGTCGACACCACAGCCCCAGGTCACCGGGTCAGGTCGGCACCCCGGAACCAGGTCACCGGGTCCTGTCGGGTCCCCGGCCCAGGTCCCCTGGACAGGTCGTTACCCCGGCCCCGGGTCACCGGGTCATGTCGGGTCGCTGTCCCGGGTAGCAGTGTCAGGTGACCACCCCGGCCCCGGGAGACGGAGTCATACCGGGTCCCCGGCCCGGGTCCCCGGGTCAGGTGGTTACCCTGGCCCCAGGTCACCGGGTCAGGTCGGGACCCCGGACCCAGGTCCCCGGGTCGTATCGGGTCGCTGCCCCGGGTACCAGTGTCGGGTGACATCCCCTGCCCCAGGTCCCCGGGTCACGTGGGGTCCCCGGCCCGGGTCCCCAGGTCACGTGGGGACCCCGGCCCCAGGTGACCGGGTCACGTGGGGACCCGGGCCCCAGGTGACCGGGTCACGTGGAGACCCCGGCCCGGGTCCCCGGGTCACGTGGGGACCCCGGCCTCAGGTCACCGCGTCACGTGCGGACCCCGGCCCCAGGTCCCCGGGTCACGTGGGGACACCGGCACCAGGACCCTGGGTCACGTGGGGACCCCGGCCCGGGTCCCCGGGTCACGTGGGGACCCCGGCCCCAGGTGACCGGGTCACGTGATGTCCCCGGCCCGGGTCCCCGGGTCACGTGGGGACCCCGGCCCCAGGTCACCGGGTCACGTGGGGTCCCCGGCCCGGGTCCCCGGGTCATGTGGGGACACCGGCAACAGGACCCCGGGTCACGTGGGGACCCCGGACCGGTTCCCATGGTCACGTGGGAACCCCGGCACCAGGACCCCGGGTCACGTGGGGACCCCGGCCCCAGGTCACCGGGTCACGTGGGGACCCCGGCCTCAGGTGACCGGGTCACGTGGGGACCCCGGCACCAGGACCCCGGGTCACGTGGGGACCCCGGCCCCAGGTGACCGGGTCACGTGATGTCCCCGGCCCGGGTCCCCGGGTCACGTGGGGACCCCGGCCCCAGGTCACCGGGTCACGTGGGGTCCCCGGCCCGGGTCCCCGGGTCACTTGGGGACCCCGGCACCAGGACCCCGGGTCACGTGGGGACCCTCGCCCCAGGTCACCGGGTCACGTGGGGACCTCGGCCTCAGGTCACCGGGTCACGTGGGGACCCCGGACCGGGTCCCCGGGTCACGTGGGGACCCCGGCCCCAGGTCACCGGGTCACGTGGGGTCCCCGGCCCGGGTCCCCCGGTCACTTGGGGACCCCGGCACCAGGACCCCGGGTCACGTGGGGACCCTCGCCCCAGGTCACTGGGTCACGTGGGGACCTCGGCCTCAGGTCACCGGGTCACGTGGGGACCCCGGACCGGGTCCCCGGGTCACGTGGGGACCCCGGCACCAGGTCCCCGGGTCACGTGGGGACCCCGGCACCAGGTCAGCGGGTCACGTGGGGACCCCGGCACCAGGACCCCGGGTCACGTGGGGACCCCGGCCCGGGTCCCCGGGTCACGTGGGGACCCCGGCCCCAGGTGACCGGGTCACGTGATGTCCCCGGCCCGGGTCCCCGGGTCACGTGGGGACCCCGGCCCAGGTCACTGGGTCACGTGGGGTCCCCGGATCCAGGTCGGGTCATGTCACGTCCCATGCCCGGGTCCCCGGGTTGGATTTTTACCCAGGCCCCGGGTCACAGGGTCATGTCGGCTCAACGGCCTGGGTACAACGGTCTGGTGACCACCCCGACCCCAGGTCCCCGGGTCATGACGGGACACCGGACCAGGTCCCCGAGTCCGGTCGACACCACAGCCCCAGGTCACCGGGTCAGGTCGGCACCCCGGAACCAGGTCACCGGGTCATGTCGGGTCCCCGGCCCAGGTCCCCTGGACAGGTCGTTACCCCGGCCCCGGGTCACCGGGTCATGTCGGGTCGCTGTCCCGGGTACCAGTGTCAGGTGACCACCCCGGCCCCGGGAGACGGAGTCATACCGGGTCCCCGGCCCGAGTCCCCGGGTCAGGTGGTTACCCTGGCCCCAGGTCACCGGGTCAGGTCGGGACCCCGGACCCAGGTCGGGTCATGTCACGTCCCATGCCCGGGTCCCCGGGTTGGATTTTTACCCAGGCTCCGGGTCACAGGGTCATGTCGGCTCAACGGCCTGGGTACAACGGTCTGGTGACCACCCCGACACCAGGTCCCCGGGTCATGACGGGACACCGGACCAGGTCCCCGAGTCCGGTCGACACCACAGCCCCAGGTCACCGGGTCAGGTCGGCACCCCGGAACCAGGTCACCGGGTCCTGTCGGGTCCCCGGCCCAGGTCCCCTGGACAGGTCGTTACCCCGGCCCCGGGTCACCGGGTCATGTCGGGTCGCTGTCCCGGGTAGCAGTGTCAGGTGACCACCCCGGCCCCGGGAGACGGAGTCATACCGAGTCCCCGGCCCGGGTCCCCGGGTCAGGTGGTTACCCTGGCCCCAGGTCACCGGGTCAGGTCGGGACCCCGGACCCAGGTCCCCGGGTCGTATCGGGTCGCTGCCCCGGGTACCAGTGTCGGGTGACATCCCCGGCCCCAGGTCCCCGGGTCACGTGGGGTCCCCGGCCCGGGTCCCCGGGTTGCATCGGGACACCAGCGAAGGATCACCGGGTCCTGTCGGGTCCCCGGCCCGGGTCCCCTGGACAGGTCGTTAACCCGGCCCCGGGTCCCCGGGTTGGATTTTTACCCAGGCCCCGGGTCGGATTTTTACCCAGGCCCCGGGTCACAGGGTCATGTCGGCTCAACGGCCTGGGTACAACGGTCTGGTGACCACCCCGACCCCAGGTCCCCGGGTCATGACGGGACACCGGACCAGGTCCCCGAGTCCGGTCGACACCACAGCCCCAGGTCACCGGGTCAGGTCGGCACCCCGGAACCAGGTCACCGGGTCCTGTCGGGTCCCCGGCCCAGGTCCCCTGGACAGGTCGTTACCCCGGCCCCGGGTCACCGGGTCATGTCGGGTCGCTGTCCCGGGTACCAGTGTCAGGTGACCACCCCGGCCCCGGGAGACGGAGTCATACCGAGTCCCCGGCCCGGGTCCCCGGGTCAGGTGGTTACCCTGGCCCCAGGTCACCGGGTCAGGTCGGGACCCCGGACCCAGGTCCCCGGGTCGTATCGGGTCGCTGCCCCGGGTACCAGTGTCGGGTGACATCCCCGGCCCCAGGTACCCGGGTCACGTGGGGTCCCCGGCCCGGGTCCCCAGGTCACGTGGGGACCCCGGCCCCAGGTGACCGGGTCACGTGGGGACCCGGGCCCCAGGTGACCGGGTCACGTGGGGACACCGGCACCAGGACCCCGGGTCACGTGGGGACCCCGGCCCCAGGTGACCGGGTCTCGTGGGGACCCCGGCCCCAGGTGACCGGGTCACGTGATGTCCCCGGCCCGGGTCCCCGGGTCACTTGGGGACCCCGGCCCCAGGTCACCGGGTCACGTGGGGACCCCGGCCCCAGGTCACCGGGTCACGTGGGGACACCGGCACCAGGACCCTGGGTCACGTGGGAACCCAGGCACCAGGACCCCGGGTCACGTGGGGACCCCGGCCCCAGGTCACCGGGTCACGTGGGGACCCCGGCCTCAGGTCACCGGGTCACGTGGGGACCCCGGCTCGGGTCCCCGGGTCACGTGGGGACCCCGGCACCAGGACCCCGGGTCACGTGGGGACACCGGCCCCAGGTCAGCGGGTCAGGTCGGGACCCCGGACCCAGGTCGGGTCATGTCATGTCCCATGCCCGGGTCCCCGGTTTGGATTTTTACCCAGGCCCCGGGACACAGGGTCATGTCGGCTCAACGGCCTGGGTACAACGGTCTGGTGACCACCCCGACCCCAGGTCCCCGGGTCATGACGGGACACCGGACCAGGTCCCCGAGTCCGGTCGACACCACAGCCCCAGGTCACCGGGTCAGGTCGGCACCCCGGAACCAGGTCACCGGGTCCTGTCGGGTCCCCGGCCCAGGTCCCCTGGACAGGTCGTTACCCCGGCCCCGGGTCACCGGGTCATGTCGGGTCGCTGTCCCGGGTAGCAGTGTCAGGTGACCACCCCGGCCCCGGGAGACGGAGTCATACCGGGTCCCCGGCCCGGGTCCCCGGGTCAAGTGGTTACCCTGGCCCCAGGTCACCGGGTCAGGTCGGGACCCCGGACCCAGGTCCCCGGGTCGTATCGGGTCGCTGCCCCGGGTACCAGTGTCGGGTGACATCCCCTGCCCCAGGTCCCCGGGTCACGTGGGGTCCCCGGCCCGGGTCCCCGGGTTGCATCGGGACACCAGCGAAGGATCACCGGGTCCTGTCGGGTCCCCGGCCCGGGTCCCCTGGACAGGTCGTTAACCCGGCCCCGGGTCCCCGGGTTGGATTTTTACCCAGGCCCGGGGTCGGATTTTTACTCAGGCCCCGGGTCACAGGGTCATGTCGGGTCAACGGCCTGGGTACAACGGTCTGGTGACCACTCCGACCCCAGGTCCCCGGGTCATGACGGGACACCGGACCAGGTCCCCGAGTCCGGTCGACACCACAGCCCCAGGTCACCGGGTCAGGTCGGCACCCCGGAACCAGGTCACCGGGTCATGTCGGGTCCCCGGCCCAGGTCCCCTGGACAGGTCGTTACCCCGGCCCCGGGTCACCGGGTCATGTCGGGTCGCTGTCCCGGGTACCAGTGTCAGGTGACCACCCCGGCCCCGGGAGACGGAGTCATACCGAGTCCCCGGCCCGGGTCCCCGGGTCAGGTGGTTACCCTGGCCCCAGGTCACCGGGTCAGGTCGGGACCCCGGACCCAGGTCCCCGGGTCGTATCGGGTCGCTGCCCCGGGTACCAGTGTCGGGTGACATCCCCTGCCCCAGGTCCCCGGGTCACGTGGGGTCCCCGGCCCGGGTCCCCAGGTCACGTGGGGACCCCGGCCCCAGGTGACCGGGTCACGTGGGGACCCCGGCACCAGGACCCCGGGTCACGTGGGGACCCCGGCCCCAGGTGACCGGGTCACGTGATGTCCCCGGCCCGGGTCCCCAGGTCACGTGGGGACCCCGGCACCAGGTCACCGGGTCACGTGGGGTCCCCGGCCCGGGTCCCCGGGTCATGTGGGGACACCGGCAACAGGACCCCGGGTCACGTGGGGACCCCGGACCGGGTCCCAGGGTCACGTGGGAACCCCGGCACCAGGACCCCGGGTCACGTGGGGACCCCGGCCCCAGGTCACCGGGTCACGTGGGGACCCCGGCCTCAGGTGACCGGGTCACGTGGGGACCCCGGCACCAGGACCCCGGGTCACGTGGGGACCCCGGCACCAGGACCCCGGGTCACGTGGGGACCCCGGCCCCAGGTCACCGGGTCACGTGATGTCCCCGGCCCGGGTCCCCGGGTCACGTGGGGACCCCGGCCCCAGGTCACCGGGTCACGTGGGGTCCCCGGCCCGGGTCCCCGGGTCACTTGGGGACCCCGGCACCAGGACCCCGGGTCACGTGGGGACCCTCGCCCCAGGTCACCGGGTCACGTGGGGACCTCGGCCTCAGGTCACCGGGTCACGTGGGGACCCCGGACCGGGTCCCCGGGTCACGTGGGGACCCCGGCACCAGGTCCCCGGGTCATGTGGGGACCCCGGCACCAGGTCAGCGGGTCACGTGGGGACCCCGGCACCAGGACCCCGGGTCACGTGGGGACCCCGGCCCGGGTCCCCGGGTCACGTGGGGTCCCCGGCACCAGGACCCCGGGTCACGTGGGGACCCCGGCCCCAGGTGACCGGGTCACGTGATGTCCCCGGCCCGGGTCCCCGGGTCACGTGGGGACCCCGGCCCCAGGTCACCGGATCACGTGGGGTCCCCGGACCCAGGTCGGGTCATGTCACGTCCCATGCCCGGGTCCCCGGGTTGGATTTTTACCCAGGCCCCGGGTCACAGGGTCATGTCGGCTCAACGGCCTGGGTACAACGGTCTGGTGACCACCCCGACCCCAGGTCCCCGGGTCATGACGGGACACCGGACCAGGTCCCCGAGTCCGGTCGACACCACAGCCCCAGGTCACCGGGTCAGGTCGGCACCCCGGAACCAGGTCACCGGGTCCTGTCGGGTCCCCGGCCCAGGTCCCCTGGACAGGTCGTTACCCCGGCCCCGGGTCACCGGGTCATGTCGGGTCGCTGTCCCGGGTACCAGTGTCAGGTGACCACCCCGGCCCCGGGAGACGGAGTCATACCGGGTCCCCGGCCCGGGTCTCTGGGTCAGGTGGTTACCCTGGCCCCAGGTCACCGGGTCAGGTCGGGACCCCGGACCCAGGTCCCCGGGTCGTATCGGGTCGCTGCCACGGGTACCAGTGTCGGGTGACATCCCCGGCCCCAGGTCCCCAGGTCACGTGGGGTCCCCGGCCCGGGTCCCCGGGTTGCATCGGGACACCAGCGAAGGATCACCGGGTCCTGTCGGGTCCCCGGCCCGGGTCCCCTGGACAGGTCGTTAACCCGGCCCCGGGTCCCCGGGTTGGATTTTTACCCAGGCCCCGGGTCGGATTTTTACCCAGGCCCCGGGTCACAGGGTCATGTCGGCTCAACGGCCTGGGTACAACGGTCTGGTGACCACCCCGACCCCAGGTCCCCGGGTCATGACGGGACACCGGACCAGGTCCCCGATTCCGGTCGACACCACAGCCCCAGGTCACCGGGTCAGGTCGGCACCCCGGAACCAGGTCCCCGGGTCCTGTCGGGTCCCCGGCCCAGGTCCCCTGGACAGGTCGTTACCCCGGCCCCGGGTCACCGGGTCATGTCGGGTCGCTGTCCCGGGTAGCAGTGTCAGGTGACCACCCCGGCCCCGGGAGACGGAGTCATACCGAGTCCCCGGCCCGGGTCCCCGGGTCAGGTGGTTACCCTGGCCCCAGGTCCCCGGGTCGTATCGGGTCGCTGCCCCGGGTACCAGTGTCGGGTGACATCCCCGGCCCCAGGTCCCCGGGTCACGTGGGGTCCCCGGCCCGGGTCCCCAGGTCACGTGGGGACCCCGGCCCCAGGTGACCGGGTCACGTGGGGACCCGGGCCCCAGGTGACCGGGTCACGTGGGGACCCCGGCCCGGGTCCCCGGGTCACGTGGGGACCCCGGCCCCAGGTCCCCGGGTCACGTGGGGACACCGGCACCAGGACCCTGGGTCACGTGGGGACCCCGGCCCGGGTCCCCGGGTCACGTGGGGACCCCGGCACCAGGACCCCGGGTCACGTGGGGACCCCAGCCCCAGGTGACCGGGTCACGTGATGTCCCCGGCCCGGGTCCCCGGGTCACGTGGGGACCCCGGCACCAGGACCCCGGGTCACGTGGGGACCCCGGCACCAGGACCCCGGGTCACGTGGGGACCCCGGCCCCAGGTGACCGGGTCACGTGATGTCCCCGGCCCGGGTCCCCGGGTCACGTGGGGACTCCGGCCCCAGGTCCCCGGGTCACGTGGGGTCCCCGGCCCGGGTCCCCGGGTCACGTGGGGACACCGGCACCAGGACTCCGGGTAACGTGGGGACCCCGGCCCCAGGTGACCGGGTCACGTGATGTCCCCGGCCCGGGTCCCCGGGTCACGTGGGGACCCCGGCCCCAGGTCCCCGGGTCACGTGGGGTCCCCGGCCCGGGTCCCCGGGTTGCATCGGGACACCAGCGAAGGATCACCGGGTCCTGTCGGGTCCCCGGCCCGGGTCCCCTGGACAGGTCGTTAACCCGGCCCCGGGTCCCCGGGTTGGATTTTTACCCAGGCCCCGGGTCGGATTTTTACTCAGGCCCCGGGTCACAGGGTCATGTCGGGTCAACGGCCTGGGTACAACGGTCTGGTGACCACCCCTACCCCAGGTCCCTGGGTCATGACGGGACACCGGACCAGGTCCCCGAGTCCGGTCGACACCACAGCCCCAGGTCACCGGGTCAGGTCGGCACCCCGGAACCAGGTCCCCGGGTCCTGTCGGGTCCCCGGCCCAGGTCCCCTGGACAGGTCGTTACCCCGGCCCCGGGTCACCGGGTCATGTCGGGTCGCTGTCCCGGGTAGCAGTGTCAGGTGACCACCCCGGCCCCGGGAGACGGAGTCATACCGAGTCCCCGGCCCGGGTCCCCGGGTCAGGTGGTTACCCTGGCCCCAGGTCCCCGGGTCGTATCGGGTCGCTGCCCCGGGTACCAGTGTCGGGTGACATCCCCGGCCCCAGGTCCCCGGGTCACGTGGGGTCCCCGGCCCGGGTCCCCAGGTCACGTGGGGACACCGGCACCAGGACCCTGGGTCACGTGGGGACCCCGGCCCGGGTCCCCGGGTCACGTGGGGACCCCGGCACCAGGACCCCGGGTCACGTGGGGACCCCAGCCCCAGGTGACAGGGTCACGTGATGTCCCCGGCCCGGGTCCCCGGGTCACGTGGGGACCCCGGCACCAGGACCCCGGGTCACGTGGGGACCCCGGCCGCAGGTGACCGGGTCACGTGATGTCCCCGGCCCGGGTCCCCGGGTCACGTGGGGACCCCGGCCCCAGGTCACCGGGTCACGTGCGGACCCCGGCCCCAGGTCCCCGGGTCACGTGGGGACACCGGCACCAGGACCCTGGGTCACGTGGGGACCCCGGCCCGGGTCCCCGGGTCACGTGGGAACCCCGGCACCAGGACCCCGGGTCACGTGGGGACCCCGGCCCCAGGTCACCGGGTCACGTGGGGACCCCGGCCTCAGGTCACCGGGTCACGTGGGGACCCCGGCACCAGGACCCCGGGTCACGTGGGGACCCCGGCACCAGGACCCGGGGTCACGTGGGGACCCCGGCCCCAGGTGACCGGGTCACGTGATGTCCCCGGCCCGGGTCCCCGGGTCACGTGGGGACCCCAGCCCCAGGTCACCGGGTCACGTGGGGACACCGGTACCAGGAACCTGGGTCACGTGGGGACCCCGGCCCCAGGTCACCGGGTCACGTGGAGACCTCGGCCTCAGGTGACCGGGTCACGTGGGGTCCCCGGCCCGGGTCCCCGGGTCACTTGGGGACCCCGGCACCAGGACCCCGGGTCACGTGGGGACCCTCGCCCCAGGTCCCCGGGTCACGTGGGGACCCCGGCCCCAGGTCACCGGGTCACGTGGGGACCCCGGCCCCAGGTCACCGGGTCACGTGGGGACACCGGCACCAGGACCCTGGGTCACGTGGGGACCCCGGCCCGGGTCCCCGGGTCACGTGGGGACCCCGGCCCCAGGTCACCGGGTCACGTGGGGACCCCGGCCCCAGGTCACCGGGTCACGTGGGGACACCGGCACCAGGACCCTGTGTCACGTGGGGACCCCGGCCCGGGTCCCCGGGTCACGTGGGGACCCCGGCACCAGGACCCCGGGTCACGTGGGGACCCCGGCCCCAGGTCACCGGGTCACGTGGGGTCCCCGGCCCGGGTCCCCGGGTCATGTGGGGACACCGGCAACAGGACCCCGGGTCAGGTGGGGACCCCGGACCGGGTCCCCGGGTCACGTGGGAACCCCGGCACCAGGACCCCGGGTCACGTGGGGACCCCGGCCCCAGGTCACCGGGTCACGTGGGGACCCCGGCCTCAGGTCACCGGGTCACGTGGGGACCCCGGCACCAGGACCCCGGATCATGTGGGGACCCCGGCACCAGGACCCCGTGTCACGTGGGGACCCCGGCCCCAGGTGACCGGGTCACGTGATGTCCCCGGCCCGGGTCCCCGGGTCATGTGGGGACCCCGGCCCCAGGTCACCGGGTCACGTGGGGTCCCCAGCCCGGGTCCCCGGGTCACTTGGGGACCGCGGCACCAGGACCCCGGGTCACGTGGGGACCCTCGCCCCAGGTGACCGGGTCACGTGGGGACCTCGGCCTCAGGTCACCGGGTCACGTGGGGACCCCGGACCGGGTCCCCGGGTCACGTGGGGACCCCGGCACCAGGTCCCCGGGTCACGTGGGGACCCCGGCACCAGGACCCCGGGTCACGTGGGGACCCCGGCCCGGGTCCCCGGGTCACGTGGGGACCCCGGCCCCAGGTGACCGGGTCACGTGATGTCCCCGGCCCGGGTCCCCGGGTCACGTGGGGACCCCGGCCCCAGGTCACCGGGTCACGTGGGGTCCACGGACCCAGGTCGGGTCATGTCACGTCCCATGCCCGGGTCCCCGGGTTGGATTTTTACCCAGGCCCCGGGTCACAGGGTCATGTCGGCTCAACGGCCTGGGTACAACGGTCTGGTGACCACCCCGACCCCAGGTCCCCGGGTCATGACGGGACACCGGACCAGGTCCCCGAGTCCGGTCGACACCACAGCCCCAGGTCACCGGGTCAGGTCGGCACCCCGGAACCAGGTCACCGGGTCCTGTCGGGTCCCCGGCCCAGGTCCCCTGGACAGGTCGTTACCCCGGCCCCGGGTCACCGGCTCATGTCGGGTCGCTGTCCCGGGTAGCAGTGTCAGGTGACCACCCCGGCCCCGGGAGACGGAGTCATACCGAGTCCCCGGCCCGGGTCCCCGGGTCAGGTGGTTACCCTGGCCCCAGGTCCCCGGGTCGTATCGGGTCGCTGCCCCGGGTACCAGTGTCGGGTGACATCCCCGGCCCCAGGTCCCCGGGTCACGAGGGGTCCCCGGCCCGGGTCCCCAGGTCACGTGGGGACCCCGGCCCCAGGTGACCGGGTCACGTGGGGACCCGGGCCCCAGGTGACCGGGTCACGTGGGGACCCCGGCCCGGGTCCCCCTGTCACGTGGGGACCCCGGCCCCAGGTCCCCTGGTCACGTGGGGACACCGGCACCAGGACCCTGGGTCACGTGGGGACCCCGGCCCGGGTCCCCGGGTCACGTGGGGACCCCGGCACCAGGACCCCGGGTCACGTGGGGACCCCAGCCCCAGGTGACAGGGTCACGTGATGTCCCCGGCCCGGGTCCCCGGGTCACGTGGGGACCCCGGCACCAGGACCCCGGGTCACGTGGGGACCCCGGCCCCAGGTGACCGGGTCACGTGATGTCCCCGGCCCGGGTCCCCGGGTCACGTGGGGACCCCGGCCCCAGGTCACCGGGTCACGTGCGGACCCCGGCCCCAGGTCCCCGGGTCACGTGGGGACACCGGCACCAGGACCCTGGGTCACGTGGGGACCCCGGCCCGGGTCCCCGGGTCACGTGGGGACCCCGGCACCAGGACCCCGGGTCACGTGGGGACCCCGGCCCCAGGTGACCGGGTCACGTGATGTCCCCGGCCCGGGTCCCCGGTCACGTGGGGACCCCGGCCCCAGGTCACCGGGTCACGTGGGGTCCCCGGCCCGGGTCCCCGGGTCACGTGGGACACCGGCAACAGGACCCCGGGTCACGTGGGGACCCCGGCCCGGGTCCCCGGGTCACGTGGGAACCCCGGCACCAGGACCCCGGGTCACGTGGGGACCCCGGCACCAGGACTCCGGGTCACGTGGGGACCCCGGCACCAGGTCACCGGGTCACGTGGGGACCCCGGCACCAGGACTCCGGGTCACGTGGGGACCCCGGCCCCAGGTGACCGGGTCACGTGATGTCCCCAGCCCGGGTCCCCGGGTCACGTGGGGACCCCAGCCCCAGGTCACCGGGTCACGTGGGGACACCGGCACCAGGACCCTGGGTCACGTGGGGACCCCGGCCCCAGGTCACCGGGTCACGTGGAGACCTCGGCCTCAGGTGACCGGGTCACGTGGGGTCCCCGGCCCGGGTCCCCGGGTCACTTGGGGACCCCGGCACCAGGACCCCGGGTCACGTGGGGACCCTCGCCCCAGGTCCCCGGGTCACGTGGGGACCCCGGCCCCAGGTCACCGGGTCACGTGGGGACCCCGGCCCCAGGTCACCGGGTCACGTGGGGACACCGGCACCAGGACCCTGGGTCACGCGGGACCCCGGCCCGGGTCCCCGGGTCACGTGGGGACCCCGGCCCCAGGTCACCGGGTCACGTGGGGACCCCGGCCCCAGGTCACCGGGTCACGTGGGGACACCGGCACCAGGACCCTGGGTCACGTGGGGACCCCGGCCCGGGTCCCCGGGTCACGTGGGGACCCCGGCACCAGGACCCCGGGTCACGTGGGGACCCCGGCCCCAGGTCACCGGGTCACGTGGGTTCCCCGGCCCGGGTCCCCGGGTCATGTGGGGACACCGGCAACAGGACCCCGGGTCACGTGGGGACCCCGGACCGGGTCCCCGGGTCACGTGGGAACCCCGGCACCAGGACCCCGGGTCACGTGGGGACCCCGGCCCCAGGTCACCGGGTCACGTGGGGACCCCGGCCTCAGGTCACCGGGTCACGTGGGGACCCCGGCACCAGGACCCCGGGTCACGTGGGGACCCCGGCACCAGGATCCCGTGTCACGTGGGGACCCCGGCCCCAGGTGACCGGGTCACGTGATGTCCCCGGCCCGGGTCCCCGGGTCACGTGGGGACCCCGGCCCCAGGTCACCGGGTCACGTGGGGTCCCCAGCCCGGGTCCCCGGGTCACTTGGGGACCCCGGCACCAGGACCCCGGGTCACGTGGGGACCCTCGCCCCAGGTGACCGGGTCACGTGGGGACCTCGGCCTCAGGTCACCGGGTCACGTGGGGACCCCGGACCGGGTCCCCGGGTCACGTGGGGACCCCGGCACCAGGTCCCCGGGTCACGTGGGGACCCCGGCACCAGGTCAGCGGGTCACGTGGGGACCCCGGCACCAGGACCCCGGGTCACGTGGGGACCCCGGCCCGGGTCCCCGGGTCACGTGGGGACCCCGGCCCCAGGTGACCGGGTCACGTGATGTCCCCGGCCCGGGTCCCCGGGTCACGTGGGGACCCCGGCCCCAGGT